>CM035159.1:43492398-44092398 GCA_020205615.1 Panax quinquefolius
GATACATGTTTCGATATCTGTTGATGCGACCATCTCTTGAACCCGTCAGTATGGTGCATGCAGGCCGTGGAATTACGCAGGCGATAAAGGGTCCGAAGAATAGGCTAACTTACCCTTTACCAACTTACCTTTATTTTCCTCCAGACCCCTTCTTTGGGCAAGTACTTGCCACGTGGTGGTAGCGACCCACACACCAAAAGCGAATGCATGGTTCTTCTCAGATTAGAGAAAATTGGGTGATATATGACCCTACTTGTCCACAAATGCTTAAAACAAGCTGACTCCACTGCATGACGGACTCCCAAACGAAAGTATAATGAACCTAACTTCGATCCCACGCTTAGGATCCCACTTGTCAGCCAAGATATTCCAGTTTTTAAATTCTTTCTTTTTGGCATCTTGTCACTGGCTCATTAGCACTCTACTCTCGCTGGTTCCTCCCATCTCCCTTACTCTTATTCTTTTCCTGTACTTGGTGGTATTGGGTCAACGCCTCCGCTACCACCCTCTGGCTATGATTATTTTCTCCCGAGTAGTTCCCACAGAATAATTTCTGGAACACAAAAATCCTACTTATAGAGCTTTCTGTGGTTTTGTTATTTACTAAAACCCACGTAGCCTTCCCCTCCTTAGTGTCCACTGATGTGGAAGCGAAATCTCCCGATTCATTGAATTTGGTCACAGTCTTGGAATCGTGTCCCCCTTGCTTAAGTTCTAAGAACTTAATTTCCATTTTCCTTTCAGATGCTTGTGGAAAATAGTTCTCTCAAAAACTCGCTTGTGAACCTTGTTCCTATCGTTATCACATCGGTTATAGCCTCACCATTGGTGAGCCTTCCACCAAAAGTCGGCTTTCCTTTTTGTCATGTAAGTCGCAAAAGGAAATTCTTTTTGCGCCGGGCTTGCTTTCTAATAACAAACACCTCTCTATATTTCCTTTACCTATATCTAGGCCCCTATTGAATCCGGCTGTTCCTTTGAACTCCAGCGGACCTACAATTTTAAACTCTTTAAAGGTGGTTGTTTCTGCTACTCTAGGTCCTGCTACCGGTCCTCACCTTACCGAATTGTTAAATGCAATTAAGCACAATTAACGGTCCTTGAACTATAGGTTGTTTTGACCCCTTTGATTTATCATTATAGTACATTTCATCCTTTTCACGCTTTCGTCTTCTTCGTGACATTTTACTATTAAATAAATAATATTTCATTATTATCTATTTTTACTTACTTAGTTATTATTCTAAACAACAACTCTCATACCATAATAAAGCATATTAAATGAAAACTTCATTATATTCATATGCTTCATGAAATCTTGAAACTATTTACAATTTGTCTTTATAAAAAGCTATTATATTTTTATCCCGAATTGAACTTCAAAAAAGTCTGATTTATAAAAAAGACTACCCTATTTATACCCGAAAGAGGGTTTTACGCCACTACACACATATTTACAAATCTAGACTTCTAATAATGCATAACAACATCCTCGTGTTTCTTATTCAGTAAAATTTGATACAATATCCCCGACTAATAAGATATGTCGAGTTTAGTCCCGACTTCAGTGGAATAACAAGCAATTTTAGCTTGAAATCCTTATGAGCACTCTCATACATGTGAAGACATCCATTACTATCTTCCGGTCTTTTCAATCAGCTTTTATGAAGCTCATCTACCTCTTTCTTATAGTCCCTTCTAGCCTAATTTATCATAAGCACCTTTCATCACGCTTCGACTCAAAATCGCCTCCGCACTTTCGCTTCATAGAGATAACTAATCTCTTCATTTTCGATTCTCGCATAACCGTACTCAACCTGCACATTCTTATCAAGCTAATCGCCAGATATAATGCTCTCATCACATTTGAGATGTTGACGCTTGATCGTGTACCACTTTGATAACCGATGTAACCTCCATTTCCTCATCCACATCCATCATCCTATTAAGATACGATGCTATATCCATCTCTCCTCGAGTAGTTTCCCTCCTAAAAGTACTCCTCCTGATCCGACTCTTCTTGAATCACTAATGGTAATACCTCCGCCTATCGGGTATATGTAGCACCGAGCTCTACTTTTGTTTCACCATTTCTTCGCTTTCACCACGTGTATATCTCTATACACCAAGCTATCAATCGACATCTACAATCACATTACATAACATGTTGATTAGTACATAATACACAATAATGATAAGCACAAATCACATTTAATTTATTTAGGATTAATTTCCATCTTTTAAATCTTTCTCTACATCAGAAGTTTCCTCAATACCTTATTAACTCATTCGACTCACTGCTATTTCCTTCCTTGACTTTTCTTCCTTAACGATGTTATTAACCTAAGGTTCTCCCTCCCCTAAGTTTTATAACCTAATGCTTTGATACCAACTCCCATGACACCCTAAATTCGGGGTATCTTCCAACCCGACAGATGGTGCTACACAAGACTATAATCAGACATTCATTCTATTGAAAACAACATTAAAATATGTGTATCAACGACATCCTTATTACATTAATAATAATACATCATGCTCCTGTGTTCTCAAACCATTACATTCTTTTGTTCATTGTAATATAATATATTCATACAAACATACTAGTCTATTATTGAATAAACTAGTCGCTCATCTTCGCTGGCCTTTATCTATACTTCGAACCCTCGCCTTCTCTTGAACCTTTAGTAGTAATCATATGATTCAAGCAAAAAGTGAGTATAACTAGCTCAAACAAGTCTAACAATATATTATAAAGATACCACTTTGAGAATCATACGATTTTCTTCACTAACTAAACAATACTTATGAAGTACTACTTAAACATCGAATAACACTTCTCATCTCATAAAACAATTACAAAGTACACATAGTAATTGAAATTTAAGTAGGTCCATGTACTCATGAACATTCTCTTTAGCTTTTATTTATAAAAAGGACAACCCAAGCATTTCAAGACCGTAAGTCCGATATTTCTTACGAAGCACTTCTAGGTGATCAACCTTATAGTACTCTATGTTGATCAACACTACATCCTTTAAAACGTATTTACATTTAAGTTTTTTGGAAACCTCGCGTGCTCCATCGAATAATCGATGAAAAATACATTTGTTTATTCATACTCAAACTTACCTTCGAATCCGCATTGCCAAACAATCAATCGGGCGAGGATAAGTTATCAATTCTATATCGAAAGACTTGTAAATAAATCAATCAATCTTTCAAGATTAGTCTAGCGAGAGTTAAAACCGCATCGACCCCTTTTCTTTAAAACAATTCATGCATCTCATAACATGAATCACTGAAAACTTAGCTAACACGAAGGTTGAACAAGCGATAAGAAAACTTGCCTTTAAATGGCCTGCTACAAGACAATTACTTTTCCTTTGAGTCTTTATAGCCTCTACAACACATAACCACATAACATACCACATTAGGTTATGAACATATACGGTTCCTAATGAATCTTACCCTTCTTCTCAATCTAATTGTTCATTAGATTTGTTATTATCGGTTCCCGGCTTACCATTATAATTTACATTGTTCTTACCAACTTCTTTCTCTTCTATGTCTTATGTGGATTTACTTCATTAATACAACTCATTTCGAAGTTAATCATCCTTCCTCCGCGGCTTACTATTGTTCCTACGTTAATATCCGAGACTTGATCGTCATTGGTTAAGTATACTTATCGCATATTGTTCATGTTCATGTATTACTCAACAACTTTTAGTTGTAACTCTTAAAGTTATAGTCATCATCATTATCGAATACATTTCACGTTCTTATACTTTACGTTCGATTTAACTACTCATTAAACAACATTAAATTCCTAAAGTCATCACTATAAAAAGTTATTTAGGAAAAGTTTTTTATCATGTTCATTCAAGTAATTACATATCCCATACTTTCCTTGCAACCCATTGTTTACAAACAACTCGTCAACAAAGTCCACCGTCGGTATGCGGCCATGCCAAGATCCTTTTATACTAGTAGTGTTGCAGCGCCACTTTCCAAAGACATTAGCTGATTCATATTTCAAGTACGCCAGGTAGTGTTATACCTTCGAGTGGCATACTGCGGCGTGACTTCACCTAAATAGCTATGTCTAATGTCTTGCCGCATACACGGACCTTAGTCCCGAAATATTTCGTGACGATAAATTTTCAATGAACTTCCTGCTCATAACTTCTTCGTTATAAGTCCAAATTAGCACATTCAAAAGCCCTTATCTCACAAATTATATACTCTACGTGTTCATGCAAGAATTTTCCATTTTCAATTGCTAACTAAAAATTCACCTATTAGTTCATTTTAACAAAAATGATAAACGTTCGTGAACGTTCAACGCTCGTTTCTTCGTTCTAAGTCAGAATTCGGCCATTTTTGATTCCGTAACTCTATAATTCCAAATAACACTTGTTCCCATTGAAAACTAACATTTCCGAGCTCAAAATAAAAATTTGACCACTAATCCGAGAATTTTACTTAATTCGATGATTATCGCCCCAATCAGGTGAATTCTAGCAAACTTCCGTTACTTATGATTTATTCATCGTTTCAAATGGATTCATTCCATCATAATAACATCTTAACATACGTATTGCATTAACTTATTTACATGATAAGTTATAACTTGTTCTTCATGAGTTTAGAACTTATAAAAGTATAAACTACTTATGATTTTACTTCACACGACTTATCATAGTTTAAGTCTTCTAACCATCATCCTCTCATCTTCTAATCAAACAAATTTCATTCATGTAAACATATTACAAGTCTTACAAGTTCTTCCTTGGTTCATAACTTAATTATGAACAAAGTGTTTATTCAATAAGCTTATTAAGACTTAAGTCCTTTGATTAATCATTCCTACTTCTTCTTAGTATACAAATCTTACCACTACTCAAATCCCTAATAATTGAAGAGAAAGAGATTCATGGTTTTAGGTTCTTACCTTGATAATCACTTGATTAAGCTTTTTTAATCTTCTTCTTCTTCTTGAATTAACAAAGGCTAACTTACTCTAGCTTTTTGTAGCTTTTTCTCTCTAACCATTAAGCCATAAGTCATTTGATGGAAAATCTAACAAGTAAGAAATGATCTAAGGCATCTCTTATTTATAGGAAATCCTAATTGAGGGCTTAATAATCAATAAGCCATTCCACCTCCTTAATCACCTCCTTATTATTCATTACTTAAGCACTAAGTTAACTCGATCATCACATATACTTGACATTACTCAACTTATCCTTTTCTTGCTCATCACATATAAGCACTTTTAACTTTCAATGCATATAAGCACTTTACTTGCTCATCACACATAAGCATTTTACTTGCTCATCACATTATTTGCTTCTTCACCACATAACTTATCCTTTACTTAGCCCTTAAGTTTACTTGCTTATCACTTTGGATCACCCAATGGGTTTGCCCCATGGGTTTTAATCATCCAATAACCCTTAGTTCTTACTTTGGGCTTTTAGCAATTAACTTAACTTTTACTTTTGGGCTTGCATTAAACAAACACTTGGGCTTGTTCTTTAATTCACTTTGACCTTAACCTTTAACTCCAATCGACTTAACCATTTCTTATTCTTGGCTTGTACAATTCCTAACATTTCCTACATGTCCAACCACATTTGGCTTAAAGCCTTATAACGATAATCTACGATTATTGTCAATATTCCAACTCAGTATACTTATTCATATAATGACATCCCATCATTAATACATACTCGTATAATACCTATCATATATTATACCATATTCATTACCTCGTATAATACCAATGTATTGCATTTATCATCGCTTTTATTCATTATAATGATTTCAATTCCTTTTGAGAAATCACTTTCCACTAACCAATTGGTTTTAAGTCCGCAGCAAAAAACTATATTTGCCATAATCAAAATATTATTGGATATTCCATCTCGTATAAGATTTCTATCATTACGCTGTTTCTAAGTTCAAATTAATTCCCAGAGCAAAAATCGGCTGAATAGTGTTTTTACGAAAATATCTCAGAAAACTTTTATTTTCGTCTTGGAAATTTAAACACTTTAATTCTATCACGTGGCCAAAATCCTAACCACATTTGCACATTCTCTAGGTCATGAAACTACCTTCACATAGCTTACTCACTTAAATAATCAATTAAATTCATTTATTCCACATAATCAAATAAAATTTAATTCTCATAAAATCCGATTTTCTAAGCGTTACAGGTTGGGGACACCAAAGAAGAGGGTTTAAGCCGCTACTACAAGCTTTTCAAAACTATTATATGCTTGTGTGTGAATGTTGCATTTACATTTATGATGAATGTGTATGAATGAATTTTACTTACTACACTACAATATATCTATCTCATGATATTAGTTACTTCGTACATGTCATCATTTTAATAAATCGGTGAGACACGTTGTATGTAAATGTATGTTGTGTGGTTCCTCCACCGAAGTGACTATCCTCATGGATTGTTTGATTCTTTTTGGACTCATAGGAGACTAATTCCAACGAGTCTCAGGAAAGGCACCACCCAGATTCGCTCTAGTTGAAAGACCGGATTAACTTCCCGTTAAGTAGATTGCGATGATCTGGGGACCTTCATGCCAAAAAGCCATAAGAGTAACCCTAAGATAGGTTGACCTCGATAAACCAAATGCAAAGGAAAGTCTCTTCATGCTTTTCATTTTCTATTACTTGTAAAAGCATTTACTTGTAATTTTATTCCATGTTCATCTTTATGTAATGGAAAATATTAAGAATATTTTCACATACATGACTTCTTATCAATTAACATCTCATGCTTTGAGGATAATATTCCCTAACACGGGTATATCACATAAGCATGTAAACATTTACATTATCCCTAAGACTAAACTACATAAGTCTTTTGTGAGAAACAATTGGGCACATTACCCACTCAAAATCCAAAAGGCCACGAGCACCATGACCAATCATGTCTTCTTACGACTATCCTAATCTCGTTTCTCGAAAGAATTTTATTTGATTAAGTAAACAAATTTCAGATTTGGTTGTTACGCTTAAAAGAATTGCATCACGATCTACTAATGGCTCAAAAATGCCTACAAGTACGAGAATCCTACACACAATGAGGAACACAAGGTTTGGATAAAACAAATCCGAGAACCTCGGTTGGATATGACCAACAAAGACCTTGAAAACACCCATCTCAAAGGAGATCCAAACACATATCGGGAAGAAGGTCCTTCAAATGGAAGAAATCATCTGTTCTCTCGAAAGGGATTGCAACACACGGAAGTGTTTCATATGCTAACCTTCATATTCCCCAGGTATTAATTATCTAGAGATTCAAAACCCTTGACTTTGAAAAGTATGACATATTAGGGGATCCTTACACATATTTGAAGGTGTTCATTGGAGAACTTGGATCTTATGCGGAAAAGCGAGAAGCTTCGGAATGCAATTGTTCCGGAAGAGTCATTTGAGAAGCTCTGTTCATGGTATACTTAAGTGAAACAACTCAAAGATCCATAGGCGGGAAGAGCTAGCTCACGCCTTCCTCACTAAGTACAATTTTCAATCTCGGATGGCTCTGGCCCAGGTATCAAATTACCAAGGTCAAGAAAGCAATCTAATGAGTCTTTTCGAGAGTCACGCACAAAAGTTGGGCGCTTCTTTGCATTGAGTTATTCCTTCTATGACAGAGTCGAAATGGTCATGACTTTCATGTATATCTGAGAAGCTCCTTTCAATGAGAAAGTCTTAGGCTGCTATTGGCAAACCATTTTCCGAAATGATCAAGCTACCTGAGATGGGTAAGAGATGGGGTTAAGTCGAGGAAAGATTCAGAGACCTAAGCGCATTTTATGGAAACAACCCACGGAGGGTCCATAAAAAGAAAGAGGAAGATGTTTCCTTGATACTACTAAGGTAAAAAAGGTAGTCGAACATGCCTATCTGAGGAGGAGAAATTATTCCTCTTTCCAAGCATAGTCTTCAAACCTCCATTGCCTAAAGGTGGAGATCTGGCGCCCTCGAACTTTCACACCCCTTAGGGGGATTCGCCGAGAATATTCTTACTCTTCAACTACTCGTAAAAAAATCACACATCTTCTTCCACCAGCCTAACCCTAATGGGAGTGGTTTCAATGCTACTCGAAGTTTGCTTATCATGCGAGCACCGGATATGATACTCGAAGATTGTTGGGCCTTGAAACACATGATCGAATTTGATAGACAGCGGTGAGATCGTGGTTACCAAACCGGATCTACCTCATACAGCATAAGACAACCCTCTTCCTCGACATAAAAAAGAAGGGTCAATATGATTAGTTGGAGCACTTGGCGGAGTTCCAATTTTAACGATTGAATCATCCCGAACCATCAAAGCGGTGTTGGCGGATGGGATTATGAAAGTTTTGATTTTCTATGGAATGAAAGATGAAAGCTTTTTGTAAGCAAATTGAATAATTGGCGAACTAGTGACCCATCGACGATCAAGTCACACGCCATTAATCACCAGAGGAGCGTGCATGTCTCCTTTCTTTTGTTATGAATGCTCAATCATCACCTTGAAAAGCAAAGCTATGGAAGATAAGGTTGCAAAGAGAGCAAGTGCTAAAGCCAGGTCGATTTTTGCCAATAAAGAATTTACATACCGGGCCAATCCTATGGAGGAAATATTTGAGATGCTAATCAACAAAGGAAGAATCACCTCCTACACCTCTAATTAATCCCCAGTTCAAGCGGTTCAATTCGATGGAGTATGTCAATATCATTCACATTCTCGTGGTCACAACACAAAAGAATGCTTGAGCACTCCGCCATCTTATTCATAATCTAATTGATAATGCGGTATCCTGCAAAGTATTTATCGAGCGATTACCTATGCTACTCGGAGTAGGATTATCCGTCCTACCAAATGGAAGGGATTAAGTAGCGATTATATCCGTGAGAGGTCGATGAGACCTGCCGAGCCATTTCCCATACAAGCAATTCAACTCAAAAAAGCTTACAATCCTTTGAAAGTGGTTACACCGAGCTAATTTCTTTACCCTTCGAGACCACATTATCTATGTTGTCGACTTTACACAAAGTCCCATAGATTATAGAGAAGTGAAGGATCCATGTCTCGCTATATACTTGCTATAGTGTTGAAGGAAAACCCACTATATCTTCCCGGAGGGTGATGAAGCCCGCCATGAAAGCAAATGGGAAGATTCCCTTGGAAAATTGAGAAATTCTTCCCGCATGATGGGCCATAATGAAGCCGAGGTGGTTACAAGCTTAAGAGAAGTTCCACATTAGATCTCAATCTTTGGACTTGGTTTTCTCTTCCGGGATCACATGAAGATCTTATTGAAGGTTTTGGAAGAAGCCTACTTACTAAAATCAATGGATGTGGAAAAATTTCAACATCCCGGTTGATCACATTTTAACAACAACGTGATATCCTTTACTAATGACGATATCTGGTCCAGAAGGGACCCTCGTCATTGTAAGTCTTTACACATTATAGTTTTGTCCTCCGGGGTATATGTTAGCTAGAGTTTTAATAGATGGAGGTTCATCTCACGAATATTTGTCCTTATGCCACCTTAGTGAAGATGAACTTCAATCTCAAAGCGGATCCGGCAAAGCGACCCTACGGTTATCAAAGTTTTGATGGATCCCGAAACAAAATTCTATCGGAGAGATTGAAATGCGCCAATTGAGATTGGTCCAAACACATTCAATGTCCTTCCACATCCTCAAGATAGATTCGAGGATACAACCCTCTATTGGGAAGACAATTGATCCACATGGTAGGAGTCGTTCCTTCTTCACTACATCAACAAATTAAATACATTGTCAACAATAGCTTAATGCATTTGTCAATGTTGAGCCAAAATATTCGATCAAAGAAACCTACCACTCATCGACTTTAATTTAGAAATTGTAAGCGGGCAATTTTCATACTTTGGAAGTGAGTAACACATGATACCATCCTATTGGAGCACCACTTCCCTATACCCAAGATTTACTGCCGAGGTTATATCGACCACTCGAGAGATGATGTCATTGGGTCATCGACACGGACAAAGGCTTGGTAAAATTAAGCAGGTATTAAGCACCCAATTCAAGTGTTGGACCAAACCGGGACATCCGACTAGGCTATTCGCAGATTCAATCATAGGAATCCTTAAAAGCACAACAGGTTCCTCGAACTTTACGCCACCGGTGATTTTCTCCATCTGCACCTCGTGAGCCGATCATCTCTCCCTAGAAGGTGACAAAATTTGTTATAGCTAAGCAGCTGTTTCCCAAACCCGATTACCATTTAAAGCAAAAAGAAAGTCTTGATTCCTAATCCCGAAGTGAAAGAAAAGGAACGAAAAAGTAAACATGACATCGCCCTGATGATGTTAGGCATACGCATCATTGTCCATGATGAACATATAAACAGATATACCCCCGATGATGATTGCCCAGATGTTATGGTCATTAATCAGGAAAAAGAGGATGATGACAGCCCCTCCATCACTGCAGTCCATCAGGACTTTACCCTCAACAATTGGAGTAGCACTCCATGTATTGGTCGACCAGGGTAAAACGGGCAGAAATCCCTTTGCCCCGTAGATAACTTTAATTGCTTACTTTTCTGTACAGTATTAGCACTTATTTATCTGTACACGCTAACACTTTTGTATGATTAAATAGTTTCATATATTAAGTGAAAGCAAATTTTGTTTCAGGACTCTGAATTTAGATGTGCATGTACTTGCTGACGAGGTTCCTTTTCTCCACAAGGATTGTAACTTTGATGAAAAGTTGGACTCAGACTTGATAAAGATCCAAGAGAACATTTAGATACCTCAAGAGATTAAGGAATGGGTAGAAGAAAAACCTAAACCTAATCTTGATCGAACCATTCCTTTTCGATCTTAGAACCTTAGAAATCAACTAAGCTAATCCAGTTGGTTCTGGACTGAACCTCAAACTAATGGAATGGCATGGTTGCCGCTATTAACCCAATTCGAGGATGTGTTTGCATGGTCTCATGAAGACATGGTGGGTTTGTCCACTGACATTGTCCTTCATCGCCTTCCCATTAAGGAGGGATTTAAGCCAGTTAGGTAGAAGCTCAAGCGATTGAAACCTGAGTGGAGTTTAAAGGTGAAAGAAGAAATTGTGAAATAATTTAAAGCTGGCATTATCATGGTGTCCACATATCCGGAATGGATATCCAACATTGTTCCCGTGCCTAAACCAAGAGGAAAGGTACGAGTTTGCGTGGATTACCGGGATCTAAATAAAGCTTGCATTAAAGATAAAGCTTTCTTGTGCCTTTTATCCAAATTCTTATTAACATATTGCTCGATAAGACATGTACTCCTTTATTGATTGCTGCGGGGTATCATCGATTATGAGTCGGTTGAGGAGGATCGTGAAAATCTTTCATCACACCTGGGGAACCTCTCACCTTGACGGTTTGGCATTCGGCCTCATCGATGCCGAGAGCTGACCTATCGGTGAGCCATGATGGCTCTTTTCCACGATTTAATGCATAAAGAGATGAGATCTCGTGGATGACATCATTATCTAGTCCCGAAAAGACGAAGACCACTAGACCATTTTCAAAAAGATCTTCAATAGGTTGCTTAAAGTACAACTTGAAGTTGAATCCAACCCGATGCGCTTTTGGCGTTAATTTAGCAAGATTGCTAGGTTTCCTAGTTATGAAAAGGGATTGGTGGATCCCACCAAAATCTAGGCCATCGGGAAATGCCCATTCCTCGAACGAGGAGAGGAATACGGGATTTTTGGGAAGAATCAACTTCATTAGTAGGTTTATTTCTCAACTCACAACAACCTATGAGCCCATTTTCAAATTGTTATGAAGAACTCCTCCATGAAATGGAACGATGAGTGTCAAAAATCCTTCCTTACAATCAAAAGCGGTGATTAACGCTTACGTTTTGGTACCTCCCGAGGATGATGTTCCCCTGTTCATGTACACATCCATTAATGGCAAGTGTTATGGGTTGCATCTTTGGGGCAAAAAGATGATAGAGGCTAGGAGCAGCTTATCTATTACCTCAACAAAAGATTCAATGACGAAGTGAACACAAGAAGTGCTTTGTGATTGAGAAGACTTGTTGTGCTTTAGCATGGGCTTCCATGAGGTTACTGACATTACCTCCATGGTCACCTGACCCATCTCATATCTCGGCGTGGATCCTCTCAAGTATGTGTTCGATAAGCCCATCTTGAATTATCGGTACATCCCGGATGGTAGTTGATCCTACGACAATTTGACATCATCTACGTGGTATGAAAAGACCAAAGGTCGAGGAATTGTGGATCAATGGCCGCCCTTTTGTAGGGGATTACAAACCCTTAGAAACATATATTCCCAATGAAGGGTAATGGTAGTTCATCAACACCATCAAGACGATGATGCATAAATCGACATTACGAGAAGGATTCGGAGCTGGAAGCGGTTCTAGTATCCCAGAAGGCAGAGCAATATCCATCGCCGTCAATTGTAGTTTTCGGCACCAACAACCGTGGTAGGAAGGTTGTATCATTGGGCTAAAACTTGTCGCTCAATGGGCATCGAGTGGTTACTCATCTTTTGGGATTGAGTTGTTGGTAATTAAATAATCCACGAAATCTATCAAACCAAAGAATTATATTTGTTGCCTTACCATCGGCCGCTTTACATATGGCTTTGAAGTTCGAAGAAATCTCCTTTCACACATACCTACCGTAATAGAAATGATTTCACGGATGCACTAGCAATGTTGGCCTCCTTGATTCCACATACCCGACAAGGAAAACATACGAAACATCACATTTTCCACTGAAAAAGGCCCCAACTATGGGAACTATGTTGGAGAAGTATCGGATGAGCTACCTCCATCCACAACCCTTGGTATCAACACATCGAGGAGTATCTGCGAGATGGATCTACACTGCTTTTGCGAAACTGGCGATGAAAAGAGGTGGAACCATCGACTTGCTTTATGAAATTCTACGGCGGAGATGCACTCTACTGAAAAGAGATCTTGGAGATTAGGTCTCCTCAGATGTCTGGACAAAGACCAAGCTCGAGGCTCATGGATGAGATCCATGGTGTAGTATGAGCCCACACATGGCGACCCCCTACTTGTTAAGAAGATCCTCAAAATGAGGCATTATTGGCTTTGAAAGTGTATTTGTGATGATCACGTCAAGAGGTGCTATCAATGCCAAATTCATGGGAATGCTATCCACTCCCCTCAAGGGAACTCCACAATATGAGTTTGTCATGGCCGTTCTCAATGTGGTGAATGGACATGGTCGGACCAAAACGAGCCCAAAGCAAGTAATGGACATCGATTCATATTCACCGTGATCGACTACTTCACCAAAATGGGTAGAAAGACTCCTTCCCAAGGGTTACCAAAGAAGTCATCATTGTTTTCATCGAAACAATATCGATGCATCGATATGGACAACGAGAGGTTATTGCATCGGAACAATGCTAAAAACCTCAACAATAAAATGATGGAGGAGTTATGTAGTAAATTCCACATCAAAAAACTTAACTCCGTCGTCTACCATCCAAAGATGAATGGTGTCTGTTAAGCGGCTAATAAAAACATCAAGAAGATCATCGCGAAAAATGTCCGCCAATCACAAAGGATGGCTTTGACCTCTTGCCTCCAGACTTTATTAGCCTACTGAAACTTCAATGTATTACTTCATTTGGGCAACCCCCCCCTACCATTATCCTATGGGATGGAAGCAGTGCTCCCCATAGAGGTGGAAATGGAATCCCTCAGACTGTTGATGGACACTCAGTTGTATGAAGACCAATGGATACAAGACAGGTATCACCAATGGGTACAAGATAGGATTCATACTTCCCTTGGTATGATTAATTAATCGTGAGGGTGAACTACGTCGACTGATCTCCTTGATACCCAGGAGTACATAGGCAACCATATTCTATATGGCCCGGTCGCAATAAAAAAAACAAAAACATTTTTGCCCTTTTTCTACAAAAACAAAAATCACAAAAACACGTTTACACCCTTCTTCATCAATAAAGCTTCTACACCCATTTACCCATTTCACATTCAGCGTTGAACCTCTTACACTAGGTTCGAACTACGCACACCTGATCTTCTCATCAATAGGAGTACGTAGGCAGCCATTTATGGTTTGGTCTAACCCCCTACCAAAACAAAAATATTACTACCTAACCTTTCCTCGCGAATAAGAGATTCAGCGACCATCTAAGCTGCGATTGTGCCTCAAAGAGCAACACCAATCCATATAAGATGAAATTATCTAGGCTTGTCACAAATAGGAGTACTGGCGACCATCTGTGGTGCGGTCAATCTCAGAGAGGAAAAGCCACAATCCTCTCCACATGTACATACAAAAACTAGTCCCCAGACACCAAAGATTGCAGGGATACACACAGATCAATGATCAATTCTAAAAGATCCTGCGACGTCTCAATGTCCACACATCAAGGATGAGGCCATAATGCATCAAGATCACAAGCCCAGAAGAAATAGGCAAATATCAAGCAAGTATCAAGGCACAACTAAAAGGGAAGTAAATCAAAATATATTTCTCTGCCATATATAATACTATTTGATATATAAAATATGTGTTGTACATGACAAAATTGCTAAGCTAGTCTGTGCAGGAAAAATACAAAGTTTATCTACGGATCGCATGTATGTATGGATTATCAAATCTAACATAGCATCTCTCTACGAAGAAGAAGAAGGTAGCGTTGCAAGCTCTGTCCAATGATATCTACACGAGCTAGCAGATTTGAGTCTAATTGCACGGTGTCATGATGCTCATCAATATATGCACTCATACTGGCAAGGATGCCAGTCGTAAGGGATCTCACTGAAGTACTGTCTGTAACTGCAACATCCCGGGAAGATAGGGAAGCATCCCGTTCTACAATCAATGCATCTCTAACTGATCTGGCCTCGTCTATCTCTAATAGAGTTGCATCTCTCCCATAAAGAGCTATCAAAATCAAGGCCCTAGCCTGATCTCTCTCAAAGGTCATCGGATGTAGACTACATTTCCAAAACATCGTGTTGAATCTTTGAATCACGAAGAAGCTTTTCGTCAGTGGGAGAATCCATCATAAATGTTGGTAACCCAGTAGACAAATCCTCATCGATGGGAATATCAGCCTCCTCCATAGGCTCCTCATCGTTGCAATTAGTCCTCTGCACTGTGGATACTACCACAGTCGATGCAGTCTTTGTCTCCATCCATGTGGAATACTCTGCAGAACAGAGACTGACAGAAAACTTAGCTAGCTCTCGCTGATCCCAATAGGCATACAACCTGTATCTATCCTTTGTTGATAAGTGGCGAAAAAAGCCTGAATCGATGCCCCCTCAAAAGGATGGAAGTCACGAAATTAGTAAACCGACACATCATGGCCAATGGGTGGTAAGTGATCATCCTCTCAAACCGCTGGAGGAAGATAATCCATGCGGGGAGTATGAGTGATGAAGAAGCATGGGTGAGCTAAGCTATGTCGTGACAATATAACAAATGAATCTATACGATCCCTTCCGGAAAATTGACCAAGATGAAGCGTCTATACACTCGCGAGAATTTGAATAGAGTATGACATGGCTATATCATGGGTGAAACAATACCCATACTGTCCGAGAAAGTGTCAATTGGTCTTAAGAGTGAAATAAACCACACGTCTGGCATGACAATGAAATTTGCTGTAAACACTCACGTCCGGATAAGTGCGACAATATGTGGTCGACCTTAGAGTCTACGCTATGATCATTGGTATGATGGTGTGACCTTCCACGAGAGCTCACTTACATCATGACTCCTATGTCCAACTCATCCATGTACATGGTACAATGTAGACATACTGACGGTACACACACAATAGCGATTACATCTACTTTTCGCCAAACGCCAATGATTCTCCAATGTGGTGAAATCCTCGGAATATCGTGCATAACTATCCTCCTCGAGCCAAATCTATCAAATAGAAAATGATGGGATATAACATGGCGGATGTGAGCTCATCTGCACCACCCTACGCCTCAAGCCGCAAGGGTAATGAATAGCCTACTCATGTCTCCAATCACCATATGCCGCAAGGTGCATCTCCAGTAGCAACATCGTCAAACGTCCATACCTCTAAAGTAGAGTCAACTCACGGGTCCCAAATCGTAAAAACATGTCGCTCCCTATACCCAATGTTCCATCATACCCTCCACGAATCATGTGGGAACACGAAACATCAACAAGGTTATGGTATGCTTACAAAGACAATCTCTGATCACCACATTCGATCTTTGACATACTATTATACCATGATCACATGCGGATGCCATCAATAATGGTGGGGTATGATCAATACGACTAACTATCGAAGAATCATCCATGCGGGTGGTGTCATAAGACCATTCGAAATTCGATGCTTAATATCTCTGGATATACATACATATGCATAACATAATAACATGCATAATATAATAGATGGCAATATGATATAGGGAATGGAAAATCGTACATACATTCCTAAGTATATCATCATCTAATACATCTCAGTAGATAGCTAAAATATAGGAAATGGTGCAAAACCGCCTACAACTAATTGAGAGGCCTATGAAAAGAGATAACGAGAATATACATTAGAAGAAGACAATGGTGTTAATGTCTACTTCAAAGAATATCGCCCACCTAATGTAACTCCTCCTTAGTCATTTGGATCTCTATCCACGGGGATGTCGAGGGCACATATAAGGAGGATCTTGCACCGATAAAACCATATGGGTCATCTGAGGGCGGCGAGCTAGAAATGGAAGGATCAAAAGTATTGGCCTCAAGGATCTCTGCTACCAAGTGTCGAATAAAGAAATATGCAATTCAAACTGTTTGGTCAAAGATTAAAGCTGTCGATCGTGTCAAATGAGTTGGATCTCTGGACATAGGCTAGCCAATTATCATCATCACCGATCCTAGAACCATATCCCCCATGAACTGATTGGCGCGGGTCTAGGCTTCAATGGTACGAGGGAACCACCAATGCTAGAATATCTCCTGAGTCCAAGGACCCTCTGATAATGTAAAACTATCAACACCCAACAATGGGATATCAATGATGGGTGACTAAGAAACAGAGCCAATAACGCCTCGACGGGAAGCAAGATCGGTACTGAATCTCTCTATATAAGTGCTCACGATAAGACGCTCTCCTAAGTAGGCTCCCATCCTCCTTACGTGAAGAGAGAATCTACGATTGGAAATCACGTGATCGACACCAGTCGGGTACCCATCCTCAAATCCAATGCTCAAATGCTCCCCATAGTAGGGAACCTACGTGATGACATCCGCTATCAACAACTCCAGCTGTAGGCGACAATGAGTGAAATCCTCAGCAATAGGGACCTTCACCAGTATGGAATGATGCCATCTTCGTCCTCGTGGATAGGTGTCTAAACCTAATACACTCACGGGACGCAAACATGGGAGCCTTTTATAGGGCCAAAATTGCAAAAACAAAGGCAAACATCTGCTTTCAGTCAACACTCCAAACTTATACATGGGAAAAGATAAGAGAAGTACTCACCAGCAGAAACGGGTAAAATCCTAACCAAGCCTCGGTTAAGACCTATGAAGCATGGACATTCCCCTAAGGAAGTAGGAAAAGGTGTAGGAACCCCAATTATACTCTCGATATGGTCCACATGTAGAAAGGGCGCTAATCAAAGTGAAGGACACCAGAGAAGAAGTTTTACGCTATGGCGACCCCCAATGATCATCGGGAATAATTAACGAAGAATGTTATCCCCGACTCTCACATCATCGGTATGGGCTCACTCAATGGCCGCTTTCATAGAATCTACGCTTAAAGAACACCTCGCGTCTGGTTCTACCCTTAAGCGCCTCATGAAAAACTCCTAACAAGGATGGGACCAGGTGAGTCGGGGTAATATCTCGCCTTACAAGGCACCTTTGGTATTGCTCCAAACTCCATACTGATAAGCCGTTAATCCATCAAGGTCATCATCACCTCATAATCTAGCAAATGGAGTGATTGAGTATGGTGAAACCGAAGGCTTCGAGATAATGCCATAAGGTAACCCCGAGGGACAACGGCGGGGAAGAATGGAAAAAGAATGTCTTGAATCCCCAGCCATGTACAATCGCTTTATAGTCATCATGCAAAGCCTAATACATAGAGTGGATGCTGAACCAGTTCCCTCGAGGCTATATAAAGCCGGGAACCTACATCAAATGCAGATCAACATCAGAATCCTTTACTCCTCATCAATTAGAAATAAGGAAGATTAAGATCTAACTTTATCCCTCGTTTGCGTGCAAGTAAACTGAAGGGTGTCGACTCAAATCGCCCAGAAGCTCTGGGTTGGCCACCTGAATGCCTGGAAAATTCCTATGGGGAATAGATGCAGCAGGAGCGGGGTCCACAACTGGAACATCCTCCTCCTCATCCTCGACATCCCAAGCACATCAACTTTGGATCGGGCGTATCACCAGAAACTCATGACAAACGAAGGTAGGTCGCAACGAGCAGGGTTGAGGTACTTCAGAAGCCCTTCTCTATACACCAGAAGTGGTCCTATGGGAACTACTCGGCGGATCCGGATCCATAATATCTGGACAACAAGTCTCTAAATTGCCTCAGAAAGGGTGTTGTACTGTTTAACCTTGAGCTTTTCAAAATGCATTTTTATGACTACATGCATGCATGCATTATTTTAACATACGTCTATAGTAGAGTTAAAAATGTATGACTACCCAATGCCTACGTTTTGGAAAGTTTTTCCATAGTCCCCTTTGTAAATAAGACTATCCACATGCACATAGGCATGACTAGGTGGCCATTCAAGTAGCACACCTACCTACAGTCATATACATCCTACATGCATTAATACATCATTGTAAAAAAATCCGTAAGTGTAGTCTAATTACCAGGATTATTTTACTTTTCTACCTTTACTCATTTGTCCTCAAATAGGATAAGAAATGACACTAAAAGATGTCAATTTGACTGTTTCAAAAGTTAAAATTTTTTCACATCATTATGTTCAACATGGTGTAATACTAACATTTACTATGTTGAATATTTTTATCAAGTCATATCAATATGCATATTAATTACTATATGTCTAAATGCATTTCATGTGATAAGTCATTTTCCAACAGATGGAAACTGGAAAAAAATACATACATATGTTACCAGGATAGTGTAGAGCACTTGTATGGTGGCAGAATGTGCAGAAAGTCGCCTTAACTTAACAGATCTGAAGAAGAGCTCTCGGATTTCCTTCGCGGCACAACTAAAAAGTGACTTATGAAAGCAACCCGCAGGCATTTCATAGCCACGGTTGTACTGGGAGTCCACTACAGGCCAATTGCGAGTGTACTTCTACGCACCCCTACATGGGTCCAACCCCTCCCGGCTCGATTTAGTTCGAGTTAAACGAGGTTTCACAAGATGAAAAGGCTAAATCGGGAATAAAACTCTATGTGATTAAAGCGGAATAGCACAGAAATCTTGGTTTTCACCAGCCAAACTTTGGCTTCACATGTCACTTATTGGTATTAAATGCAGATACAAGGTATACTATACCAGTGACCTCGACTTTTTACCAAATCATGCTCAAGCGATGCCTCACACAGGTCCGATCTTGCCAAAACAAGGTCGTAACCCTAAAAGGCGTGTTCCCAGATGGGGGTCTAACGCCGAATTTCAATCATTGATAAAGTATCCCTGACGTGGGTCGTAATGCGACTTTCACTCATCCACGTCCTCCTTGGCGGGGTTAAAATGCATTATTCATCTATGAAACGAATCCCTGTGGGGGGTTTCTGACATAATTTAACCATTGATGTACGTGTCAATGAAGGTCAAGCAGTCTTAACGTCATTTCAACCGATAGCAGGTAAACCAATAAAGTAAACCAATCAACAGACATAAGCACTTTACTTGCTCATCACACATAAGCATTTTACTTGCTCATCACATTATTTGCTTGCTCACCACATAACTTATCCTTTACTTAGCCCTTAAGTTTACTTGCTTATCACTTTGGATCACCCATGGGTTTCCCCATGGGTTTTAATCATCCAATAACCCTTAGGTTCTTACTTTGGGGTTTTACCTTAATTAACCTAACTTTTACTTTGGGCTTGCATTAAACAAACACTTGGGCTTGTTCTTTAATTCACTTTGGACCTTAACCTTTAATTCCAATTGGACTTAACCATTCCTATACTTGGGCTTGTACAATTCCTAAAATTTCCTACAAGTCCAATCCATTTTGCTTAAAGCCTTATAACGTATAATCTACGTATTATTCTCGTATTCCAACTCGTATACTTATTCATATACGACATCCCATCATTAATACATACTCGTATAATACCTCGTATTATACTCATATTCATTACCTCGTACAATACCAATGTATTATACGATCATTGCTTTAATTCATTATACGCATTTCAATTCCTTTTGAGAAATCACTTTCCTAACCGTTAAGTGAAAGTAGTATGCACACAAGCAATCATGTTTGATGATAAAGCATATACTTTGTAACAATCTTATTCATTTATTAATAAAAAGTATTAATTTATTAAAGGCTTTTAATTATCTACATGATCTTTGTTTTATAATATGTGATAAACCCGTAGTTTTAAGCAATGCTTTTAGAATAATGATGATGATCATTCTAATGAGATCTAAATTCTTAGAAAGCTTAAAACTAAAATAGTTCCCAATCATTGGATTACTAAATTGGGGATTAGTGAATCCGGATAGATTGGTACATCGTTGCTTGCTCATTGGATGAGGATGATTGATCTCATGATCATTTGTTGTGGGAACACTAAAAGCAGTATGTAGGTGCTTATTAGAGAATAAGTTCATTTGAGCATTGGCTAAGCTAAGGAATACCTAATGGAGTTTTATTTGCTGTCGATAGGAATTCTGTAGTGATAGTAATCTGAGTGATCCTTGGACTTGAGATCATCATAGTATCTTGTGTATGATGAGTTATACTTTGACTTATTCCTTAAGACCCTTAGGGTATATCAAAGGGTATGCTTGGGTATAATAAGTTGTACATGGAGATAATGTATGATCGATAAAGAATCTACCACTTCTAATAAAGAAGAAATGTCTATGTGATTAGATAAATGACAACCCAGTAGTCCTTGGCGAAAGCGAGAATGAAATTAGAAAGGAGTTTCTAATTTGCATTATTTGAGTTGTGCATTTAAGGATCGAAATACATATAATTAAATAAAATAAGACTTGTGATAATTCCATGTCTTATATTTAATTGGGACATTGTATGGTGGAAGGATTGAATTATCTGGTAACTATTTACTCGAAAGGTTCTTTTATGATTAATGTTGAAATCTATATTATACGGAAAGTCGTTGATCATTAGGGAGGCTTATCCTATTGTAGAATAAATATTATTTATTTAAATAAATTAATTGTTTAATTTATTTATTTAAATAAGATTAGAATTGTTCTAATTGATTTATTCTGTAGGTTTAATATGGAGAACCTAAAGGGTCACACACCAAAAAGGAAGAATAATTATTTAAGAAGTTAATGGCATAATCGTAATAATATGTTATGTATATTTAATTTAATCTATGGTGATAGAATAAATTAAATAGCTTAATATTATTATTTAATATTTTAGAAATATTAAATATAAATTAATAAGAGAGTCTTATTAATATTATTACAATTATTATTATTTTAATTTCTAAAAGTTTAGGAATTAATTTAATATAAATACTCTCATTTATTCCTAATTGGATTAGGAAGGAAAATTAGTTAAAGGAGTTTAATTAATTATCCTAATAAGATTAGGGAGCTTAATTAATTAAAAGAATTTAATTAATTAAATAAAACTCAATTCCTTAATTGTTAAGGTGGGTTGCCCACATCTATAAATAAGAGAGTCTTATTATGGGTGGTATGGGTTGTTGACTTTTACAACGTACGTAATAATTCGATTTGTTGGGAAGTACGCCTTTTTTTACTATAGAGATAGAAAAACTAGGGTTTTGCCAAACACCCATCTTCTTGAATTTTCTTCTTCCTTGGTGGATCACCTCTGAGGCCAAACACTTGGGTGGCTAACGTTGATCGAAGGAAGGAACCAAACCGGTGGATTCAGTTGAGCGAAAAGAAAAGTTTGGAGGTGAACTTGTACACGAGGAAGCTCGATCTTCAGGGTATGATTTTTATTCTTTATCTTTTCGTTTAATTAATAATTGTGCATAAAGGGTGATCAAGGGTATATGGTTTGTAAAATTTTAAACTACGATTTTTACACGTTTAGCACTTTTTTTGCAATTTGATTGCGTTCTTGAATATTACAAACCTAACGATGGCATCGAGCCAAACCTTTATCACGAATTATTAATTGTTTTAATTTGATATGTATATTGATATGTGTTTAGAACAATTTAATTGGGCATAATTTTATTGTATAAAATTTAAAAAAAAAAAAAAAAAAAAAAAAAAAAAAAAATTTTTTTTTTTGCTTTGATCAGCAATCAATTTGAATTCCATGGATAATATAAATGCAATGAAAATCTCCTGCCACGTGAATTACAAGCATGCACGAATAAATCCAACGGAAATACACAATATTTCATGGATTATAAAAAAAAAAAAAAAAAAAAAGCAACCAAGTTAATTAAAATTAAAAGTTATCAAAAAAAACCAAGTTAAAGCTTGATATATTATATATAATTATTTTTAATATAATATGATGATATATAAATCATAAAATTGGCAGGTTCTATTAACTGAAAAGCGCATTATCATTTCTATAAAAAAAAAATACAAGCATAATATTTATATATATATATATATATATATATATATATATATATATATATATATATATATATATATATATATATATATATATATATATATATATATATTATATATATATATATATATATATATATATATATTTATTTATAATTAAAATAAAAAGTTTATTTTAATATTAAAATAAAAGTTTATTTTAATATTAAAATAAAAAAGGTTTATTTTAATTTTAAAATTAAATTTCATGCTAACTAATTAGAGTTGGAATTGGATTCCATGATAACTAATTGGAGTTGAAATTGGATTCTATTTTTCTTAAATAAAGGAGTTTATTTAGATATGAAATAAGATTTCATATTATTCAAAATAAAAGAGTTTATTTGTGAATAGGAAAGAATTCAATTATTCAAAATAAATTTTATTTAAATAAAATAAGATTTATTTAGATATGAAATAAGAAATAAGATTTCATATTATTCAAAATAAAGGAGTTTATTTGTGAATAGGAAAAAAATTAATCAAAGTGTTTCCTTTAAATAAAGGAGTTTTTTAATTATGAAAATAAAAGATTCATATTAAATTTTTTTTGAAAAATAAAGGAGTTTATTTGTGAATAGGAAATAAGAATTTATTTCCTTTTTTTTTTATATATGGAATTGGATTCCATAATTAATTAAAATAAAGGAGTTTATTTTGATTAAAATTTTTGATTAAAATAAAATAGTTTATTTTATTCAAAATTGGATAAATTAAAATAAAATAGTTTTATTTTGATTTAAATTTGGATTAAAATAAAGGAGTTTATTTTGATTCAAAATTAGATTTTATCTTAACTAAATTTGCCCATTAAATGATATCAATATATATATTAAATGTTTATTATTCATAAGATGAATGTTATTTATTGATGCGTATGGTGATGTGTATGATAATAAATGGGATTGATTATGGACTATTGACCCGATGTGATTGGATTTTATTTTAGTTGGATGCATGAATGTATGGGTTTTATTAAATGGGATTACTGCGTGCCTCGTCTTCTCTAATTTTTTCTTAATGTAAATTCTATCTCCTCCTATGTACTTCCCTTGACTGCGATCAAGGTTTCTATTTATTTTAAATAGTTTTGTAATAGGAATAGTTAGAATTAATTTTGAAAATTGGAGATCGAGGAAAGAAGGCGCTTGAAGACCCGTTTGTAATGGAGCAGGGTTTTAAATGTAATAGTTATATTTAAATATTATTTCTTGCACCCCTAGGTTTTGACCTTTTGGTTCACTTGGTGGCTCTAGTGAACGAACTAGAATAAAAGTCCATAATCAATCCGGGGTAGAATATATATTATATATGTGCATGCTTATACTATATATATTATATATTATGCAAACATGCTTGGCATGTTCATTAATATAATAGCGTATTTTATATATATATATATATATACTTGGCATTTAAACAAGATGAGACAAATTAATAACAAACCCTCAATTTTTTTATATTAAGTCTAGCGTTCAAAGATATTTGGAATATCGAGCGTCGCCTTCTAGCATGATAAAATTAATAGAGTATTAAATATTTAATATGAGTTTGTTGTGTCACCACAAAAAGCAAGTATTAAGTATTTAAGATGTTAATTTATCACATTTGATGCTTATAAAGAAAATTGAACAATATTGTTTTGTTGTGTCACCACAAGGATGATATTTTTCTTTTTGAATATATGGAGTGCTAGGTGGGACTTAACTTGGATAATTTTGATTCGGATGTGCCACCACTTGATCAAAATAATCTAAGAGCAAAAAAAACTGAGGAGTTGCATAGTTGATGTAATTGACAAAAGTTGTCTACCTATTTATTTATATATAGTTTGTTGTGTCACCTGACAAGGCTATATACATTTGAAATGGGATCCTTATTCTCACTAGCAAATCTTTAATTAGATTTTGCTTAGAACTATATAAGTGAGGTAATATAGTTTGAAGAAAATAGTGGGAGATACCAATTTAAAACAAGACCTAATTTATTTTGGTAATTAATAAAAGAATGTATGTTAAAATGTTGTTAATTACAAATTCATTTCTGAAATTTTACAATGTCTAAAATTACTATCAACTGCGAAGCATATTAGATGCTAAATTAATCGAGCCAAAATTAAGCGGATTGGTTAAGGAATTTGAGAATAGTTCTCATGGTGAAAAGCTATCTTATGTCCTTAATCGCTTTATCCACTGCAATGGTTGCGAGACAATGCCTCTGAGGAAGAGATTGCTACTTTTAGAAAGTGGCAAGATGATGCCTGATTGGCTCGATGCATCATGCTCGCATCCATGAGTAACGAGCTTGGCGTCGGCGTGAAACTATGGATGCTCTACTATATTCCTGCACATCAAGTAGTTGATGGTGAGGAAAGTGGGGCCGATAGATATCGGATATCTAAGGAGCTCTTAGATCTAGAATGGCCATGGCACTATAGTCTGCAGACAAAAGTTCTTAACATAATCAATTTGATTGATCGATTAGGACAACGAGTTTTGTCATGGATGGAGAGTTGAGCGAATTTGATCTTGCACTCACTCCGGACTCCTTTCACAATTGTTGTGAATTTTTCATATGAACAAGCTAGATATCGACTTTCTTTGATTTGCTTAACTTGTGTTGAAAAATGTTGAGAGTCACTTTCCAACCAAGAAAGACCAAGTCTTCTTGGTAGGGGCCAAAGGATCTTACGAAAAAAGAGCGATTCAAAGAAGGTAAATAGAAGGCAAAAACAAAGGATAATAAGAACAAAAGCGTCACGGATAGCAAAGGAGTTTGCTTCCACTTGCAATAAGCTTTGGACCTTTGGAAAGAAAGCTGCGAAAAGCATCTTGCGAGGCTAACGAAAGAAGCTTAGTGAAGTTTGGTTTACAATCTATTTTTGTTCATGATTGAAATAAATTTTTCTTTAAGTCGAGGTTCTACTTGGGTATTGGATATGACTTTGGTTATCATAAATATAGATTTATGAAGGGACCAAGCAGTAGAAAGCTAAACAAATATAAGTAATCCTATGTGTGGAAAATGAAGCAAAGGTTGCTTTGCATTAGCCATAGAAACTTATAGTTTAGCAATGCTACGGGCAAATCTATTAAGTCGATAAGTTGTTATTGTATTCCGAGTTCTTGTTAAAAACATTATTTCCATTTTATTGTTGAACAATGAAATCTTTGGTATTATAATTAAGAACAATTGTTGTTACTATTTATAATAATAATGTTTTTTTATAGAAATGGAATATTACTTAATAAATTTTGTATACTTGACTTACATGAAAATAATTTTGCATATTGAACAAATTAGTATAAGAAAAGGAGATGATCATTCAAAGAGTTGAATGTGTGTATTTGCTAAAATACAAGTATGAATTATTTGAAAGGTTCAAAGAATTGAAGTGAAGTGAAACAAATTGACAAAGTATTAAGATTCTTTGATTAGATCGAGGAATAAATACTTGTGCAATAAGTTTCTAGATCATCTCAAATGGTTTTCTCATAATGGACACATCTTGATCTGTAATAATTGATTGATGTATCTGAAGGAAAAATCGTACCTTGTTGGACATGAGTGCGGTCCATAATGATTTTGAAACATTCGATATATCCTACAGGATAATGTCCTAGAAATGGTACGCATATCTACGAAAAGGTAACCTCAAAATCCATTTAAGACTCCATAAAAGTTATGGACGGGGAGGATTCTAATCTTAAGTATGTTAAGATAAGGGGTTGTCGAACTTATGTGAAAAGGTTTTGAAGGATAAGCTTGGGACAAGATTTGACATGTACAGATTTGTGGGACATCCTAAAGTAAGTTTAGGGTATATGTTCTATAATCCTACTTAGCAAAAGGTGTTTGTTCTGAAACACGCTTGCCTTCTAGATAAAGGTGTTTATCATTGAAGGGGCTAGTGGGAGGATAATAGATCTTGAAAAGTTCAAGAACCACAAAACACTATAAGTCGAATAAGAGGAACACATAGATAGACCTATTGTACCTGGCCCCAAATCGTAAATCGGAATAGTACCAAAGATACCTAGGAGGTATGGATTCATCATGGATGATGATGATGAGATGAGGTACATCATAGAAGATGATGATCGAGTTACATTCGATGATGAGGCAATAAAGAGTTTGATTTTGTGTACAAAAGAATGAACCTGAGTGGGGAAGATCGTCGTGACATTCCTAGTATTATATGTTGATATACTACGGATGAGGAATGACATACCAATGCTACAATCGATAAAGATAAAGTTGTCTAAACATTCCTCCATGAATGATTTGGGAAGAGTATCTTAATTGGGGATAAAATCTATATAGATAGATTTAAAGGATGCTCGACTTAACCCGAGAATGTATATTCATTTGATGCTAAAAAGTCGTTTAGCATGGCAAACTCAAGAGATGTCTCATGTTGATGAGCTATGGAGTGTATCTCTCTTAATAGTCCCCATAGACTCACGAAAAGAGAGTCGCATGAGTGACAATCATGTATGCAATAGAAATATCGAGACACGATGTTGATCGGTCATATTATGGAGAAAGATCACTATAAGTCGGTGAAAAACATCTTAAAGTTCTTAGCGGCACTAAGGATGTGATCATATTCATGGTGGGTGCGAATTAAAACTAGAGGGCTTACTGGACTCAAGTTTTTCGAGACGGAGACGAAGCGAATGAAAAAATCCACTTTAAGGTAAAGCGTTATCTTGAGCAGGTGGTGCGATGAATTGGAAAGGTTCCAAACAACAAAGAGTTCTTGGTTTAGTGATAAAGACAAAGTATATAGCTATAAATGAAGGCTGCAAGTTGATTGTTTGGATTAAAAGTTCATTCTGAAACTAGGAATAGTTCTAAGTCTCATCTTGGATCTAAACATGTGTTGTGGCACTTTCATTTGATTATTAGAATCATTGAAGATGGGAAATCACTATAGAGATAGTGGACTCTCATGAACAACATTACATATCCATTAACTAAAGCTTATCCAACGACGGGATAATCGTCACTTAGAGAAGAAGAGTATAAGATACCATGACGATTGGCTTTAGTGCAAGTGGGAGATTGAAAGTAGTATGCACACAAGCCAATCATGTTTGATGATAAAGCATATACTTTGTAACAATCTTATTCATTTATTAATAAAAGTATTAATTTATTAAAGGCTTTTAATTATCTACGTGATCTTTGTTTTATAATATGTGATAAACCCATAGTTTTAAGCAATGCTTTTAGAATAATGATGATGATCATTCTAATGAGATCTAAATTCTTAGAAAGCTTAAAACTAAAATAGTTCCCAATCATTGGATTACTAAATTGGGGATTAGTGAATCCGGATAGATTGGTACATCGTTGCTTGCTCATTGGATGAGGATGATTGATCTCATGATCATTTGTGTGGAACACTAAAGCAAGTATGTAGGTGCTTATTAGAGAATAAGTTCATTTGAGCATTGGCTCGCTAAGGAATACCTAATGGAGTTTTTTGCTTGCTGTCGATAGGAATTCTGTAGTGATAGTAGTCTGAAGTAATCCTTGGACTTGAGATCATCATAGTATCTTGTGTATGATGAGTTATACTTTGACTTATTCCTTAAGACCCTTAGGGTATATCAAAGGGTATGCTTGGGTATAATAAGTTGTACATGGAGATAATGTATGATCGATAAAGAATCTACCACTTCTAATAAAGAGAGAAATGTCTATGTGATTCGATAAATGACAACCCGGTGGTCCTTGGCGGGCGAATGAAATTAGAAAGGAGTTTCTAATTTGCATTATTTGAGTTGTGCATTTAAGGATCGAAAATACATATAATTAAATAAAATAAGACTTGACGGTAATTCCATGTCTTATATTTAATTGGGACATTGTATGGTGGAAGGATTGAATTATCACGGTAACTATTTACTCAAAGGTTCTTTTATGATTAATGTTGAAATCTATATTATCTGGAAAGTGTAGTTGATCATTAGGGAGGCTTATCCTATTGTAGAATAAATATTATTTATTTAAATAAATTAATTATTTAATTTATTTATTTAAATAAGATTAGAATTGTTCTAATTGATTTATTCTGTAGGTTTAATATGGAGAACCTAAAGGGTCACACCATAAAAGGAAGAATAATTATTTAAGAAGTTAATGGCATAATCGTAATAATATGTTATGTATATTTAATTTAATCTATGGTGATAGAATAAATTAAATAGCTTAATATTATTATTTAATATTTTAGAAATATTAAATATAAATTAATAAGAGGAGTCTTATTAATATTATTACAATTATTATTATTTTAATTTCTAAAAGAGTTTAGGAATTAATTTAATATAAATACTCTCATTTATTCCTAATAGGATTAGGAAGGAAAATTAGTTAAAGGAGTTTAATTAATTATCCCTAATAAGATTAGGGAGCTTAATTAATTAAAAGAATTTAATTAATTAAATAAAACCTCAATTCCTTAATTGTTAAGGTGGGTTGCCCACATCTATAAATAAGAGAGTCTTATTATGGGTGGTATGGGTTGTTGACTTTTCAAAGTCACGTAATAATTCCAATTTGTTGGGAGTATACCTTTTTTTCTATAGAGATAGAAAAACTAGGGTTTGAGCCATAACACCCATCTTCTTGAATTTTTCTCTTCCTTGGTGGATCACCTCTGAGAGGCCAAACATTTGGGTGGCTAACGTTGATCGAAGGAAGGAACCAAACCGGTGGATTCAAGTTGAGCGAAAAGGATTTGGAGGTGAACTTGTACACGAGGAAGCTTCGATCTTCAAGGGTATGATTTTTATTCTTTATCTTTTCGTTTAATTAATAATTGTGCATAAAGGGTGATCCGGGTATATGGTTTGTAAAATTTTAAACTCGATTTTTACGTTTTAGCACTTTTATGCAATTTGATTTTTTGATTGCGTGTAAACATTTATATTATCCCTAAACTAAACTCATAAGTCTTTTGTAGAAAACAATTGGGCACATTACACGCTTTCGAAAATCCAAAAAGGCCACGAGCCTACGGCCCGATCATGTCTTCTTGACCGGTCCTAATCCCGCTTTCTTGAGAAGAATTTGATGGATTAAGTAAACAAATTACGATTTGGTTGTTACGCTAAAGAATTGCATCGATCTACTAATGGCTCAAAAATGCCTACAAGTACGAGAATCCTCTACATATGAGGAACCACAAGGTTGGATAAAACAAATCCGAACCTCGAGTTGGATATGACCAACAAAGACCTTGAAAACACCCATCTCAAAGGAGATCCAAACACGATGATCGTCGGAAGAAGGTCCTTCAAATGGAAGAAACTATCCGGATTCTCTCAAAGGGATTGGAACACATGGTGTTTTTATGGAGAACTTGGTATTAATTATCGAGAGAAATTCAAAACCCCGACTTTGAAAAGTATGATTAGGGGATCCTTACACATATTTGAAGGTGTTCATTGGAGAACTTGGATCTTATGCGGAAAAGCGAGAAGCTTAGAATCATTTATTCCGGAAGAGTTTACTTGGAGAAGCCTGTTCACGGTATACTTGAGTAGACAACTCAAAGATCCATGGGGAAGAGCTAGCTCATGCCTTCCTCACTAAGTCTGATTTTCAATCTCGGATGGCTCTGGCGAATGGGTATCAAATTACCAAGGTCAAGAAATAATCTAATGAGTCTGAGAGTACAGCTTTCAAAGTTGGAGGCGACTTCTTTATTGAGTTATTCCTTCTATGACAGAGTCGAGAAATGGTCATGACTTTCATAGACATACAAGAAGCTCCTTTCCATGAGAAAGTCTTAGGCTGCTATTAGCAAACCATTTTCTGAAATGATCGAAACCACGAGAGAGATGGATTGAGATGGGTTTAAGGTCGGGAAAGATTCAAGACCTCGGCCATTCTTATGGAAACAACCCCGGGGAGGGTCCATAAAAGAAAGAGGAAGATGTTTCCTTCTTACTACAGGTAAAAAAGTAGTCGAACATGCCTATCTGGAGGAGAAATTATTCCTCTTTCCAAGCATAGTCTTCAAACCCTCCATTGCCTAAAGGTGGAGATCTGGCGCCCTCGAATGTTCACACCCTTAGGGGATTAAACTCGAGAATATTCTTGCTCTTGACTTGCTCTCAAAAAAAATCACACATCTTCTTCCACCACCAACCCTAATGGGAGGGGTTTCAATGCTACTCAGAAGTTTGCTTATCATGCCAGAGCACCTGGATATGATACTCAAGATTGTTGGGCCTTCAAACAAAAGATCCAAGATTTGATAAACAACGGTGAGATCGTGGTTACCAAACCAGATCTACCTCATGTGCAAGACAACCCTCTTCCTCAACACAAAAAAGAAGAGGTCAACATGATTAGTTGGAGCACTTGACAGAGTTCCAATTTTAATAGTGAATCATCCCAAACCATCAAAGACGGTGTTAACAGATTGGATTATGTAAAGTTTTTATTTTATATGGAATGAAAGATGAAAGCTTTTTGTAAGCAAATTGAATAATTGGCAGAACTAGTGACCCATCAGCATCAAGTCACACGCCAGTTAGTCAGCTAGGAGCATGCATGTTTCCTTTCTTTTGTTATGAATGCTCCATCATCACCTTCAGAAAGCAAAGCTATGGAGGATAAGGTTGCGAAGAGAGCAAGTGCTAAAGCCCATCGAGATTTTGCCAATGAAAGGGAATTTACATACCTGGGCCAACCTATGGAGGAAATATTTCAGATGCTAATCAACAAAGGAAGAATCACCTCCCTTCTACCTCTAATTAATCCCCGTTCAAGACGGTTCAATTCTGATGGAGTATGTCAACATCATTCACATTCTCACGGTCACAACACAAAAGAATGTTGGGCACTCCGCCATCTTATTCAGAATCTAATTGATAGCGGTATCCTGCAATTGGCAGACGATGACATTGTGTTACTCGAGAGTAGGATTATCTGTCCTACCAAATGGAAGGGATTAGTAGCAATTATATCCGTTAAGGCTGATGAGACTGTCGAGCCATTTCCCATACAAGCAATTCAACTCAAAGGAGCTTACAATCCTTTGAAAGTGGTTACACCAAAGCCAATTTCTTTACCTTTCAGACCACAGTATCTTGTTGTCAGCTTACACAAAGTCCCATAGATTATAGAGAAGCTGAAGGATCCACGTCTCATATTACTGCTACAGTGTTGAAGGAAAACCCACTATATCTTCCTCGGAGGGTGATGAAGCCCGCCATGAAAGCAAAGGGGAAGATTCCCTTGGAGAAAATTGAGAAATTCTTCCACACAATTGGCCATAATGAAGCCAAGGTGGTTCTAAGCTTAAGAGAAGTTCCACATTAGATCTCAATACTGGACTTGGTTTTCTCTTTCGAGGATCACATGAAGATCTTATTGAAGGTTTTGGAAGAAGCCTACTTACCAAAATCAGTGGATGTGGAAAAATTTCATCATCTGGTTGATCACATTTTTAACAACAATGTGATATCCTTTACTAATGACGACATACCGTCCGAGGGGACCGGTCATTGTAAGTCTTTACACATTGTAGTTTTGTCCTCCAGGTATATGTTAGCTGGAGTTTTAATAGATGGAGGTTCATCTCTGAATATCTGTCCTTATGCCACCTTAGTGAAGATGAACTTCAATCTCAAACGGATCCGAAGCAGCCATACGGTTATCAAAGTTTTTGATGGATCCCGACAAAATTCTATCGGAGAGATTGAGCTGCCAATTGAGATTGGTCCAAACACATTCAATGTATCCTTCCACATCCTCAAGATAGATTCAGGATACAACCTGCTATTGGGAAGACCATAGATCCACATAGTAGGAGTCATTCCTTCTTCACTACATCAACAAATTAAATACATTGTCAACAATAGCTTAGTCATTGTCAATGTTGAGCAAAAATATTCTGATCAAAGAAACCAACCACTCATCACCTTTAATTCAGAAGCTAAGCGGGCCAGTTTTCATACTTTGGAAGTGAGTAACACGCAATACCATCCTATTGGAGCACCACTTCCTATACCCAAGATTTCTGCCGAGGTTATATCGGCCACTCAAGAGATGATGTCATTGGGTCATCAGCCTGGACAAAGGCTTGGTAAAAATTAGCAGGGTATTAAGCACCCAATTCAAGTGTCCAGTCAAACTGGGACATCCGAACTAGGCTATTCTGCAAGTTCCAGTCATAGGAATCCTTAAAAGCACAAGCAGGTTCCTCAAACTTCCGCCACACGGTGATTTTCTCCATCTGCACCTCATGAGCTGATACAGTCTCCGGTAAAGGTGACAGCCCATGTTATGGCTAGGCTGTTTCCCAAACCAGTACCATTTAAAGCAAAAGAAGTCTTGATTCCTAATCCCGAAGTGAAAGAAAAGAACGAGCGTAAACATGACATCCATACGATGATGTTAGGCATACGCATCATTGTCCATGATGAACATACAAATAGATATACCCCCGATGATGATTTCCCAGATGTTATGGTCATTATTCAGGAAAAGGAGGATGATGACAGGCCCTCCATCACTGCAGTCCATCAGGACTTTACCCTCGACAATTGGAGCAGCACTCCATGTATTGGTCGACGAGGGTAAAACGGGCAGAAATCCCTTTGCCCCGTAGATAACTTTAATTGCTTACTTTTCTGTACAATATTAGCACTTATTTATCAGTACACGCTAACACTTTTGTATGATTAAATAGTTTCATATATTAAGTGAAAGAAAATTTTTTTTCAGGACTCTGAATTTAGATGTGTATGTACTTGCTGATGAGGTTCTTTTTCTCCACAAGGATTATAACTTTCATGAAAAGTTGGACTCAGACTTTCTGGAAATCCAAGAGAACATTTAGATACCTCAAGAGATTAAGGAATGGGTAGAAGAAAAACCTAAACCTAATCTTGATCAAACCATTCCTTTCAATCTTGGAACCTTAGAAATCACTAAGCTAATCCAGATTGGTTCAGACCTAACCCCAAACTAATGGAATGACATGGTTGCGCTATTAACCCAATTCCAGGATGTGTTTGCATGGTCTCATGAAGACATGGTGGGTTTTTCCACTGACATTGTCCTTCATTGCCTTCCCATTAAGGAGGGATTTAAGCCAGTCAGGTAGAAGCTCAGGCGATTGAAACCTGAGTGGAGTTTAAAGGTGAAAGAAGAAATTGTGAAATAATTTAAAGTTGGCATTATCATGGTGTCCACATATCCGGAATGGATATCCAACATTGTTCCCATGCCTAAACCAAGAGGAAAGGTGCGAGTTTACGTTGATTACCGGGATCTAAACAAAGCTTGCATTAAAGATAGCTTTCTTGTGCCTTTTATCCACATTCTTATTAACAATATTGCTCAATACGACATGTACTCCTTTACTGATTGCTTTGCAGGGTATCATCAGATTATGGTCGCTGAGGAGGATCGTGAAAAAACTGCTTTCATCACACCTTGGGGAACCTTCTGCTATAGACGGTTGGCATTCAGCCTCATCAATGCCAGGGCAACCTATCAGTGAGCCATGATGGCTCTTTTCCACGATTTAATGCATAAAGAGATAGAGATCTACGTTGATGACATCATTATCTAGTCCCGAAAGGACGAAGACCACTGAGACCATTTCAAAAAGATCTTCAATAGGTTGTTTAAGTACAACTTGAAGTTGGATCCAGCCAAGTGCGGCTTTGGCGTTAAATTAGGCAAGTTGCTAGGTTTCCTAGTTAGCCACAAAGGGATTGAGCTGGATCCCACCAAAATCTAGGCCATCAGGGAAATGCCCATTCCTCAGACAGAGAAGGAAATACGAGGATTTTTGGGACGAATCAACTTCATTAGTAAGTTTATTTCTCAACTCACAACAACCTATGAGCCCATTTTCAAATTGTTAAGGAAGAACTCCTCCATGAAATGGAACGATGAGTGTCAAAAATCCTTCCTTACAATCAAAGAGCAGCTGGTTAACGCTTCTGTTTTGGTACCTCCCAGGGATGATGTTCCCCTGTTCATGTACCTATCCATTAATGACAGTGTTATGGGTTGCATGCTGGGGCAAAAAGATGATAGAGGCTAGGAACGAGCTATCTATTACCTCAACAAAAGATTCAGCAGCAGTGAACACAAGTACACTGTGATTGAGAAGACTTGTTGTGCTTTAGCATGGGCTTCCATGAGGTTACAGCATTACCTCCATGGTCACACAACCCATCTCATATCTCGCGTGGATCCTCTCAAGTATGTATTCAGTAAGCCCATACTGAATTGTCGGCTGTCCAGATGGTAGTTGATCCTACAGCAATTTGACATCGTCTACGTGACGCAAAAGACTGTCAAAGGTCAAGGAATTGTGGATCAATCGGTAACGCCTTTTGTGTGGGGATTACAAACCCTTAGAAACATATATTCTCGATGAAGGGTAATGGTAGTTCATCAACACCATCAGTACGATGCACGTCGTACGACACAGAAGGTTCTGGAACTGGAGCAGTTCTAGTATCCGGTATGGGGGAGAAATATCCCATCGCCGTTAAATTGTAGTTTTTCAGCACCAACAACACAGCTGAGTAGGAAGGTTGTATCATTGGGCTAAAACTTGTCCATTCAATGGGTATCAGGCGATTAACTGTCTTTGGGGATTCAGAGTTGGTAATTAAACAATCCACAGGAATCTATCAAACCAAAGAATTATATTTGTTACCTTACCATCGGCCAGTTTTACATATGACTTTGAAGTTCGAAGAAATCTCCTTTTTACACATTCCTCATAATAGAAATGATTTCACGGATGCACTAGCAATGTTGGCCTCCTTGATTCACATACCTGACAAGGAAAACATACGAAACATCACATCAAGGAGTATCTGCGAGATGGATCTACACCTGCTGAGGCGAGCCTGGCTGAAAAGAGGCGGAACCATCGACTTGCTATGAAATTCTACCTGAGCAGAGATGCACTCTACAAAAGAGATGCGGGATTAGGTCTCCTCCGATGTCTGGACAAAGACCAAGCTCGAGGGCTCATGGATGAGATCCATGGTGTAGTATGTGGCCCACACATGGCGACCCCCTACTTGTTAAGAAGATCCTCAAAACAGGGCATTATTGGCTTACACTCAAAGCTAACTGTGATGATCACGTCAAGAGGTGCTATCAATGCCAAATTCATGGGAATGCTATCCACTCCCCTCCAAAGGAACTCCACAATATGAGTTCATCATGGCCCTTCTCAATGTGGTGAATGGACATGATCGGGCCAATCGAGCCCAAAGCCAGTAATGGACATCGATTCATATTCACCATGATCGACTACTTCACCAAATGGGTAGAAGCAGACTCCTTCCCCAAGGTTACCAAAGAAGTCATCATTGTTTTCATCAGAAACAATATCGTCTGTCGATATGGACAACCAGAGGTTATTGCATCAGACAATGCTAAAAACCTCAACAACAAAATGATGGAGGAGTTATGCAGTAAATTCCACATCAAACAACTTAACTCCGTCATTTACCATCCAAAGATGAATGGTGCTGTTAAAGCGGCTAATAAAAACATCAAGAAGATCATGCAGAAAATGTCCGCCAATCACAAAGGATGGTCTGACCTATTGCCTCCGACTTTATTAGCCTATAGAACTTCAATGTGTACTTCCACTGGGGCAACCCCCTACTCATTATCCTATGGGATGGAAGTAGTGCTCCCCATAGAGGTGGAAATGGAATCCCTCAGACTGTTGATGGAAACTCAGCTGTATGAAGACCAATGGGTACAAGACAGGTATCACCAATGGGTACAAGATAGGATTCATACTTCCCTTCAGCCGCAATTCGTCATGAGGGGTGAACTACGTCGACCTGATCTCCTTGATACCTAGGAGTACATAGGCAACCATATTCTATAAGGCCCGATCGCAATAATAAAAACAAAAACATTTTTGCCCTTTTTCTACAAAAACAAAAACCACAAAAAGACGTTTACACCCTTCTTCATCAATAAAGCTTCTACACCCATTTACCCATTTCACATTCAGCGTTGAACCTCTTACACTAGGTTCGAACTACGCACACCTGATCTCCTCGTCAATAGGAGTACGTAGGCAGCCATTTATGTTACTACCTAACTTCTCCTCATGAATAAGAGATTCAAACCATCCATCTAAGTCTGCGATTGTGCCTCAAAGAGCAACACCAATCCATATAAGATGAAATTATCTAGGCTTGTCACAAATAGGAGTACTGGCGACCATCTGTGGTGCGGTCAATCTCAGAGAGGAAAAGCCACACTCCTCTCCACATCTACATACAAAAACTAGTCCCCAGACACCAAAGATTGCAGGGATACACACAGATCAATGATCCATTTTAAAAGATCCTGCGACGTCTCAATGTCCACACATCAAGGATGAGGTCATAATGCATCAAGATCACAAGCCCTGAAGAAATAGGCAAATATCAAGCAAGTATCAAGGCACAACTGAAAGGGAAGTAAATCAAAATATATTTCTCTGCCATATATAATTCTATTTGATATATAAATTATGTGTTGTACATGACAAAATTGCTAAGCAAGTCTGTGCAGAAAAAATACAAGTTTATCTACGGATCTGTGTGTATGCGGATTATTAAATCTAACATAGCATCCCTCTCTAAAGAAGAAGAAGGTAACGCTGCAAGCTCCTGTCCAATGGTATCTACACGAGCTAGCAGATCTGAGTCTAATTGCATGGTGGCATGATGCTCATCAATATATGCACTCATACTAGCAAGGATGTTAGTCGTAAGGGATCTGACTGAAGTACTGTCTGTAACTGCCACATCCCGGGAGGATAGGGAAGCATCCCATTCTACAATCAATGCATCTCTAGCTGATCTGGCCTCGTCTATCTCTAATAGAGTTGCATCTCTCCCATCAAGAGCTATCAACATCAAGGCCCTAGCCTGATCTCTCTCAAAGGTCATCAGATGTAGACTCTACTCCAAATACTGTGTTGAATGTTGAATCACAGTAGCACTCATAGTGGGAGAATCCATCATAAATGCTGGTAACCCAGTAGACAAATCCTCATCGATGGGAATATCAGCCTCCTCCATAGGCTCCTCATAGTTGCAATTAGTCCTCTGCACTGTGGATACTACCACAGTCGATGCAGTCTTTGTCTCCATCCATGTGGAATACTCTGCAGAACAGAGACTGACAGAAAACTTAGCTAGCTCTCGCTGATCCCAATAGGCATACAACTTGTATCTATCCTTTGTTGATAAGTGGCGAGAAGCAAAGCGCTTAATCGATGCCCCCTCAAAAGGATGGAAGTCCTGAAATTAGTAAAACTGACACATCATGGCCAATGGGTGGTAAGTGATCATCCCTCTCAAACCGCCAGAGGAAGATAATCCATGCCCGGAGTATGAGTGATGAAGCTGTAAGCTGAACTAAGCTATGTACATGATAATATAACAAATGAATCTCTGATCCCTTCCAGGAAAATTGACCGAGATGAAACGTCTATACACTCCGCAGGCTGAATAGAGTATGACATGGCTATATCATGGGTGAAATAATACCCATACCGTCTGAAAGTGCCAATTGGTCTCAAGAGTTACATAAACCACACGTACAGCATGACCGAGTTGCCTGTAAACACTCACGTCGGATAAGTGCAACAATATGTGGTTGACCTTAGAGTCCCTGCTATGATCATTGGTATGATGGTGTGACCTTCCTTAAGAGCTCTCACTGACATCATGACTCCTATGTCCAACTCATCCATGTACTGTGCCATGTAGACATACGACAGTACACACAATAGCAGTACATCTACTCTGGCCAAACGCCAATGATTCTCCAGTGTGGTGAAATCCTCGGAATGCCGTGCATAACTATCCTCTGAGCCAAATCTATCAAATAGAAAATGATGGGATATAACGTGGCCAGATGTGAGCTCATCATGCACCACCCTTCGCCTCAAGCCAGTAAGGGTCATGAACAGCCTACTCATGTCTCCAATCGCCATATGCACATAAGGTCTGTCCAGTAGCAGCATCGTTAAACGTCCATAATCCTCTAAAGTAGGAGTCAACTCCTGGGTCCAAAATCGAAAAACCTGTCGCTCCTATACCCAATACTCCAGCATGCCCTCCACGAATCATGTGGCAACCTGAAACATCAACAAGGTTATAGTATGCTACAAAGACAATCTACAATCACCCTGTCTGATGCTGACATACTATTATACCATGATCACATACCAGATGCCATCAATAATGGTGGGGTATGATCAATACAGCTAACTATCAAAGAAGACATCTGTACGGGTCGTGTCATAAGACCATTCAGGGGTCAATGCTTAATATCTCTGGATATACATACATATGCATAACATAATAACATGCATAATACAATAGATGGCAATATGATATAGGGAATGGAAAACTGTACATACATTCCTAAGTATATCATCATCTAATACATCTCTATATAGCTAAAATATAGGGAAATGGTGCAAAACTGCCCTACAACTAACAGAGGCCTATCAAAAGATATAGCGAGAATGGGGCGAAGCTACCCAATATCTAACAGAGGCCTATCAAAAGAGATAACGAGAATATACATCGAAGAAGACATGGTGCTAATGTACACATCGAAGAATCTTGTCCACCTAATGTAACTCCTCCTTAGTCACCGGATCTCTATCCACGGGGATGTCGAGGAGCTGTCTGAGGAGGATCGGCCAAATAAAACCATATGGGTCATCTCGAGGGGCCAACGCTTCAAGCTGGAAGGATCAAAAGTATCGGCCTCTGAAGGATCTCTACCCAAGTGTCGAATAAAGAAATATGCCTTGTCAAACCGCTTTCGTCAAATCGATAATCATGTCAAATGAGTTGGATCTCGGACACAGGCTAGCCAATTCGTCATCATCACGGATCCTGGAACCATATCCCCCATGAACTGATTGGCGCGGGTCTAGGCTTCAATGGTACGAGTGAACCACCAATGCTAGAATATCTCCTGAGTCCAAGGACCCTCTGATAATGTAAAACTTTCAACACCCAACAATAGGATATCAATGATGGGTGACTACAAAACAGGCCAATAACGCCTGACAGGAAGCAAGATTGGTATATGAATCTCTCCTATAGTGCTCCTGATAGCACGCTCTCCTAATTAGAGCTCCCATCCTCCATCTGTGAAGAGAGGAATCCTACGGTTGGAAATCACGTGATCGATACCAGTCAGGTACCCATCCTCAAATCCAATGCTCAAATGCTCCCCATAGTAGGGAACCCACGTGATGACATCCGCTATCAACAACTCCAGCTGTAGGCGATAATGAGTGAAACCCTCAGCAATAGGGACCTTCGCCAGTATGGAATGATGCCATCTTCATCCTCGTGGATAGGTGTCTAAACCTAATACACTCACGGGACGCAAACATGGGAGCTTTTTTTAGGCCCAAAATTGCCAACACAAAGGCAAACATCTGCTTTCAGTCAACACTCTTAACTTGTACATGGGAAAAGATAAGAGAAGTACTCACCAGCAGAAATCGGTAGAATCCTAACCAAGCCTCAGTTAAGACCTATGAGCGCATGGACATTCCCCTAAGGAAATAAGAAAAGGTGTAGAAACCCCAATTATACTCTCCAATATGGTCCCCATGTCGAGTGGCGCTGATCAAAGTGAAGGACACCGTAGAAGAGTTTTCTGCTATGAAGTAGCCCCTAATGATCATCAGGAATAATTGCCGAAGAATGCAATCCCTGACTCTCACATCATCGGGTATGGGCTCACTCAACAGCCCGCTCATAGAATCTACGCTTAAAGAACCTACACGTACAGTCCTACCCTTAAGCGCCTCATTGAAACTCCTAACAAGAGGATGGGGATGGCGATGGGTAATATCTCGCCATATAAGGCAATCGGATGCGCTCCAAACTCCATACCGTGATAAACCGTTAATCCATCTGGCATCATCATCACCTCATAATCTAGCAAATGGAGTGATTGAGTGCGGTGAAACCAAATTTCGAACAATGCCATAAGGTAACCCCAGGGACAACGGCAGGGAAGAATGGAAAAGAACGTCTTGAATCCCCAGCCATGTACAATCGCTTTATAGTCATCATGCAAAGCCTGATACATAGAGTGGATGCTGAACCAGTTCCCTCGAGGTTGTATAAAGCCGGGAACCTACATCAAATGCAGATCAACATCAAAATCCTTTACTCCTCATCAATTGGAAATAAGGAAGATTAAGATCTAACTTTAAACCTCGTTTGCTTGCAAGTAAACTGAAGGGTGTCGACTCAAATCGCCCAGATGCTCTGGGTTCGCCACCTGAATGCCTGGAAAATTCCTATGGGGAATAGATGCAGCAGGAGCGGGGTCCACAACTGGAACATCCTCCTCCTCATCCTCGACATCCGGCACATCAACCTGGATTGGACGTATCACCGACTCCACCAAACGACGAGGCTGTCTAACATAACGGGGTTGAGGTACTTCAGAAGCCCTTCTCTATACACCAGAAGTGGTCCTATGGGAACTACTCGGCTGATCCGGATCCATAATATCTGCACAACAAGTCTCCAAATTGCCTCAGAAAGGGTGTTGTAATGTTTAACCTTGAGCTTTTCAAAATGCATTTTTATGACTACATGTATGCATGCATTATTTTAACATACGTCTACAGTAGAGTTAAAATGTATGACTACCCAATGCCTACGTTTTGGAAAATTTTTCCATAGTCCCCTTTGTAAATAAGACTATCCACATGCACATAGGCATGACTAGATGGCCATTCAGTAGCACACCTACCTACAGTCATATACATCCTACATGCATTAATACATCATTGTAAAAAAATCCGTAAGTGTAGTCTAATTACCAGGATTATTTTACTTTTCTACCTTTACTCATTTGTCCTCAAATAGGATAAGAAATGACACTAAAAGATGTCAATTTGACTGTTTCAAAAGATAAATTTTTTTCACATCATTATGTTCAACATGGTGTAATACTAACATTTACTATGTTGAATATTTTTATCAAGTCATATCAACATGCATATTAATTACTATATGTCTAAATGCATTTCATGTGATAAGTCATTTTCCAATAGATGGAAACTGGAAAAAAATACATACATACGTTACCAGGATAGTGTAGAGCACTTGTATGGTGGCAGAATGTGCAGAAAGTCGCCCTAACTTAGCAGATCTGAAGAAGTGCTCTCAGATTTCCTTCGCGGCGCAACTAAAAAGTGACTTATGAAAGCAACTCGCAGGCATTTCATAGCCACGGTTGGCCACAGGTCCACCTGCGGCTGCTGCAGGTGTACTTACAGCACCCCTACATGGGTCCCACCCCTCCGGCTCAGTTCAGTTCGAGTTGCAAACGAGGTTTCACAAGATGAAAAGGCCAAATCAGGAATAAAAACTCTATGTGATTAAGCGGAATAGCCTGAAATCTTGGTTTTCACGGGCCAAACTTTGGCTTCACATGTCACTTATTGGTATTCGTCTGAATGCAAGGTATACTATACCAGTGACCTCAGCTTTTGCAAATCATGCTTGGCAATACCCCACACAGGTCCGATGCCGCCAAAAACAAGGTTGTAACCCTAAAAGACGTGTTCCTCGATGGGGGTCACAGCGCCAATTTCAATCATTGATAAAGTATCCCCGGCGTGGGTCAGAATGCAGACTTTCACTCATCCACGTATCCTTGGCGGGGGTTAAAATGCATTATTCATCTATGAACGAATCCCCGGTGGGGGTTACAACGTAATTTAACCATTGATGTACGTGTCAATGAAGGTCAAGCAGTCTTAACGTCATTTCAACCGATAGCAAGTAAACCAATCAAAGCATCAGAGGCCATTCGATGATCTCATCCATCAGTGCACTTATCCATAACCTTCCCCGGTGGGGGTCACAACGCAATTCAACTATTGATATATGCGTCAATGAAGGTCAAGAAACCTTGACATGTTCCCCGGTGGGGGTCACAATGTAAAGAAATCATTGATACACACATCAATGAACGTCAAGAAGCCTTGACAATTTGCCCGACAGGGATCTATCTGGTGATACACACATCAGCGAAGGTCAGGTAGCCCTGATAATACATACTATTGGTAGTAACTCCGACCGGATCATGGTATATGTTATACACATCCTCAAACAGACAAAAATTTATCCCCACAGATCTCTTGCACATGAGAGGGACATCTTCGAAATAAAGTCCATATCAAAGATCCAGGACTTTGGTGATAACCCCAACGTCAACATTCTTGAAGACTTGGATCGCATGTCCAAGACATCACTGATTGTCATCCCCTGTAGGATTAATAGGGAACCGGAAATCATTCCATCAGGTTGGAAAACAATACAATAATCTACATGCATCATGCATTTGCATCATGTTGCAGCGCATAGCATCATTTTTATCTTGTTGCATTTCAAGTGTCTAGGATTCTTTATCCTATCCATGCCTTGCATTGCATGAATATGATAAAGAGAGGCATCTATAGACACTCAAAATTTTCTGCATACCTGGTATTAACATTGCAGAAGGGCGGATTCATCTTTCGGAGATAACCCTGGAAGACAGCTCCCATCCATTCCGGATACCACCGAAAGTTCAGTCTCAACCGAAGAACACACATCGGTAGTATCAGTTCCAACCTCGGAGATAACCTCGAGTTTCATCCTTGGAGATAACCCCAGTGAATGCCATTGCAGTTCTGGCGATAACTCCAGAAATGCTTGTTTCAAATGCATGCAATCAGCTTCAATCTCAGACCTCCTGCCGAGGCACTTATTCCAAAGACCTAGAGATAACATCGGGAAGACAGGCACACTTAAAGATGACCCTACGGAATTCAAACACTTGCAGCAGTCCAATCTCAGATGCAACCCTGAGCAACGTCTGCTATCAGGCCAAACCGGAGATAACCCCGGTGAGGGGCAAAATCGTCATCTTGCCACCTCAACCCTAGCGCACCGTCTTAACATTTCATACATACATTTCTACACAGTAATGTCCCACAAGAGCCAAGGAGTTCCAACCCCGAGTGACTATTACGCATGGAAGCACACCGGATAGAATTTGAAGCTTGAAGACCATGGGCATGGTCCCCTCTTCCTGACTTCGTATAACCTTTAATCCCATGTCATTGCATAACTCTCGACAAAAGCGGTCCGAAGAAGGTCTTGTACACCTCGTTCGGATGCTCGGATTGAAGTTCTGCAAGTTCGAGCAGACATCACAGTGCATGAGTGCACGTACTTCAAGATGGTGGGACCCATGGAGCTTGGGGCACCCCGGCCAACTGCAATTGCATCTGCGGCTGCCGAAAGTACACCTACAGCTCCCAGCTCTATAAATATAGAGCTTGGGGTGGCCATTTATAAGAGAAAAAGAGGCGAGAAAGCCCTGTCTAATTTGCTCTATACACACCCCATATTGAGTGCTTTCTCATTTTAAACACCTGTTAGCTCACATATAGCTATATTTTACTGTAGCGGAGTCGAGTGTTTATCCATCTAGAGTCATAGAAGCCTTCCTTGGCAGCCCACTGTAAGCCTTCTCACACTCTATAAAGCCTTTCTATTCATCTTTGCACACACTATTCTTCATGTTAAGAGTCGTGTTGTGTGTGTATGCCCAGACTTCAGTCCGTGGTTTTTATTTCTGCATGTATATATACTTATATATGTATATATTTTTATATATGGACTAACATTATCGAATTATGCCTCGATTGAGCCTAGACTTATGTCTGGAGCATTTACTTGCTTATATATATATATATATATATATATATATACTTATATATATGAACTATTGTCGGATTATATCTGGTGAGCCTGAATTTTATATCTGGAGCGTTTACTACTTTATATATATGAACTTATATATATGAACTGTTGTAGAACTCTGTTCGATGAGCCTGAATTTTATATCTGGTGCGTTTACTACTTTTATATATATATATATATATATATATATATATATATATGATATAAATGAGCGACAATTGAGAAATGATCAAGCGAGTACCATTTATATATATATATATATATATATATATATATATATATATATATATATATATTTACATTTCATCAGAGCACAGAGTTTACTTACGTGGCGGTTGATCGCTTTTAATGCTTTCTTTACATTCAGGTCCACTTTAGAGTTTACTTTGTGGCGGTTGATTGCATTTATTGCTTTATTTACATTTTTGATCCCCCATGGAGGTGCTTCGTGGTGGTTGATCATGTCTATATATATATATATTTACCGCTTTTATATATTTACATTTTCGATCCCCCATGGAGGAGCTTCATGGTGGTTGATCATGTTTGTATATATATATATTTACATCTTTTATATATATAACTGCTTACTGCTTTTTATAAACTACGACATCATATGAGCATAGGAATCATGTGATCACAGATTCAGTTTACTGAATCTAGATTCGGTTCCTGTGATGGACATTTTCAGCTGTAAGCAGCTTGTACATTATTCTCGGTGTTTGAATTTCCTTAGATGGTTGTCATGCCCATGAGGAGTTCGACACTGCTATATATTATTTTCTCGAAGATTCTTCGCATCTCAAAAATAAAAGCAAACAAGCTGAACATTTAATAATAAAATGGAAGTATCAAAGGCCTCAATTACTATTGAGCACATGGTTTGAAAAAACCTCTTTTACAAAACCCCACTGCTATATCTTGTTTAAAACTAAATTTTTGTATAAATTCAAACCTTGTGTATATAGGTTCGAACGAGGCATAGCACTACTTCCAAATAAATTGCACATTGATCCACACACACACATTCATATAATAGTTTCTTGAAAAGTGGCGGTCACCGTGGTAACACGGATGTCGGGGGGTGCCTAACACCTTCCCTCCGCATAATCAACCCCCCAAACCCAAATGAATCTCGGTTTCACAGACCCGTTTAACAGTGTCACGTCACTAGGTCAATGTGCAAACCTTTTCTCGGTTGCGTTGGTGCAACCAGTTAAAAACACCAACTGGCGATGTGACACCCCCAAATCCAGGTTACCTGACTCCCGAGTTTGGTGCTCACGTTCCACAATAATTACATCATCTAACTACCCATTTAATTATGAATAGAAATATACACGACATTAACTGATATAGTTAATACATTCATCCAAGGTTATCTAACCTTTATATTACAAATATACCCTTTAGATATACAAAAAAGGGATTACAAATACATCATAATTTATATGTTAAACATAGCTATTACAACATAACACCTTTGCCTTTACTCTTCGCAGCACATCCAGCCACTTCGTCTCCAGCTGAAATGTTTTATTTAGCAAGGGTGAGCAACAAATTTGCCCCGCAAGTTAAGATATACAATAAATGTATAAGAATCAGAACAACAGACTATCTAATTCGATAGAATAACTCCAAAGTTTGGGGAACTTTGAAATAGCTGAACAAATCATTATTTACTAACATATCTTCTCGCATTCTATGCAATACAATAATTTAATAATGATAGGGTACAACACTTTCAAAACTTCTACGATATTCTATTGAATAACAATTTAGAAATACTCTCTAGAGTTTATGATAATTGATCTTATAAGATTTTGAAATTCTCTTCTCGAGTAACTATTAAAGATTTACTCTGATATACCCAAATAAGAGTATGGAAATATTTTCCAGAGTTTATGCTGAGTGATCACAAAGGATCTAGAACTTCTCTTCTCAAGTAACTATCAAAGATATACTTTGATATACCCAGGTATATCAGATAACCATAAAGATTAAATCATACCCCTCTACAAGTATATAAAGTGATCAGATTTATTATACCCTATATTATGCATAATATTCAAACGAGCACAAAGGCCGAATATATGACCAAATATGTTCCCTTTATATAAAAGGTTGTTCTTCTCAGTCTTTGAATCAAAATTTGATTTAACAACGAAATACAATGATTTCAATATTTATTCTCTTCTCTTCTCTTCTCAAACCTATCAAGTTTTCTTTTTCGAACTAGTCGAAACAGTTGGCATCGATCTATCAATAATAATTGAATTCTCTTCTCTTCTTTCTCTTCTCTTCTCGAACCTATCAAGTTCTAATAAATATTTGTCTAGCCAGAAAAATTGGCAAGACATTTCTCAACACGATTTAACAATAGATAGAATTTGACTGTACTATTTGCAATCAATTATAGCTTCTACAGATATGAACATCCAATAACAATTATTCTCCAAATATATATCCTAAGAGTCACTAATTTAATTTGAATTAATAAACATGCACTAAATGCGAATAATCAATAATAAATTCTCAGACATGGTCTAATCAACAATGATTAACCGCCATAATATTTGGAAATATATAAATCAAGGTTAAGTTAAGGAAACTTGCCTTCCGCGTTGATTACTGTTACACTATACTTATTTGCGTTTGAAAGACCTATAATCATAATATCGGTCTCACAATTAGCACAATAATTCATAACACACAATACTATAATTTATAGTTAATCTTTCTTCTAGGCACATTACCGCATAGTCATATCAGTATTTATAACCTGTATAAACACTTATCAAATCTAAATATTTCGGTATGGTTGGACTTCAGTCTATTCTCGGTGTACTGGTCACCATATCCGACAATTAACACTTATATTATCAACTAAACTCGGTCTCTAAGCTTCAATATTATTTTAGATAAGTCAAATATCATTTATAATATTTTTCGAAAGCTTTTAATAATTTTCTAACAATTATTATATTTTATAATAATTTTCCAAACACTAAAATCCTTTTTAAATGATTTAAATATCAAATAAATCCACCATCATTAATATTTTACAATATTAAAATATTAATGACATACTTATCAAAATATTAAAGTTATTTATAATAATTTAAAATATTTTTAAATCACCAATATTCTACTTAAATGATTTTTAAAGTAATTAAAATCATTTTAAAACCATCACCATTAATATTTAAATATTAATGAATTTATCATCAAAATATTAAAAGTTATTAATTATAACTTAAAATATTTTTATATCACTTTTCTCATTTTAAATGATTTTAAAATCAATAAAACCATTTTACCATCGTTTATTTAATTTAATAATTAAATAAACCTAATATCATTAATATTAATTTATTAATGAGAATTCTCTAAAATATTGAAAATTATATTTTATAATTCAAAATATTTTCTAACACTTTATTCTCATTTAAAATGATGTTTAATTCAATAAAACCATTTTAAATCATTTATTTAATATAATAATTAAATAAATCTTATATTATTAATATTAATTTATTAATGAAAATTCTCCAGAAAATATTAAAAGTTAGTTTTTATAACTCAAAATATTTTTAAACAATTTATTCTTATTTAAAATGATTTTTATAATATTAAAATCATTTTTCACTAGTTTATTTAATATACTAATTAAATAAATTAAATAACATTAATATTTAAATAATTATAAATATTAATGAAAAATATCCCAAATAGTGAAACGTTATTTTTCATAATTTAAAATAATTTTTTAAACCATTTTTGGTAATTTTTATAATTTATTTCTATTTTTAATTAATTTCTAGAAATTAGGAAAATTAAATTAAATAAAATGTCGTTGTAGCGCTTTAGCGACACTTTCTGTCGTCTTAGGTGTTCTTGAGCTCAAGAACACTGACAGTTCCAGTTTTCAAGGTTGCTCGTTTGACTCAATTTAATTCTCAGCTCGTGCATGATCTGGGCTAACTTGAACTTTGATGTTGTAGTAGGAATGTAGTACTACAACTATCAATCACTAAATTGGTCATAAGACATCACAAAAAAGAGATTTGGGCTCTCAAAGTTGTTGTCAGAGTGTTCCTGGGTTTTCCAGAAACCCAGGCAGTTCGAGTGCCTAGTTTCTCGTTCGATTTTCTATGAGTTTTGGTCATATAATTGTTAGGTTTTTGGTTCATACCTATAGTACACATGACAAGGAACAACTTCATAACATTAGTTCAGTCCAAACATAACACGCTCACCATATATGATCCAGTCAAACCCTGTCAAAGGGCTTGCTCATGCGATTTCTAGAAATTCCAAAAACGCTTACTGTGATCGAATGGGCCAGTTTGACCATCCACTATATCCAATAGATCTATTGTTTAAGGGATCTAGAGGTATGGATCTAAAGTCCATCTAGCATACTACAAGCTAATTACAATAACATCAACATAACTCATAACATCTGACAGATCTATGGCTTAGAAAAACCTGTCAGACTCAGATGCACACTTTCTGGGTTACCTAGAAAGTAACTGGTCATGCTCGGTCAACCCTCTTTGACCATGAATATCTTACAATCTGGACATGGAATGGTTGTGTTTCCACTTCCAGATAAAAGAACTCTTGTCAGACTATGGATCTAACACTTAAAACACCACAAATCATTAACAAGGAAAGATCTGTGGCCTCTGAGATTAGCTTGTTAGAACACTTTTCTAGGGTCATGTAGTTTTTGAAAAACTTCATTTTTAAAGCCTTTGATGCTATAGATCTATGGTATATCACCATAGATCATCATAAAACATCTAATAACATATATTAAAACACAAAAACACCATTTTTAACTAAGCATTCAAGATCTAAGATGAGTTAGGGTTTATACCTCTCTTGTCCAATCCTTGATCTTTGATCTTTATACACTGATCTTAGTGTTCTAAAGGTTTGTTTAGGCACTGATTGACTAGTCTATCTTGTCACTAGTACAAAGTAGTCAATAGACAACACTTAAACCACAACGTTTTTATAAAAAACGTTGTGGTATTTTTTTTCACAACGTTTTTTAATAAAACATTGTAGATACATATGAAAATATGTTATCTATCTAAAAGATCATTTTTTTCATTTTAACTAGATAACACGTTTTTTAAAAAAAACATTATCTTATGCAAAAAACATGGAGCAATGGATAAAAACGCGGAAGCCAAAATTTGAAATTAAAACACGACAATACTTTCTTCTCTCTCATATCTCTGTATGCCAGATCTGAAATTCCTCACTGTGGCCTCTCTTCCCCGTCACCGTCCCTCTCTTCCACCGTCGTCATCCCTATGCTTCTGTCTCTCTTAAGCTTTGTATGTTTTCCCAATTCAATATTCCCCTAATTTTTCCCTAAATATAACCCTATGAAAAATTCTTCTAAAATTTTAGTCATACCCTATGCTCTCTTCTAATTCTTCCAACTCTACCTCAAGCGGCCGCTTGATGCTCTTTCTAAACCTCCTCCATGGCCAAATCGAGTCTGCCGTTAACTGTCGATCTTTCTCCTAGGCTGAATTGGTTGTTGGGGTCGTTAGCGATGTCGAAATCACGGCTAACAAATGTGAGACCCCAGATTTTATAAATAAAGATTTAAATTTCTCGAAATATTTTTTTTGAATATTAAGGTGTGGATTTGAGATAATGTTATAGTTGTGGGTAGTATTTGAAAATTTTGCAAAGTATGCAAGTTGTCATATATTATTCGATTAGTCGGGGAATATTCTTTGTGTCGAGGAATATTCGTACGACGACACAATCATTGGTGGACCCCATAACGGAATTATTGTCGGATTGAGAAAACGACAAAAATATTTTATTGAAAATAACGCCAGGAAGTTTTACCGTTGATACTGTTGAACTACTCGGTAGTAAAAGTACAGTAATACGCGTGATTACATAGTAGCACACGGTATTGATTATTAATGCTTACGTGACAAGTCACTCAGTTTTGTTTAATTATTGCTATAGTAATTGTTGCATAGTATCTCACGTTATTTGATTCAATTATTGTCGATATTTTATATAATATTAAATCAATAATTGAAATGACAGAGTTATTAATATTATAAATTGCAATATTAACGATGTCTAGAAGTTCTGCCAAGGAGAGGTTTAGTCACCTAATTGCGCGCCAATTCCCCCTCTTTCTTGGGAACGACCTGGTCGATTAATATTGTGAATTATAATAAAGATGATAAATGTTGTTAAAATGAGTAAGGTGTTTTTTTATGAAGTTTTGCTTATTGTATGGATTCCTATTTATCCATTTTCAAAATAATCGGTTGAAAATTATTTAAAGGTGGGGCCCACTTGTGGGGGCCACATATGGGGCCCATATGTGTTGGGAAATGATTTTAGAAATGGAAGAGTATATGTATGGAAGTATATGTGTGTTTTGAGTATATAATGGAATAAAATGATATGTGAAAGTGATAGGTGTGTGATGTGTGTGTGAATGGAAAATGGTGGAAAAGTAGTAGTGTGATAGTGATGTGTAAGAGTGTAGTGAATTTGATTATTGGGTGGGTGGGGGATTGATGTTGGTTATGGGGGAGAAAAATTAAGTGGTGTATATATAATATTGATATATATAAGTTGAAAACATGTGTTTATATATATGTATTATATTTTAATTTTTGTTGTGATTTTATTGGTTAGTTGATTGACTTTATTGTATTTGGTTGAAGAAATAAATCTGCAGAATTATTTTTCCTTGCACAGTACACTTCCATTCTCCTATAAATAAAAGTTCATTCCTTCATTATTTCTTATGAATTCACTGAAACTCTATAGAGAGAAAATTATGAAGAAAAGATTTCTGCTACTTAACTACTCTTATATTCAGTTCTTTTACGGTAAGAGATATTATTCTTTTATATTCATGAAGAGAACTTCTGTTATTCCATTTATTATTATTCTATTGGAATAACTCAGATACGCCATACCTATATACTCGGTGACATTCTTCTATTATTCTCGTCTTTATTATTACATTTGGAACATCCTCATCATGTGTTTTACACTGCACTGGTTCCGTCTTTATTATTATTCTGTTGGAACATCCTGTCTGTGTGTTTTACACCGGATCTAATTCCATTATTTATTATTACATCTTTATTATTCGCTTAATATCTCATCGTCATGTTTTTACACAGGCCCCCGGTTCCATTATTTATTATTTTGTACTTATTATTCATTTGGAACATCCTCGCCGGTTGTGAATTTCACCTGACCGGTTCCGTTATTATTATTCATTGGAATAACACATACATCTAAGCAATCTGCATGCATCTTTGATTTCTTTTGTTATTCCATTCGTTATTATACCCAAATAGTTAAAATTTTGACTTCTATACTCCATGAAATTAGTGGAATATCCTCGATATTTGCGCTTCATCCAAGATTTTTTCATGGAAATATTCTTCCGATTCTTGAATTTTACTCTCAAAGTAGTCTCATGTTGACAATTTGGGCGTTATTAGTTCTGTATAAATTAATTAAGTGAACTTGTTGTATTGAATTCTTATATCATTGTCATCATCCTCATGTTTATATTTTTTAAAAAAGTCATATATGGCTTATAGAAGCATGGATGGACTTGGTATGATTATGACCGAGGATTATTCGATTGTAATCATGGCCGTAATGTAACAAGTGATGTGGTAAAAGTCCTCATCGTTGGTAGTAGTGCATTGATGGACAGTTGTTGACATGATCATGACCATTGATGAATACACAAATATCCTTGGCCCGTAGTGCATGGAATTTGTGGTCGTGACCCTAATGAATATCATTGGTCGTAGTGTAGGGATGATGTGGATTAATTATTGTCGAAGTCTCAAATGATAAAAGTGATAAAAACTTTTTAAATCATAAAAGATAGTAGATTTTATCCTCAACTTGACTCTTTTAAAGGATTGCTTGATCCGCTGCAGTTAAACTTGATGTCTATTGTATATTATCAGTTTAACATTGTTGAAGACTAATTATAATTTATTCTGCATTATCTTAGTCATAATATTTCTTCTTGGGCTAGTTGAGCTCACATTTCTTTCTTTCACCGTTTCTCTTCGAGGAAATGAGAACGTAATTTTAGACGAGTCGGGAGAGCGGAGTGATGGTCCTAGATGGTGTATTAGTAGTCCTCACTATTACATTTAATAGTGTGACAATAAATGTAATGAGGACTTATTTTGAGAGTGGATATTGTGCAGAAGACATGATTTGTATTAAAACTCACAGCTTCTCTTGTTGTATTTTAAAGATTGTATTTATATTTTGTACCATGTATTTGGCGACTCAGAATAGGTGATGTATACCTATTTTGGGGGCGTCACAACAAAGGTCCTCCCGTCACTCCTCTGAACAAGAGGTCTGTCTAGTTCACTTCATCCCTCAATTGATTTGTTTTACAATAAAACTGCAGATTTATTGTTATGTAGTCATATTTGTAGTCATATTGTTTTCTTGTGGAGCCACATTTAGACGAAAAGGGAGTAAAGCAGATTCTTCGTCTTATACTTTCTAAATTTATTCGTCGACTGCCGAGCAGATCAGATAATGATTGGGCAAACATGGGGCGTGATTTGAAATCCTTGCAAGAAAAAGCATTTCCCTTTCTAGATCTAGAATATGTATTGATGGAGTTCTGTAGGGGATTGTTGAAAGCTGGGAAATTTTCACTTGCGGGGAACTACTTGAAGGGTACCGGATCTGTTGTTTTGGCAACAGATAAGGCAGAAAATCTTGTAATTCAAGCTGCAAGAGAGTATTTCTTCTCTGCTTCAAGTCTTTCTTGCTCAGAAGTATGTATTATATGTTGATGTTCTATGAAAGTATATAATTAGACTGGCTAAATTGGGTTTCAATTCTTGCTCGCTCAGATTGTTGGTTTTCACTTGGTATGGTGACCTGAAAAGAATATAGAGTATTGTTTATCTCTTTTCACAGTTATTTTTTATTATTAGTGACTTCCTTTGTAACTATTCATGTCCTTTTGCCATTTTTGTTGAACATAAGCTACTATGTTATAATAAGTTACTATGTTATATTGACGGGGTTATGTTTTCTGTGAACCATGCAGCGAAGGAATGGACCCGTTTATATGCCAGTGGTGCATAACAAAGTTGTGGAAACTGGAATCTCTGCCAAAATAACAATATATGTAGTGTATTCTCAAAGCATACTCACTGATCATTGTATCCTGACTTCCAAACATTGATGTTGAAATTGTATAATGAGATAAGATAGAATGGCTTACTTTGGGTTGTCTGTTAATATGGTGGCATTTATGTTATATGTCATGCACATACCCTTCTCCAGTTCAGCAAATGCAGTTAATAATTTCTTGGTGGATTTCGCAAGCATCCTCTGTTCACAACCATCAACTGCCTCAATCTAGTAAGCGTTCAAAAGATACTAGAAATCCAAATGGAACCTCAAATCTCCAACAAAACTCTGAATTTGGTTCAGAGAGTCAGAGTGGAAATTTGAACAAATTTAATGAAGTGACAACTTATTCATTATCGATGAAGGATCAAGAATTGAGCCAAGCTACACCTGAGCATTTATCAGGATCAAGTGACAGTGAGGAAGGGGGTGATGCTGAAACTAAAGTAGATGAAAGAAATGAAGATGAACCCGAACCAAAGAGAAGGTGATCTTATTGTATATTTTCAAGGAACAGGTTTGTTTCACTGTTGATCTCTATGTAGGCAATTCTGAACCTTTAAAGATATTTGATAGAATAACTAATTTGGCAAATAATCAGATAATTAATTATAGATGTGATATGTAGGCGATTCTGAACCTGTAAAGCTGATCTCTATGTAGGTGATTCCAGTACTAAAATGTCTTCTTGCTTTAATAATTTTCTGCTGTGCTGCAATGATCTGTCGCAGAATATATCTAATATGACTTTCATTAACAAATGAGACAGATCCCAGATGTATTCCCTGTTCTAGCTGCTGCTCATAAGACGCTTGTGCTATAGATCTAACAACTGTTTAATTAGTACCGGTGCCGAGTCTTAGTTATGAGACTGAACTGACTTACACGGCTGTTATTGTGAGACTGAACTTTGTTGTAAGCTGCAGATTCCCCTCCTCTATTAAAGCATCTAATTCAAGTAGATATGAAGCAACTCCAGCCAAAGGTTTACTAACATCTGGAAAGGAAAGTTCTCCATTAGGGGACACTAGAGTCTGCATACAAATGACTCTAGAAACCAGGTTATGCCTATCTAGTTTTAGTTTCGGGTTATATGCTTGTAAATATTTGTTGTTTCTGTTAATCACTAAGTGAAGCTTCATCACAGCAGACTAGCTTTGGTTTCTTCCTGTACAATTTCTCTTTAGAATATTTCTTTGTTGTTTCTTAAGTTAGCTTAAATATGAGTTGGTGTTTTGTTTATCTTTTAGGTATTTTATTAAAGAGATGGAAGAAAGCTCATCGTCTGCTATTGCGGATGGTATTATCACTGAAATCAGATTTGGATTGGCAAATCAGCAAGAGATTGTGAGTACAGAATAGACTATAGTATAGACTATAGTAGCTAAATATTGTTACATCACTATCTTTTTCTTTTCTATTTGTTTATGTGGATATTGGACATCAATATTACTAGTTCGGGGGATTTTTCAAGTTGCATTTAGTGGATGGTTTATACATCTCTTTAGGCTCTTTATATGTGAATATGAGTTTCTTATCACACATTCACACTATGTTTCTCAATGTTAAAATAACTTCAATTTACGTGGTGCTATTTATAATGGTAATCGGTGTTGTGCTCATGCAGGTTTACATGGTGGAGTTGTATCAAGATACATTGATAGATCTTCTACTACCAAAACATGCAAGGCACCCAAAAATAGATATCAAAAAAGATTCAAAGGTAACAAATGTTGATTGATGGTTGCATATGTTTTCGTTAATTGGATGCTACATATAGGTGAATGGATATATCACATCGGAGATCTATTTCAACTTTTTATCTGTTATACTTTCAGTTATCATTGAGAGTACAAATCTTCAAACCCAATCCGTAGCCAGGGGAAAGGTATATTTTAATGTAAAGTGAATTAAGTTATGTTATCTTGTTTGAGTGCAGGTGCATGCATCTGCATTTTATGTTCCTATCATCTGTCATGAATTTAAAAAATGCTACAATGTCTATTGTAAATAAAAGAATATCAAATGTAGCGTGAATGAAGATGGGAAAGAAGATACAGTGCTTTAACCCGGAGAACATATTGTGCTTGTTTTTGCAGATGAAAAATCACTTTTTAATTCATCTTTACATGACCATTTTATGTCTCCTGTGCAGCTAAGTTTTGTAGACCTTGCTGGTTCTGAAAGAGTGAAGAAGTCGAGGTCTACTGGTAGTCATCTAAAGGAAACTCAGAGCATCAATAAATCACTTTCAGCACTCGGTGATGTCATCAGTGTCTAAACTAGGAACCTTTGCAATAATTGTTATACTTCTGGTGCAACAATGTCAAAATAATTGATTGAGTAGTATAGACTATAGTAGCTAAATATGTATCCTTGCAAATGCTAAATTAATTGTGTGTGGTTGGATTATTTGGAATCTTTGATAAATGATTGAAGTTACAACTCTTTTAATCTTTCAAGCATTAGCATATTGCAGGTGCATTCGTAATGTAGGTGAACCACAACTTTTTTTTTCTTTTTTATTTTTAATATAAAACATTTTAAAAACGTTGTGAACATATGCCTAAACGTTGTCCGATATATTAAACTATAACGTTTTTATCCAGAAAACGTTGTGGAATCATACATTCTACAACGTTTTAAAGCATCTGCTAATTTATGGAAAACAAATCTATAAGATTTTTTTCTTAAAAAACGTTGTGGAATGTGCTAAACTACAACGTTTAAAAAACGTTGTGTAAGGGTGTCAAATAGATAACACCCTTAACCACGACGTTTTTCTAACTAAAACCACAACATTTTTCTGCGCTGTCTATTTACTATTTTGTAGTAGTGTGTGACTTTAGAGAGAGAAGGAGTTAGTTGAGAGCTTGGGTGCAAATGGGCAATTTTGGTGAACTTTCTCTTTCTTTAATTCTTATAACTTAGATTCAATGTATGAAAGTAATTCAAGGTGTCCATTTGGATCAGATTTTCTGAGATTTAAGAGCACATGGGCTTATCCACAAGTGGTGAGTCACCATATTTTAGAATTCTCTTAACTTAAGTTTTAAGTTAAGGGGTATTTTGGTCTTTTCACCCCTAAAAGGGTATTTTCATAATTTCCCATATAAATTTAATGGTATTCTAGTCAATTAACATGATTCTCCTTGATTATCACCATTAGGGTTTGATAATCCCAATTACGGTTTCCTAATTAGGGTTTAGGGTTCCTGAAAATAAAATTAGGGTTTCACGGCTTTCGTTTAGGGTTCCTAACTATACGTTAGGGTTTCTAAATCTAAGATTAGGGTTTTTAATCTATCATTAAGGTTTAATAATGTTATACCATACCCGATCAATCACTGATCAAAATTTTATACACTACCAACACATACCTATCAATATAACTATTTTAATTATATTTTCTATTGAATCCCTATCCAGAATTAGGGTTAAGGTTTTTAAAGTTGTTATGCACAACTCTACTCTAATTTCTCAGTCAATACACAAATTGACTAATTCTCAACACTCGTATCACAGATACACAACAGAATATTAACAGTCAATATTAATATTAAATAAAAAAAAATTATTCGTAAAATTTGAATTATTTGAAATCCCGGGTTATTACATTCACCCCCCCCCCCTTAAAAGGATTCCATCCTCGAAATCACCGCTTTCTTATTCTCTATAATCTTTTAAAGTTGTATCATCAATTCATTCTTATCAACACAATATCATTTTGTGTCTCAAATTCTAACTTGTGATTTGGATCTATATAAGAAAACAATTCGCAACATATATCTAACCAATATTACTCACGTAATTAACTTATTAAGCGAAATTATTACCTATCGCCATCTCCTGGGCAGCAACTGCATCTTGAACCGTTATATTAAATGCACGGGCTGTTAGTCTCCCTGACTGAGCAAGTTTTTTAATCGCCAAGGCTCCGCTACCAGCTTCCTTGTTGGCACTCCACTTCTCCCTATTCCTTTTCGGATAGTTCCGAACCAGATGATCAGTTGATCTACAGGCATAACAACCTTGTATCTTCTTTGAATTGGGGCAATTTGGAGACATGTGTCCCTCTTAGTGTTCAATACCTCTCTTGTCCAATCCTTGATCTTTGATCTTTCTACACTGATCTTAGTGTTCTAAAGGTTTGTTTAGGGACTGATTTACTAGTCAATCTTGTGACTTTAGAGAGAGAAAAAGTTAGTTGAGAGCTTGGGTGCAAATGGGCAATTTTGGTGAACTTTCTCTTTCTTTAATTCTTATAACTTAGGTTCAATGTATATAAGTAATGCAAGGTGTCCATTTGGATCAGATTTTCTGAGATTTATGAGCACATGGGCTTATCCACAAGTGGTGAGTCACCATATTCTAGAATTCTCTTAACATACATTTTAAGTTAAGGGGTATTTTGGTCTTTTCACCCCTAAAAGGGTATTTTCATAATTTCCCTTTATAAATTTAAGGGTATTCTAGTCAATTAACATCATTCTCCTTAATTATAACAATTAGGGTATGATAATCCCAATTAGGGTTTCCTAATTAGGGTTTAGGGTTCTTAAAAATAAAATTAGGGTTTCCCGGCTTTCGTTTAGGGTTCCTAACTATACCTTAGGGTTTCTAAACCTAAGATTAGGGTTTCTAATCTCTCATTAGGGCTTACTAATGTTATACCCTACCCGATCAATCACTGATCAAAATTTTATACACTACTAACACATACCTATCAATATAATTATTTTAATTATATTTTCTATCGAATCCCTATCCAGAATTAGGGGTAGGGTTTTTAAAGTTGTTAAGCGCAACTCTACTCTAATTTCTCAGTCAATACACAAATTGACTAATTCTCAACACTCGTATCACAGATACACAACAAAATATTAATAGTCAATATTAATAATAAATATAAAAAAATTTATTCATAAAATTTGGATTATTCGAAATCTCGGGTTATTACATTCACCCCCCCCCCCCTTAAAAGGATTACATCCTCAAAATCACCGCTTTCTTATTCTATACAATCTTTTAAAGTTGTATCATCAATTCATTCTTATCAACACAACATCATTTTGTGTCTCAAATTCTAACTTGTGATTTGGATATATATAAGAAAACAATTCACATCATATATCTAACCAATATTACTCGACGTAATTAACTTATTAAGCGAAATTATTACATATCGCCATCTCCTGGGCAGCCACTGCATCTTGAACCATCATATTAAATGCACGGGTTATTGGTCTCCCTAACTGAGCAGGTTCTTTAATCGCCAAGGCTCCGCTACCAGGTTCCTTGTTGGCACTCCACTTCTCCCTATTCTTTTTTAGACAGTTCCGAACCAGATGATCAGTTGATCCACAGGCATAACAACCTTGTATCTTCTTTGGATTGGGGCAATTGGGCGACATGTGTCCCTCTTAACAACAGTTATAGAAAACTCCCTTTTTCTTCAGACAAAGTCCTGGATGATTCTTTCCACAGTTCGGAAAAGGCTCCCCTCCTTTCTTATTCCCTTATTTCTTGTTACCCGACAGGGTATTCTCGCTCCACTTTCTGTTGTTTGGATTACTACCGACACTACTTCCTCCATCACTTATCTTCTTCTTCTTCTTCTCTTGATTATAACAGGATGCAGCTTTGCTCCCCCCTTCAGCAAATATCGCTTTATCCAACAAAGCCGCGAACGTATTGATTTTTAATACAACTACTTTGTTGTAGATACCTGGTTTTAATCCATTCTCAAACCTTCTCGCCTTCCTTAGCTCCGTATCCACCTGATAAGGTGGGAATCTTGCTAACTCAATTAATTTAGCAGCATATTCAGACACTGACATATTCTCCTGCTTCAGTTCTAAAAACTTGACCTCCATCCGAGCTTACATACTCGGTGAAAAATAGTTCTCAAAGAACAACTCTATGAATCTTGTCCAAGTCACCACTGCTGTACCAGCTCTCGCCTGATTAGTCTCCCACCAGTAATTGGCTTCTCCCTTCATCAAATATGTTGCAAAAGTTTTCTTTTGCTCTTATGCTACTCTCGTAATAATGAATACTTTCTCTATTTCTTTTACCCAAGTTTGGGCTTCAATCGGATCCGTAGTTTCCTTAAATTCTGGAGGTCCTACCACTTTAAAGTCCTTAAAGTTAGCCAATCTATCGCTTGACCTCCTTCATTATTCATAGACTGCTCTTCTCTTTGATTTTGATTCTATCATCTAGGTAGAATTATCTGATTTTAAATAAAAATCTTATATTAATTCTCTTTCTCTACACCAACTCTTTTTAATCACACAATAAGAATTTAACACAAAGTTCTTATATAATTGAATATTTATTCAAATAGCAAACAGTACATTTAGTACTTGACATATACAATTACACATTTTTCATAAATATCAGGATTAACAACACAACTTTAAACAAAAGTTGTAATTCTCCAACTTCAAACAAAAAGTCGCAATTCTCCATTCACACATAACTATTCCCAGTTCATCAAACTTACCGCACCTAGGGGTTCAGGAACTTGCCATAATTTTATGAGTTTATGAACTTATCCTAGTCAGACCTTTGACGTCCATTCGCTGAGGGGTTCAAAACATCTCATATAATTATGAGTCATGAACTTACCATAAGTATGAGTTTTACGAACTCACAAATTAATCGTAATCTTATATTCGTATAAAAAATAAAGATTTCATTCATACAAACATATATATTTATATATGTTTACACATCATTCTCGATGTTGATATCACACATTATCAAAAGATACTATCGTTTAAACTTAAGCTATTTACCGTCCACTCCCTTCACCAGTCTTCTTCTTGCTAGGACACTTGTTGAATCCGTGGCCCGTTCTCCCACATGAGAAACACTTCCTCATATTCGGCTTAGGACACTATAGGGAAATAAGTCATTCCTGCTTACAATTGAAGCACACGTTCTTCCACATCATGCACTCTCCTAAGTGAGTCTTTCCACACTTATTACAGACTTGCGTCTTCTTCGGGTTTGAATTTTCAGAGTTATCACTGTCGTGATCCCTCTTGCTCTTATTATTGCCCTTCTTAATTGTTCCTTCAGACAATCTACCACCTTCAGTCTTCATCTTATCCACATGTGCCTTCAACTCATTTCGTTCTTCGGTCATTTCGGGTAATGCTCTCTCCGTTTTCCACAACTCCTCTAAGAGAAATACTTTATTCCGGAGTTCTTGGACTTCTGCAGATTCTTGACCTTGTTTTCCAACTTTGGTCTTATTCTCTTTCTCCACCTTAGCTTCTTCGGACTCATCCTCCTCATCACTACTTAGATACATCTCGGGATAATCATCATGATCACTCCCAAGATTGACCATAGGTTCATCTTTTCCCACCTCTTCAACTGACTCGCTTCTTTCTTGGCACCTCGACTCATCGGGCTTTGGTGCAATAACCGCTATCACTTCTGTACTCATTTCATCTTCTCCTGACATCATACAGTTAGTTTAAACAACTTAATTAGTACTTCCATAGTAGAAACTTCTCACACTATGTGTCCACATATCTCACTATCAATGCGCTTCAGCAATCCCTCACTTAGTACTCTAAATGAGTTTTCTTTATCTCGCTTATGGTTATAATCCTAGGGTTTCCCCCCCCCCCCCACATAAGGTTTATAACCTATATCTCTGCTACCAACTTGTGACACCTTGGTCACTACGGCTTTGATACCAACCTGTGACGCCCCCAAATCCTAGTTACTTGACTCTCAAGTTTGGTGCTCACGTTCCACAATAATTACATCATCTAACTACCCATTTAATTATGAATAGAAATATACAACACATTAACTGATATAGTTAATACATTCATCCCAGGTTATCTAACCTTTATATTACAAACATACCCTTTAGATATACAAAAAGGATTTACAAATACAACATAATTTATATGTTAAACATAGCTATTAAAGCATAACACCTTTGCCTTTACTCTTCGCAACACCTCCAGCCACTCCGTCCCTAGCTGAAATGTTTTATTTAGCAAGGGTGAGTAACAAATTTGCCCCGCAAGTTAAGATATACAATAAATATATAAGAATCAGAACAACAGACTATCTAATTCGATAGAATAACTCCAAAGTTCGGGGAACTTTGAAATAGCTGAACTAATCATTATTTACTAACAAGTCTTCTCGCATTCTATGTAATACAATAATTTAATAATGAAAGGGTACAACACTTTTAAAGCTTCTACGATATTCTATTGAATAACAATTTAGAAATACTATCTAGAGTTTATGATGAATGATCTTACAAGATCTTGAAATTCTCTTCTCGAGTAACTATCAAATATTTACTATGATATACCCAAATAACAGTATGGAAATATTTTCCAGAGTTTATATTGAGTGATCACAAAGGATCTAGAACTTCTCTTCTCGAGTAACTATCAAAGATATATTTTAATATACCCAGGTGTATCAGATAACCATAAAGAATAAATCATACCCCTTTGCAAGTATATAAAGTGATCAGCTTTATTATACCCTATATTATGCATAATATTCAAATGCGCGCAAAGGCCAGATATACGACCAAATATGTTCCCTTTATATAAAAGGCTATTCTTCTCAGTCTTTGAATCAGAATTTGATTTAGCAACGAAATACAATGATTTCAATATTTATTCTCTTCTCTTCTCTTCTCTTCTCAAACCTATCAAGTTTTCTTTTTCGACCTAGCCAAAATAATTGGCATCGATCTATCAATTAAAATTGAATTCTCTTATCTTCTCTTCTTAAACCTATCAAGTTCTAATAAATATTCGTCTAGCCAGAAAAATTGGCAAAGACATTTCTCAACACGATTTAACAATAGACAGAATTTGACTGTACTATTTGCAATCAATTATAGCTTCTATGGATATGAACATCCAATAACAATTATTCTCCAAAAATTTATTTTCAGAGTCACTAATTCAATTTGAATTAATAAACATGCACTAACTGCGAATAATCAATAATAAATTCTCAGACGTGGTCTAATCAACAATAATTAACCACCATAATATTTGAAAATATATAACTCAAGGTTGAGTTAAGGAAACTTTCCTTCCGCGTTAATTACTGCTACACTATACTTATCTGCGTTTGAAAGACATATAATCATAATATCAGTCTCATAATTAGCAAAATAATTCACAACACATAATACTATAATTTACAGTCAATCTTTCTTCTAGGCACATTACCACATAGTCACATCAGTGTTTATAACCTATATAAACACTTATCAAATCTAACTAGTTCGGTCTGGTTGGACTTCAGTCTATTTTTGGTGTACTAGTCACCATATCCGACAATTAACACTTATATTGTCAACTAAACTCGGTCTCTAAGCTTCAATATTATTTTAGATAAGTCAAATATCATTTATAATATTTTTCTAAAAGCTTTAATAATTTTCTAAAATTATTATATTTTATAATAATTTTTAAATAAAAAATCATTTTAAGATGATTTAAATATCAAATAAATCCATCATCATTAATATTTTATAATATTAAAATATTAATGACATACTTGTCAAAATATTAAAGTTATTTATAATAACTTAAAATATTTTAAATCACCAATACTCTACTTAAATGATTTTTAAAGTAATTAAAATCATTTTAAACCATCACCATTAATATTTAAATATTAATGAATTTATCATCAAAATATTAAAAGTCATTAATTATAACTTAGAATATTTTTATATCACTTTTCTCATTTTTAAATGATTTTAAAATCAATAAAACCATTTTACCATCATTTATTTAATTTAATAATTAAATAAACCTAATATCATTAATATTAATTTATTAATGAAAATTCTCCAAAAATATTAAAAATTATATTTTATAATTCAAAATATTTTCTAACACTTTATTCTCATTTAAAATGATTTTTAATTCAATAAAATTATTTTTAAATTATTTATTTAATATAATAATTAAATAAATCTTATATCATTAATATTAATTTAGTAATGAATATTCTCCAAAAATATTAAAAGTTACTTTTTATAACTCAAAATATTTTTAAACACTTTATTCTTATTTAAAATGATTTTTATAATATTAAAATCATTTTTCTCTAATTTATTTAATATACTAATTAAATAAATTAAATACCATTAATATTTAAATAATTATAAATATTAATGAAAAATATCCCAAATAGTCAAAAGTTATTTTTTATAATTTAAAATAATTTTTAAAACCATTTTTGGTAATTTTTATAATTTATTTCTATTTTTAATTAATTTCTAGAAAATAGGAAAATAAAATTAAATAAACCGCCGCTGTAGCCCTTTAGCGACGCTTTCTGTCGACTTAGGTGTTCTTGAGCTGAAGAACACTGACAGTTCCATTTCTTAAGGTTGCTCGTCTGACTCAATTTAATTCTCAGCTCAGGCATGATCTGGGCTAACTTGAACATTGATGTTGTAATAGGAATGTAGTACTACCACTATCAATCACTAACTTGGTCATACGACATCACAACAAGGAGATTTGGGCTGTCAAAGTTGCTGTCAGACTGTTCCTAGGTTTTCCAGAAACCCAGGCAGTTCGAGTGCCTAGTTTATCGTTCGATTTTCTATGAGTTCCGGTCATATAATTGTTATGGTTTTGGTCCATACCTATAGTACACATGACAAGGAACAACTTCATAACATTAGTTCAGTCCAAACATAAAACACTCACTAGATATGATCCGGTCCAAACCTCGCCGAAAATTTTATTTGCTTTTGCGATTTTGGAAATTCCGTAAACGCCATCGCGTGTCGAATGGGCCACTTTGACCATCCACTATGTCCAATAGATTTGTTGTTTCAGGGATCTAGAGGTATGGATCTAAAGTCCATCTAGCATACTACAAGCTAATTACACTAACATCAACATAACTCATAACATCTGACAGATCTATGGCTTAGAAAAACCTGTCAGACTCGGATGCACACTTTCTGGGTTACCCAGAAAGTGACTGGTCATGCTCGGTCAACCCTCTTTGACCATGAATATCTTACAATCTGGACATGGAATTGCTATGATTCCACTTCCAGATCAAAGAACTCATATCAGACTATGGATCTAACACTTAAAACACCACAAATCATCAACAAGGAACGATCTGTGGCCTCTGACATTAGCTTGTCGTCAAAGCACTTTTCTAGGGTTCATGCAGTTTTTGAAAAACTTCATTTTTAAAGCCTTTGATGCTATAGATCTATGGTATATCACCATAGATCATCATAAAACATCTAATAACATATATTAAAACACAAAAACACCATTTTTGACTAAGCATACAAGATCTAAGATGAGTTAGGGTTTATACCTCTCTTGTCCAATCCTTGATCTTTGATCTTTCTCCACTGATCTTAGTGTTCTAAAGGTTTGTTTAGGGACTGATTTACTAGTCTATCTTGTGACTTAGAGAGAGGAGTTAGTTGAGAGCTTGGGTGCAAATGGGCAATTTTGGTGAACTTTCTCTTTCTTTAATTCTTATAACATAGATTCAATGTATGTATGTAACGCAAGATGTCCATTTGGATCAATTTTTCTGAGATTTAAGAGCACATGGGCTTATCCACAAGTGGTGAGGCACCATATTCTAGAATTCTCTTAACTTAAGTTTTAAATTAAGGGGTATTTTGGTCTTTTCACCCTTAAAAGGGTATTTTCGTAATTTCTCTTATAAATTTAATGGTATTCTAGTCAATTAATATCATTCTCCTTAATTATCACCATTAGGGTTTGATAATCCCAATTACGGCTTCCCAATTAGGGTTTAGGGTTCCCGAAAATGAAATTAAGGTTTCCCGACTTTCGTTTAGGGTTCCTAACTATACGTTAGGGTTTCTAAACCTAAGATTAGGGTTTCTAATCTCTCATTAGGGTTTACTAATGCTATACCATACCCGATCAATCACTGATTAAAATTCTATACAGTACCAAAACATACCTATCAATATAATTATTGTAATTATATTTTCTATCGAATTCCTATCCAGAATTAGGGTTCGGGTTTTTAAAGCTGTTAAGCATAACTCTACTCTAATTTCTCAGTCAATACACAAATTGACTAATTCTCAACACTCGTATCATAGATACACAACACAATATTAACAGTCAATATTAATGTTAAATAAAAAAAAAATTATTCGTAAAATTTTGATTATTCTAAATCCCGTGTTATTACAGGCGACTCTTACAGTCAAATCCTTGACATGATACATGTCGGACCTTTTTCACTTCTTTTTTCAAACAAATCTCAGATAACATAAGAACACCAAAAAATAAGAACAGAAATGGGACAAATAAAAATCCCGACGTCGACAACATACGTACACCAAATTAGTATATAAACTATATAAACCTTTAAAAACCAATATGAATTGAATAAATAACCACAAATCTAATGTTTAATTACCAAACAGACATCCAAAGAATGAATATACAAGTACAAGCTTATCAAATATCTACAAAACAACACTAAATCGGTCGTCAATCATCATTGTCTTGAGTAGCTTCTCCTTGATCACCCTGTAATTAACAAAATAATAAAACAAGTATGGAGCGAGGAATGCGAGAAGATTTTGCAAGAGCTCAAGAGGCGACTCTTTTCGGCACTTGTTCTGACCATACCATCATGGAAAAGAGAACGTGCTAGCTGACACGTTGAGTAGAAGATCGTACACAAGTACGGGTGCCATATTGTTGAACACAAAGACCTATTTTGTATAATTACACACGATGGAGATAGAGTTAAAGACTCTAGGGACCCACATGATGACATACGAGTAGAATCGACTTTAATTGATAAAGTTAAAACCACTGAAGCTGCACACCGCGAAGCTGATGAATATAAAGAAGAAGGTGCAAGAAGGCGTTATTCTAGAAGTAAGAGTCGATGAAGAGAAGAAAGCTCAAACCTTTGATTTATTTGAAATCCTCGATCAAGTAGGAACTGTGGCCTATAAGACTCGCCTTAACGCTAAGTATGTTGCGTGTTCATAACGTTTTTCACGTATCGATGTTACGTAAATATGTGGACGACACGAACCACATTATTGAGTTAGAACTAGATGAGATAGCCGAAGATTTAACGTACGAGGAGGTACCTGTTAAAATCTTGGATAAGAAAGAACATGTCCTACGCACCGAGGTTATACCACAAGTTAAGGTTTTGTGGAGGAACCATGCTATTGAAGAAATGACCTGGGAGTTGGAATTGGAAATGAAAGCAAGGTATTCTCAACTTTTTGAAACACCAGGTACGTACGTCAATTTCGAGAACGAAATTTCATAAGGAGGGGAGGTTGTAAGACCCCAACTTTTTATAAATAAAATTGAATTTTCTCTATTCATTATCTTGAAATAATAAGGAGTTAATTTGATATAATGTTTTGGTTATGGGTGAAATGTGCAAATTTTACAAAATAAGAAAGTGGTTGTAAAATATTCATTTCTATCGGGAATATTCGTTTGGTCGTGAATATTCTTTTTTATCGGGAATATCTGTATGACGTGCAATCATTTAGGGGCCCATAATGTAATAAGCCGTCGGATGAAAAAATGACAAGTTTAAGTTTTTATAAATAACAGGCGTAGTTGTTACTGCTTAACATTTGTTGGAATACCGGTGGTTAAAATACGATAATATCGTGGTTGCGATGGTACCTAGACAGTATTACAAGATATTTTGAATTATTGATCCTTACGTGAAGAGGCACTACTCCATAATTATTACGATAATTCTTTATTCAATATTTTATTTTATTGATTCAATAATTGTTGCGTTGATATTTTATATTATTGTTGTTTCAATAATTGTCACTGCACAATATTTCTCTTTATCATATCAATAATTCATATTATTTGAATAATATTATTAGATAACATTATTGGCAATGTCTAGAAAGTTCTGTCTAAAGAGAGGCTTGGACACCTAATTGCATGCCAGTAAGGAGAAATCCTTATTGGAAAGCCCCCTCTTTCTTGGGAACTGTCTGGTTGTCATTATTCTGATTTTGTAATATTATTTGTGAATAATTAATTATTGATAAGGAAATATTTATTTGATGCGGATATAAATGATGGATTTATTTATTTAATGTTGTTATAATTGAAGGAATTAATGTTGAGGTGTGTTATCAGTATTTTTGTCGAAATGGAGGTATTAAAAATCAAATCAGTATTTTTACGATATATTACGTGAGTTATAATTTTTAATCCGACCGTTGGATCGTTGTGATTTTTGGATATGTTATACATATATAAGTTGAGTATATGTCCACAAATTTTGAACCGTTAAAAATGAACGTATGATTTGTTATGAATTTTAAGAGGTGACTGACTCGGAAATTAGGTTTATAAATGATTTTGGTGGAACATTCTAGAATTGAGTGGGCCCCACTTTTGGTTGGTGAGAAATGTGTTCAAATTGAATTTCAAATGTGGTGGGTGGCAATAGTAGTAGGTAAAGCCATCAGGTAGCAGGTCAAGTCTACTTCGGCGTGCTAACATTTTTCTATAAATAGAGGGTTAAGTTAGAATTGAAAATCACACTAGAAACAAGTTTTCTTTCTCTTTATATTATCGAGCGTATTTTGTGAGTATTTAGATACTTTGAGAGTTGCTATTTAGTGCAAGTTTACTTCAGCATCATATCCAAAATTCCATTCCGAAGTACTGTTTCTTTAAGGTAAGGGATGTTATTTTTTTCGTAATGATGTTATTATTTCGATATCATTATACCAAAATATTGGTATGGATTTTATTGTGGAATTTCTACCTTTTTGTGTTGGGGTTACTATTCATGTATATGACACTATTCATGTATACGTCACTATTCACAAATACGACAATATTCACCAAAAAATGAAAATTTTCCTTTTTGTCCAAGATGTCTATTATGGTTACTATCTTTGATTGTATCCATGTTTTAATCTTTATTTTTGAATCCTGCTTCAAAATTGCTTATTATGGAGTTTTATTGATGTTGAATAAACTATAATACGAATCCCTAATATTTGTCCTTCTGTCTCACTGGATTCGTTTTCTTTAAAATATTTTTCATCATCCTCAGTATTAAATGATGATGTTCTTGAATATCTTTGGCTTTAGTAAAAGATGAATGATTAATCGATGAATATCTTTGGCCGTAGTAAAAAGATGAGCAGTGTTGAGATGAACATGACCAACTCAAGATATGAAATGAATATCTTTGGCCTATAGTGCAAAGATGAATATTGATTAAAGATATATATTGATTGATGTTACAGGGATAAAATATTGATGATGAACTTTTAAATCTTAGAAGATAGTAGAATTCATTCTCTACGTGACTCTTCTAATGGATTGTTGTTTCCGCTGCATTTGTTGATCTATAACTTGTTGTCTATTATATTCTATCAGATTTTTCCCTGTTGAAGACTAATGATAATTTGTTGTATATTATCTTAGTCATAATATTCTTTACTGGACTAGTTGAGCTCACCCTTTTCCTTTTTGTTCCATTTTTCTTCTCAGGAGGTGAGAACATAGCAGGATCGAGTCGAGGTATGGAGTGATGGTTCTAGAAAGATGTTTTAGCAGTCCTCACTATTTCTGCAAAATAATGTATGAATAATTGTAATGAGGACTTATTTGAGTGTGAATATTGTCTAGAAGACAATATTTGTATTTAAACTCACAGTATGTGTTGTCGTATTTTGTAGGACTATTGTATTATTGAAGTTGTAGTTTGCTTTTTGTATCATTTATTTGGCAACTCAGAATGGATGTTGTATACCTATTTTGGGGCGTTACACCATCCCTTTTGTCTAAAGCCTATGAAAGGTGGTGGATTGAAGGGTGATCTCAGTACTGTTGACAAGTGTTTATGTTTTGGTAGGGAGTGAGACCAAAACATAAATGGCTACCTACGTACTCCTATTGAAGAGGAGATCAGGTCTGCGTAGTTTGAACCTGGTGTAAGAGGTTCAACGTTGTATGTGAAAGGGTGCAGAAGTGTTGTTTTTTTTATGTAGTGCGACCAAACCATCTAAAATGGCTGCCTACATACTCCCATGTATCAGGGAGATCAGTTTGACATAATTCGCCCTGTGTTCAGGATGGATTGCAGCCGAAAAGTTTGATCCCATGTTCAGGACAAATAACAAGGGGAAAAATTTGATCCCCTGTACAGGACAAACTGTAGGTGTGAAAAATCTTATCCCTAGTGGGACAAAACTGAAGGTGTGAAAGGTTCAATCCCTGGTGGGATAACCGAAGTTGTGTGAGAAGTTTTGAAATGAAGTGGAGTGAAGGATCTGCTGATCCGAAACCAGGCTGCTGGTTTGAAAAGTTTGTTGGTCCCTGATGGGGAAGAAGGGTATGAAGAAATGTTGTATGTAGAAAGGGTTAGAAAACCCTAATTGATTGGGGATCTGGTGATCCAAAAAGCATGATGTTTTCTTGATGGTAACTTCAGACATAGTACCGTTTCACGGTGTCTGAGTTGATGAGCTGTGGAAATTTGTCGCCATCCCTTTCTTGTAATCTGAGAGCACCTCCTGTCAATACCTCCTTGACAATAAACGGGTCTTCCCAGTTTGGAGTGAGTTTTCCCTTAGACTGATCTTGGTTGTCAATGATCTTCTTCAAAACCAAGTCATGTTATTTAAATTGTCATAGCCGAACTTTTCTGTTGTAAGATCTGGCCATCCTTTGTTGTTATAACTGACCATGGAAGATAGCATCACTTCGTCTTTCGTCTATTAGAGAGAATTGGTGATACTTGTCTTGTAACCATTGGTCTTCATCTGGCTGAGCGTCTATCAACACTCTACGGGATTCCATTTCCACCTCTATAAGGAGTACTGCTTCCATCCCATAGGTTAATGTGTAGGGGGTTGTGCCAGTGAAAGTGCGCATTGATGTTCTGTAGGCTAAAAAAGTCAGAGGCAACAAGTCATGCCATCCTTTATGATTGGCGGACATCTTATGCAAGATCTTCTTGATGTTTTTATTAGCCGCTTCAATAGCACCCTTCATCTTTGGACAGTAGATAACAGAGTTAAGATGTTTGATGTGGAATTTTATCATTTTGTTGTTAAGGTTCTTTGCATTGTTTGACACAATTACCTCTGGTTATCCATATCGACAAATGATATTATTTCTGATGAAACCAATGATAACTTCTATGGTAACCCTAGGGAAAGAGGCTGCTTCTACCCATTTGGTGAAGTAGTCGATCATGGTGAAGATAAATCGATACCCATTACTGGCTTTGGCCTTGATGGGCCCGATCATGTCCATTCCCCACATTGAGAAGGGCCAAGGTGAACTCATGTTGTGGAGCTCCCTCGGAGGGGCGTGGATAGCATTCCCATTAATTTGGCATTAGTAGCATCTCTTGACGTGATCATCACAGTTAGCCTTGAGAGAGAGCCAATAATGCCATGTTCTGAGGATCTTTTTGACAAGTAAAGGGCCGCTCATGTGTGGGCCACAAACTCCACCGTGGATTTCATCCATGAGCCTCTGAACTTGGTCTTTGTCCAAACACCTGAGGAGACCTAATGCTACATCTCTTTCATAGAGTGCATCTCCGCTCAGGTAAAATTTCATAGCCAGTTGATGGATCCGCCTTCTTTCAGTCGGGCTCGCCTCAACGGGTGTAGATCCATCTCGCAAATACAACCTAATATGATGATACCAGAGGTGTTGGACGGGAGGTAGCTCATCCGATACTTCTCCAATGTAATTCCCATAGGCTGGAGCCTTTTACAGGGAAAAGATGATGCTTGGCATGTTTTCCTTGTCAGGTATGTTGATCAAGGAGGCCAAAGTTGCTAGTGCATCCACAAAATCATTTATATTCCTAGGAATATAGAAGAAGAATATTTCTTCAAACTCTGAAGCCATTTGTAAAACTTGTTGATGGTAAGGCAGCAAATGCAGCTCTTTGGTGTAATAGATTCCTGTGGTTTGTTTGATCACCAATTCGGAATCTCCAAAGACAGTTAACCACCTGATGCCCATTGAATGGGTAAGTTTTAGCCCCATGATACAACTTTCATACTCAGTTGTGTTGTTGGTGCTTACAAACTAAAATTTGACGGCGATGAGATACTGCTCCCCCATACCGGATACTAGAACTGCTCCAGCCCCAGAACCTTCCATGTTTACAGCTCTATCAAAATACATTTTCTATGTCTGGTATGCATCGTACTGATGGTGTTACTTCACTGTCATTACCCTTTCATCAGAGAAGTATGTTTCTAAAGGTTTGAAATCCCCCGAAGGTGGTGCGGCGGCCAGTTGATCCGCAATTCCTTGACCATTGATAGAATTTTGCGTCACGTACACGATGTCAAATTGATATAGGATCAACTTCCATCTAGACAGCCGACAATGTAACATGGGTTTACTAAAAACGTACTTGAGAGGATCCACGCTGGATATGAGATGGGTTGTGTGACCATGGAGGTAATGCTGTAAGCACAACAAGTCTTCTCAATCAGAGTGTACGTGTGTTCACTATTGCTGAATCTTTTTCTGAGGTAGTAGATAGCTTGCTCTTGACCTCTATCGTCTTTTTGTCCCATCATGCAGCCCATGGCATTGTCATTAATTGACAGGTACATGAATAGGGAAACACCATCCCTAGGAGGTACCAATACAGGAGCTTTAACCAGCTGTTCTTGTATTGTTAGGAAGGCTTTCTGACACTCATCATTCCATTTCATGGAGGAGTTCTTCCTTAACAGCTTGAAGATAGGCTCACAGGTTGCTGTGAGTTGGAAAATGAACCTGCTGATGAAGTTGATTCTTCCCAAAAATCCTCGTATTTCCTTCTCTATTTGAGGAATGAGCATTTCTATAATGGCCTAGATTTTGGTGGAATCCAGCTCAATCCCTCTATGGCTGACTAGGAATCCTAGCAACTTGCCTGATTTAATGCCAAAGGCGCACTTGGCTGGATTTAACTTCAAGTTGTACTTATGCAACCTTTTAAAGAGCTTTTTGAGATGGTCTAAGTGGTCTTCTTCCCTTCGGGATTTGACAATGATGTCATCCATATAGATCTCCGTCTCTTTTTGCATTAAGTCGTGAAAAAGAGCCATCATAGCTCCTTGATAGGTAGCTCCGACATTGATGAGGCCGGATGACAACCTTCTGTAGCAAAAGGTTTCCCAAGGCATGATGAATGCAGTTTTCTCACGATCCTCTTCAGTAACCATGATTTGATGGTACCCCAAAAAATAATCAACAAAGGAGTACATGTCGTATTGAGCAGTATTGTCAATGAAAATGTGGATAAATGGCACGGGAAAGCTTTCTTTAAGGCAAGCTTTATTCAAATCCCAATAATCCACGTAAACTCGTACCTTTCCTCCCAGTTTAAGCATGGGGACTATGTTGGATAGCCATTTAGGATATGTTCACACCATGATGATGCCTGTTTGAAATTGTTTCACAATTTCTACTTTAACCTTTAAACTCCACTCAGGTCTTAATCACCTGAGCTTTTTCCTGACTGGCTTGAATCCCTTTTTAATGGGAAGGTGATGGATGACGATGTCAGTGGATAAACCGACCATGTCTTCATGAGACCATGGAAACACATCTTGGAATTGGGTCAATAAAGTAACCATGTCATTCCTTTGGTTTTGAGTGAGGTCTGTACCAATCTGGATTAGTTTGGGGCTTTCAAAGGTTCCGAGATTGAATGAGGTGGTTTGATCAATATTTGGTTTGGGTTTTTCCTCAACCCATTCTTTGATCTCCTGAGGTATCTCATAGTCCTCTTGTATTTCCATCAATTCTGAGTCCAACTTTACATCAAAGTTACAATCCTTGTGGAGAAAAGGCACCTCATCAGCAAGTATAGGCACATCTAAATTCAGAGTCCTAAATTAAAATATGCTTTCACTTAATATATGAAATTGTTTAATCATACAAAGTGTTAGCATGTACTGACAAAACAACTGCTAATAATATGTAAAAAAATAAGCAGTTATGGCTATCTATAGGGCAGAGGGAGTTTCTGCCCTTTTTACCCTTGTCGACAAATGCAAGGAGTGATGCTCCAATTGTCAAGGGTGAAATCCTACTGGATGGCAGTGATGAAGGGACTGTCATCATCGTTCTTCTCCCGAATGCTGACCATGATATTTGGACAATCATCGTCTAGGATGTCCCTATTCATGCCCTTAGTATGGACAATGATGCGTATGTTTAACAACCTCCTGGTGATGTCTTGCTTCAGTCTCTGTTCATTTTCTTCCTCTTCAGGATCTAGAATCAGGACCACTTTTCCATTGACCGGTATCGACTTAGCAAATAACATTGTCATCTCATGAACAGGAACCTTTATTGTAGGTTGTGCAGCTTCAGCCTCTGAAGGTTTGGGCAATCGCCGTGTGGCTGAAGATGAGGGAACATGTTTGTGTTTGTGAGGATTCATGTGACTAGAATTAGTAGAATAGCCTAGTCCAACTATCCCTGTTTGACTGGGAACTTTAATTGGGTGCTTAATTCCTCGATGGTCTTTACCCAACCCTTGTCCAGGTTGATAGCCTAATGACATCATCTCTTGAATGGCCAACATTACCTCGACAGAAATCTTTGGTGTGAGAGGTGGCACCCCAATGGGATGGTAGTGAGTATTGCTCACCTCCAGGGCATGGAAATTGACTGACTTAACTTCTAAATTAAAGTTGATGAGTGGTATGTCACCTTGTTCAGGACATTCTAGCTCAACATTGATATTGATTAGGCTATTGTTGATAATGTACTTGAGTTGCTGGTGAAGGGTGGAAGGGATGGCTCCGGCCATATTAATCCACGGTCTCCCCAAGAGCAGATTGTATCCTGTAGCTATTTTGATCACATGAAAAGATACGATGAATGTATGTGGACCAATCTCCACAAGTAGTTCAATCTCCCCAATAGCATTTCGTCGGGACCCATCAAAAGCATTAATAACCGTATGGCTGCTTTTGATCCTTTTAAGATTGATATTCATCTTCTCCAAACTGTCATAAGGGTAGATATTCAAAGAGGATCCTCCGTCTATCAAAACTCCACCCACCATATATCTGGAGGACAAAACCGCTATGTGCAACTGTTTGCAATGACCAGTCCCTTCGGGAGGTATGTCGTCATCAGTTAAAGATAACACATTGTTATTAAGAATGTGATTAACCAAATGCTGGAATTTTTCAACATCCACTAATTTCGACAAATAGGATTCTTCCAAAACCTTTAGCAAGACCTTTATGTGATCTTCGGAAGAGAAAACTAAGTCCAGTATGGAAATTTGTTGTGGAGCTTCTCTTAAGCTTATAACTACCTTTGCTTCATTATGGCCCATAGTATGGAGGAATTCTTCAATCTTCTCCATGGGACCTTTCCTTTTGATTTGATGGTAGGCTTCATCACTCGTTGGGGAAGATACAGTGGATTCTCCTTCAACATTACAAGTTATGTGTGATGTAGATCCTTCAGCCTCTCCATAATTCCATGACACTTTTTATAGGCTGACAATAGGATATTGTGGTCTGTATGGCAAGATGATTGGCTTTAGTGCAGCCACTTTCAAAGGATTGTCAACACCTTTGAGTTGAATTGCTTGTATTGTGAGTGGTCTGGCAGCCAAATCATCCTCAGGGGATATAACTGCTACGCTGTCCTTCCACTTTGTAGGACATGTATTCCCACTCTCGAGTAACAAAATGTCATCATCTGCCATGTACAGGACACCACTGTAAATTAAATTTTGAATGAGGTGGCGGAGTGCCCAGCATTCTTCTGTGTTGTGGGGATTAAACCATTACAATTAGAATTAGAATGGGAGTAATACTGGCATACTCCATTAGAATTAAACCATCTTGAGTGGGGATTAATTGGAGGTAGAAGGGATGTAATTCTTCCTTCATTGACCAACGCATCTGAAATATCTCCTCCATTGGTTGGCCCAGATATGTAAATTCACTCTTGTTGGCAAAATCCCGACGGGCTTTGGTACTTGCTCTTATTGCAATTTTATCCTCCAGTGTTTCACTTTTTGGAAGCGATGATGGAGTATTCATTATAAATGGAAAGAGACTAGCATGCTCCTAGCTGACTAATTGGCGTGTGATTTGGTGTTGATGGATCACCAGTTCTGCCAATTGGTTGACTTGCTTACAAAGAGCTTTCATCTTTCGTTCCATCATAAATTGGAACTGTGTATAATCCCATTTGTCAGTCCCATCCTTGCTAGTTTGGGAAGATTCACCCCCGTAATTGGAACTCTGTCCACTGCTCTAATTAATTATATTAACCTCCTCTTCTTTGTGTTAAGGAAGAGGGTTGTCTTGCACATGAGGTTGGTCGGGTTTAGTCACCATGATCTCACCATTATAAATTAAATCCTGGATCTTATCTTTTAAGGCCCAGTAATCATTAGTATCATGACCTGGAGCTCCATCATGATAAGCACACTTCTTATTAGCAATAAAACCCTTCCCATTTAGGTTGGCTGGTGGAAGAAGATGGGTAATTTTCTTTTGAGTTGTCAGAAGATTTAGAATGTTCTCGAGTGAGTTCCCTATGGGTATGAACACTTGATTGCGTCGGACTTCTCCACTTTTGGGAAATGGAGGGTTTGATGATTGTGCTTGAAAAGGGGAGTAGTTTCTCATATGAATAGGCATGTTCTGACTGCCTTTTTGTCCTTCTAGTATCAAGGAAACATCATCCTCTTTCTTTTTATGGACCCTTCGGGGGTTGTTTCCATAACTTCCAGATTGGATGTGCTCAGTAACAGCTTTCAAGGAGGCAAGGTCTTGAATCTTTCCTGACCTCAATACCATCTCAACCATCTCTCAATGTTTAATCATTTCAAAAAATGGCTTGCCTATGCCAACTAAGACATTCTCATAGAAGGGAGCTTCTTATATGTCTATGAAGGTCATCACCATTGCCGACTCAGTCATAGAGGGAGTAACATGAGAAGCAAGGCACCTCCGTCTTTGACTATAATCTTGAAAAGACTCATTGGCTTGTTTCTTGACCTTGGTAATTTAGTACCGGTCTAGGGCCATCTGAGATTGGAAACTGTACTGACTGAGGAAGGCATGAGCTAGCTCCTCCTAGCTATGGATCTTAGAATTGTCTAATCTGGTCTACCATGATCTGGCTTCTCTAGTTAGACTCTTTTGAAACAGCTGCATTCTGAGCTTTTCATCTTCTGCATAAGATCTGAGTTCTCCAATAAATATCTTCAAATTTGTGTAAGGATCTGCTAACCAATCATACTTTTCAAAGTTAAGAGTCTTGAACTTTTCTTGATAATGAATACAAGGGAATATACAAAGGTCAATATAGGAAACACTCCTGTGTGTTCCAATCCTTTTGATAGACCTAATGGTCTCTTCCATTTGAAGGACTTTCTTCCTGATCTCACCGGTGTCTGGATCTTCTTTGAGATGGGTGATTTCAGGAATTTTATTAGTTTTATCCAGCTGAAACTCAGGTATGTGAGCTTCTTTGTTTGGACCATGAGTTCCTCCCCTATACATAGGATTCTGTATGTATGGGTATTTGTGGACCCTGAGTAGATTGGTGTAGTTATTTAAGTAGAACAGCCAAATCTGTAATTTATTTGCTTAGTCCTTCAAACTCCTCATGGGAGACAAGAGTAGGACTAGACTGACCAGATGAAGCCATGCTTAGCTGTAGGCTTGTTGCCTTTTTGGACTTTGAACGGGTAACAGGCCCAATTGTTTCCCTACAAAAAACTTATGTAGTTTAGTCTTAGGGAATGCACAAATGTTTACATGCTATATGATGTATCCGTTTTAGGAGTATTATCCTATAAAACGAATGTTATTTGTTTATAAGTCAGAATAACATGTCAAGTTTTAATATGCATGTACACATATTCCTTCATATTTTCCATTACAATGAGATTGACATAGCATGAAATTACAAGTAATTGAATTTACAAGTAATTAAAATGGGAAAGTATGAAGAGACTTCCCTCCGTGTTTGCTTTATCAGAGGCTGACCTATCTTAGGTTACTTTTGCGGCTTTTTGGTATGAAGGTTCCCAGATCATCGCAATTTACTTAACAGGAAGTTAATCCAGTCTTTCAACTGGAGCGAATCTTGGTGGTGCCTTTCCTAAGCCTAGTTGGAATTAGTCTCCATACGAGTCTAGTAATCAAACACCGACAGGATAGCCTCCTGGTGGAGGGACCACACAACATACATTCACATACAACGTGTCTCGCCGTATGGAAATGATGATATGTGTGAAGCGTTATATTTGTAAAGCATTAAGTGCAGTAAGTAAATGCATTCATACACATCCATTCAAATGTTAATGCAACATCCACACACAAGCTTATAACAGTTTTGAAAAGCTTATAATAGCGGCTTAAGCCCTCTTACTGGGATCTCGAGCAAAGTCGCCACCTGTCGACGTCAGGATTTGTTTTTTGTCCCTTTTCTGCTCTTGTCTTTTGGTGTTCTCATGTTAGGTGAGATTTGTTTGAAAAAACAATTTGTGAAAAGGTCCGACATGTATATGTCGACGATTGGACTATAATAGTTGCCAGTTGGTATTTTTAAATGGTTGCACCAACTCAACCGAGAAAAGATTTGCACATTGACCAAGTGATGTAACACTGCTAAACTGGTCTGTGAAACCAAGATTTGTCATAGGGTCCGGGGGCATGATTATGCGGAGAGAAGGTGTTAGGCGCCCCCCGACATCCATGTTACCATTGTGACCGCCACTTTTCAATTAAACTGTTATATGAATATGTGTGTGTGTGTGGGTCAATGTGCAATTATCTAGAAGTAGTTATATGCCTTATTCGCACATTTATAAAAAGGGTTTGAATTTGTATAAAAGTTCAATTTTAACACGATATAGCAGTGATGTTTTGTAAAAGAGGTTTTCCAAACCCTTATGCTAAAAAAAATAGTATTTGAGGCCTTTGATACTTCAATTTTATTAAGTGTTCGGGTAAATTGCTTTTCTTTTTGAGATGCAAAACATCTTCGAGAAAATAATGTACAAAGCAGTGTCGAACTCCTTATGGGAATGATTGCCATTTAAGGAAATTCAAACACCGTGAATAATTTATAAACTGATTATAGCAGAAAATGTCCATCACGGGAACCGAATCTAAATTTAGAAGACTGAATATGTGATCACATGCCTAGGCTCATATTATACCGCAATTTATATGAAAGTTGTAAACAGTTATATATATATATATATAAGCTATAAATATATATATATACAGACGATCAACCACCACGAAGTAAATTCCAGGCGGGACAAAATGTAAATAAAGCAGTAAAAGGCCACGAAGTAAACTCTAGGCCTGACAGAAATGAATATATATATATATATATATATATATATAAAAGTATATATATATTTAAAGCGCATTGGATATTATATCCGCACTAATCTGATGACAATAGTTTGATGGTAATAATATATATATAAGTATTTGTATATATATATATATATATATATAATATATATATAACACACCATTTAAGGATATAAATCCGTGCTCATCGAATCATAGTTAATCTAAATTTAGACGGTTTATATATATATATATATATATATATATATATATATATATATATATATATATAAACAACAACTTAAGTAAATTCCAAAAGGGACAAAATGTAAATAAAAGCGGTAAAGGCCACGTGAATCCAGAATATATATATATATATATATATATGTAAAAGCTCAATCAATGCATAACTCGATAATTTTAGTCCATATATATATATATATATATATATATATATATACAAAAGAAATAAAAACTCCCAGAACAAAAGTCCGCATACATGTACAATATATGACTCTCAACGTGAAGAATGGTGTGTGCACACTAGTGAAGAAAGGCTTTAAGAAATGTAAGAAGGCTTATAGTAAACTGCCAAAGAAGACTTTAATTGATTTAAATGGGTGAACACTCGGCTCCCACCGATAAAATATAGCAATGTACAAGCTTACAAGTGTTTAAAATGAGAAAGCACTCAATTTATAGTGTGTACATAGCAAATTGGACAACGTTTCTCACCTTTTCTCTGTGCAAAATGGCCACCCCTCTATCTATAGGGGGAGCTGCTGATTACTCTTGGGCCAGTGGTTACTGCTTGGCACGGCACTTGATTACTATCACATGCGGCACTTGATTTTGCACTGGGCCGCCTCGGTGCCCTGGCTCCACGGGTTGAAGTACGTGCATGCAAGCAATGTGTTGTCTGCTTGAACTTTCAGAACCTCAATCCGGGCATCCGATTGAGGTGTATAAGACCTTTTTTGGAGTGCTATTGTCGAGAGCTACACAAATGACATGGGATTAGAGGTTGTACAAAGTCAAGAAGATGGGACCATGCCCTTGGTCTTCAAGTCTTTAAATTCTATCCAGTGTGTTGTCATGTGTAGTAGTCACTCGGGATTCGAGCTATTGGTTCTTGTAGGACACTGCTGTGTAGAATGTATGTTGAAATGTGTTGAGATGGTGAGCATGTGGGATCGAGGTAGCAAAATGATTATTTAGCCCCTCACCGGGGTTATCTCCGATTTGGGCTAATATAGAAGTTGTTGCTCAGGGTTATCTCTGAGATTGGGCTACTAGAACTGCTGAATGTCCTCAGGATTGTCTCTAAGGTGTGCCTGACCTCCCGGGAATGTCTCCGGGTTTGGGACTGAGTGCCTCAGGGTTATCTCCGAGGTTGAAGCTGACTACAAAGGTTGAAATGAGCTTTTCCGGGGTTATCTCTGGAACTACAACTGCACTCCTCGGGGTCATCTTCGAGGTTGATGTTGAAACACCCGGTGTTTTTTCCAAGACTAGAGCTGGATATCTCAGGGTTGTCTCCGAGATGGAAATGATTCCTTCGACATTATTTTCGGAATTGGAACTGTATTCCTCGGGGTTGTCTCCGAGGTTGAAACTGAAACTCCCGGGGTTGTCTCCAGGACTGGAGCTGATATCTCAGGGTTATCTCTGAGATGGAAAATTGAGGATTCTGGGGTTGTCTCCAGAATTGAGTTGATTTGACTCCTAGGGTGATCTTTGGAAGACGATTCTGCCCTCCTTCCAGGTTAGTAACAGAAATGCAAATTTTCGAGTGTTTACATGAATAAATAAAAGAAATCATCATCCCAATTACAAAAACTAAAATTAAAGAAGAATAATAATAGATCGCCCTTCTCGCCCCAATCTTCGTGAATTTACCTCCGTTCTTCGTTCCTCCAAGAATGTCTCTCTATTCTTCCTCTCTAAGTGTGTTCTCTATTGTTGGATCTCCTCACCTCACTCTCCTTTTTCATAAATTTTAAATCCCATCAGCTGAAAACCACTCCAATTCCAATCCATCGCAAACTCATCCCAAAGGAATTCTAATAAAAATCAAACTCCTAATTAAACCTAACAAGTTTTCAAACATAGAATCCCAACCAACATGAAATAACCTCCTCGACACACTCGTAATATACCCTTATTACATAAAGAAGTTATATCTCCCAACACAACTAAGTTTCCAGCAGAGCAAAATAAACCAACTCCTGACCCGGTTTTGTACTAAAGTGGCGCGACCTGCGCTAGTTGACCAGAATGTTTCTCGCCTGTAGCGTGCCCCGTGTCGGTCCCTTTGTTATCTCGGCGTGCCACGCGCCGATGATGTAGTGCGTTAGATTTTGCTTGAGCTTTCTTCTAATGCCTGCATTTTGACGTGTTCACCTCAATATCCTGAAACAAGAACAAAAACCCATCAAAAGAAACATGAAATACTCAAAAACTAACAATATATCAAGCTAAATAAAGATAAATTGTAGGTTAAAAACCCACTCATAAACTACCACGAACCTGCCTTGGAAATAATGCTGAAGCTTTCTACTTGCAATGATCAGAGCATAGGTGAACTTTTCTAAGTTCGGTTATCTAGTTTCTGTATCTCGAAGAACATGGCTGACATAGTAGACCGAGAACTATTTTCCTCCTTTATCCCGTACCAATACTGCTCCCACTACCATTGAGCTTGCAGCCAGATACAAATGTAATAGTTCCAAAGGGATCAGCTTCATCAACAGATGTGCCAAAGACAAGTATCGCTTGATCCCTTGGAACGCATTTTCACACTCTGAAGTCCACTAGTAACTTTTCTCATTTTTTGGACTCTCCAAAGTATCAAAAAATGGCAAACACCTTTCAGCTAATCTTGACATAAACCTCCGAAGGGTAGCTATCTCGACACATCCAACCTTTGCACATCCGTCTTATTTACGAGATTTTTTAGTGTCCCTTTTCGTTACTTGTTCTTTGGTGTTCTCATATTAATGTGAGATTTGTTTGAAAAAACAAGTGAAAAAGGTCTGACATGTATAATGTCGACTTTTTGACTTTAAGAGTCGCCAGTTGGTGTATTTAACTGGTTGCACCAACGCAACCGAAAAGGTTTGCACATTAACCTAGTGATATGACACTACTAAATGCGTCTGTGAAACCGAGATTCATTTGAGTTCGGGGGCTTGATTATGCGGAGGGAAGGTGTTAGGCACCCCCCGACATCCGCGTTACCACAGTGACCGCCACTTTTCAAGAAACTGTTATATGAATGTGTGTGTGTGTGTGTGTGTGGATCAATGTGCAATTATTTGAAAGTAGTGTTATGCCTCGTTCGCACCTATATACAAAGGGTTTAAATTTATAGAAAAAATAAGTTTTAACCAGATATAGCAATGAAGTTTTGTAAAAAGAGGTTTTTCAAACCCTGTGATCAATAGTAATTGATGCCTTTGATACTTCCATTTTATTATTAAATGTTCGGCTTGTTTGCTTTTATTTTCGAAATGCGAAGCATCTTCGAGAAAATAATATACAACAATGCCAAACTCCTCATGGGCATGACAGCCATCCAAGGAAATTCAAACACTGTAAAAAATGTACAAGCTGCTTACAGCTGAAAAATGTCCATCATGGGAACCGAATCTAGATTTAGTAGACTGAATCTGTGATCACATGATTCCTAGGCTCACATGATACTGCAGTTTGTATGGAAAGAAATAAGCAGTTATATATATAAAAGTTGTAAATATATATATATAGACATGATCAACCACCACGAAGAAACTCCATGGGGGATCGAAAATGTATATATATAAAAGCGGTAAATATATATATATATATATATACAGACATGATCAACCACCACAAAGCAACTCCATGGGGGATCGAAAATGTAAATATATAAAAGCGGTAAATATATATATATATATATATATATATATATATATATATATATATATATATATATATATGGACATGATCAACCACTATGAAGTAAATCCAGGTGGGACGAAATGTAAATAAAGCTGTAAAAGCAATCAACTACCACGAAGTAAACTCCAGGCAGGACGAAATGTAAATAAAGCTATAAAAGCAATCATCTACCACGAAGTAAACTCCAGGAAGAACGGAATGTAAATAAAGAAGTAAACGCACCGGATGTAAATCCGGGCTCATCGGATATGTCAAACAACAATTATATATATAAGTATATATATATATATATATATATATATAAGCAAGTAAATGCACCGGATGTAAAATCCAGGCTCATCGAATATATCCGACAATATATATAAGTATATATATATATATATATATATATATATATATATATATATAAGCAGGTAAATGCTCCAAATATAAAATCTAGGCTCATCGGATATGTCCAAAAACCATTATATATATAAGTATATATATATATAAAAGCAAGTAAATGCTCCAGACATAAGTCTAGGCTCAATCGAGGCATAACTCGATAATGTTAGTCCATATATGAAATATATACATATATAAGTATATATATACAGACAAAAATGAAAACCACGGACCGAAGTCCGGGTAAACGCACACAATGTGACTCTCAATGTGTATAAAAGTGTGTGATAATATGAAAAGAAAGGCTTTATAGAATGTGAGAAGGCTTACATTGGGATGCCAAAGTAGACTTCTATGATTCTATGTGGATAAATACTCAGCTACCGCCAGACAAAAATATAGCTATATGTGAGCTAATAGATGAGGAAACACTCAATATGGGTGTGTACATAGTAAATTGGACAAGGCTTCCTCACCTTTCTCCCTCCTTCTCCTCCAAATGGCTGACCCCACAGTCTATATTTATAGACTAATGGCCGCAGGTGTACCTGCAGCTGGACGAGGTGTCCCCGGGCTTCGTGGGTCCCGTCATCTTAAAGTACGTGCACTCAAACTTCTTCGGACCGCTTGTGTCGAGAGTTTCGCAATGACATGGATTAGAAGTTGTACGAAGTCAGGAAGAGGGGACCATGCCCATAGTCTTCGAGCTTCAAATTTTATCCGGTGTACTACCACGCGTAATAGTCACTCGGGATTGTAATTCCTCGGTTCTTATGGGACATTGTTGTATGTATGTATGAATGAAGTATTGAGACGACGCGCAGGTGTTGATGTGGCAAGATGACGTTTGACTCTTTGCCTGGGTTATCGTCGGTTTGAGTTGAAAGCAGACGTTGCTCAGGGTTACATCTAAGATTGGACTGTTGCAAGTGTTTGAATGCCGTATGGTCATCTTGTGAGTGTGCTTGTCTACCCGTTGTTAGCTCAGGGTCTGAGGGATGAGTGCCTTGGTAGGAGGTCTGAGATTGAAACTGATAGCATGTATTTGAAATAAGCATTTCTGGAGTTATCACCGGAACTGCAACAGCATTCCTTGGGGTTATCGCCAAGGACAAAACTCGAGGTTATCTCCGACATTGAAAATGATTCTTTCGGTGTGTGTTCCGGGGTTGGAAATGATGTTCGGTGTGTGTTCTGGGTTTTGAGCTTGAACTTCCGGTAGTATCCAGAATGGATATAAGTTGTCTTCCAGGGTTATCTCCAAAAGATGAATCTGCCTTCATGCAATGTTAGTAATAGGCGTGCAAAAAATTTTGAGTGTCTACAGATGCCCATCTTTATCATATTCATGCAATGCAAGTCATGGATAGGATAAAGAATCCTAGACACTTGAAATGTAAGTGAAATAAACATGATTCTTGTGCAGCAACATGATGCAAATGTATGATGCATGATTATTAGGTAATCCTGCTGGGATGACACTCAGTGATGGCTAGGACATGCGCTCCAAGTCTTCAAGGATGTTGACATTGGGACTATCACTAAAGTCTTGAATCCTAGACACTGGCTTATATTCCATAGAGGTGCCTCTTGTGTACAAGAGATCTGTGGGGATAAAGCTTTGTCTATTTGAGGATGTGTATAGCATATTCCCTCATCCTGTCAAAGTTACTGCCAACAGTCTGTTGTCGTTAGGGTTGCCCGACCTTCGTTGATGTGTGTATCACCGGATAGATCCCTGCTGGATGCATTATCAAGGTTGCTTGACCATCATTGATGTATGTGTCAATAGTCGTACTGTGTTATAACCCCCGTCGGGGATACATGGATGTTTGAAAGATGTGCGTTGTGACCCCCGCTGGAGATACTTTATCAGTTCGTAACTTTGGTGTTGTAACCCCCGCCAGGGAGGTTTACCATTTTGTGGTTTTACGTTGTAACCCACTCCGGGGAGGTTTAACATTTTGTGGTTTTGCGTTATAACCCCCGTCGGGGATATTTAGGGTTGTGACCCTGCAATGACAGCATCAGTCCTTTGTGGGGTATTGCTGAGCATGATTTACGAAGGTTGAGCTCATCGAAATAGTATACCCTGCATTCAGGAGAATACCAATGAGATGACGGGAGTTCAATTCTGAACCGTATAAAACCAGGATTCCAGGCTATTCCACTTAATCACGTAGCATTTTATTCCTAATTTGGCCTTTTCAGCTTGTGAGACCTCTTTTGCAACTCTAACTGGAGCGAGTCGGAGGTGTGGGACCCATGTAAGAGTGTCGCAGGTACACCTGCAGCAGCCGCAGATGGATCTGGGGCCAACTGTGGCTATGTAAAGCCCAAAGGTTGCTTTTATAAGTCATTTTCAAGCTGCGCTGCGAAGGAAATCTTAGAGCTCTTCTTCAGATCTTCTTAGTTCGGGCAACTTTCTGCATATTCTGCCACCGTACAAGCGTTCTTCACTGTCCTAGTAACATATGCATGTATTTTTTTCCACTTTCTATCCATTGGAAAATGACTCATCACATGAAATGCATTTAGACACATAGTAGTGAATATTCATGCTGATATGACTTGATAAAAAATATTCAACATAGCAACTGCTAGTATTAAACCATGCTGAACATAATGATGTGAAAAAATTTGACTTTTAAAATAGTTAAATTAGCACTTTTACTGTCATTTCTTATCCTATCTGAGGACAAATGAGTAAAGGTAGAGAAAGCAAAATAATCCTGGTAATTAGACTACACTTACGGATTTTTTACTGTGATGTGATAATGCTCATGTAGATACCATTGGGCAGGAGCTTGTAGCATTACCTCTGTCTTCAGATAGCGATGCCATGTTAGATCTGATAGTCCGTATATATATAGATCTGTAGATAGCTTTTGTATTTTCCTGCACAGACTAGCTTAGCCATTTAGTCATGTACAACACATATGTATATATCAAATAGTATTATGTATGGCAGGGAAATATATTTTGATTTACTTCCCTTTTAGTTATGCCTTGATAGTTGCTTGATATTTGCCTATTTCTTCAGGGCCTTGTGATCTTGATACATTCTGAACTTATCCTTGATAGGTGGACATTGAGACGTCGCAAGATCTCTCAGAGCGGATCATTAATTTCTGTATATCCCTACCATCTTTGGTGTCTTGGGACTGGTATCTGTATGGAAAAGTGGAGAGGAGGGTGGTTTTTCCTCTCTGAGATTGACCACACCACAGATGGTCGCAAGTACTTCTATTTGTGAGAAGCCTAGTTAATTCCATCTCTTATGGGTTGGTATTGCTCTTTAAGGCACGATCGCAGCTTAGATGGTCACTGAATCTTCTATTTGTGAGAAGAGGTTGGGTAATTCCATCCCTTTGATCTAAAATCGATGAAATGTGGTGAATTGAAGGTTGATCCCAGTACCGTGTGACAAGTATTTTTTTTGTTCTGGTAGGGGTTAAACTGAACCATAAATGGCTTCCTACGTACTCCTATTGAAGAGGAGATCAAGTCTGTAGTTCAAACCTGGTGTAAGAGGTTCAACGCTAAATGCGAAAGGCAGAAGCTTTGTTGATGAAGAGGGGTGTAGAAGTATTTTTGTGGTTTTTGTAGAGAAAGGGTAGAAATATTTTTTGTTGTTTTTGTTGTTTATTGCAACCGGGCCATATAGAATATGGTTGCTTACATACCCCTCGTATCGGGGAGATCAAAGTCAAGATAGTTCGCCCCTCGTGACGCGAATCGCACCAAAGAGAAGTGTGAATCCCATGTGCGAAAGCATATATCATGGGGAGAAGAAAGTTTGATCCCATAATGGGGATAAACTGTAGGAGTGGAAAATAGTTTAATCCCGTCTTCAAGATAAACTACAAGCATAGAAAAGTTTAATCTCCTCTTCAGGATAAACTACAGGTGTGAAAGGTTCAATCTCGTCTTCAGGATAACCGAAATTGTATGCAAGATTTGAAATGAGGTGAAACCAGGCTACTGGTTTGAAGTGTATGTTTCCCTGAGGGGCAGAAGAGTATGTAAGAAAGAAAGGGTTCAAAACCGGAATGACTGGTGTCTTGATGATCAAAACAAGGATGTTTGTTTGATGGTAAGTTCAGACATAGTACAGTTTCACGGTGTCCGAGTTGATAAGCTATGGAAATTCATCGCCATCTATTTCCTGCAATCTGAGAGCACCTACTGTCAATACCTCCTTGACAACAAATGGGCATTCCAAGTTAGGAGAGAATTTTCCCTTAGACTGATCTTGGTAGTCAATGATCTTCTTTAAAACCAAGTCATGTTGTTTGAACTGCCGTAGTCGGACTTTTTTCATTGTAGGATCGTATGCGATCCTTTCTTCGATATAATCGACCATGGAAGATAGTCGCGGTTCGCCTTTCGTCTATTGGAGACATTTGGTGATACTTATCTTGTACCCATTGATCTTCATCTAACTAAGCATCCATCAACAATCTGAGGGATTCCATTTCCACCTCTATGTGGAGCACTACTTCCATCCCATAGGCTAATGAGTAGGGGGTTGCCCCTGTGGAAGTACGCAGGAAGTTCTGTAGGCTAATAAAGTCAGAGACAAGAGGTCTGGCGATCCTTTGTGATTGGCGGACATTTTCTGCATGATCTTTTTGATGTTTTTATTAGCCGCTTTAACAACACCATTCATCTTTGGACGGTAGATGACGGAGTTAAGGTGTTTGATGTGGAATTTTCTGCATAACTCCTCCATCATTTTGTTTTTGAGGTTTTTAGCATTGTCTGACACAATGAGCTCTGGTTGTCCATATCGATAGATGACATTATTTCTGATGAAAGCAATGATGACTTCTTTAGTAACCCTGGGGAAGGAAGCTTCTTCTACCCATTTGGTGAAGTAGTCGATCATGGTGAATATAAATCGATGTCCATTACTGGCTTTGGACTCGATGGGCCCGATCATGTCCATTCCCCACATTGAGAAGGGCCGTGGCGAACTCATATTATGGAGTTCCCTTGGAGGGGCGTGGATAGCATTCACATGAATCTGGCATTGATAGCACCTCTTGACGTGATCATCACAGTTAGCTTTAAGTGTAAGCTAATAATGCCACATTCTAAGGATCTTCTTGAGAAGTAGGGGTTCTCATGTGAGGGCCGCATACTCCACCATGGATCTCATCCATGAGTCTCTGAGCTTGGTCTTTATCCAGACATCTGAGGAGACCTAATCCTGAATCTCTTTTGTAGAGTGCATCTCCGCTCAGGTAAAATTTCATAGCAAGTTGATGAATCCGCCTCTTCTCAGTTAGGCTCGCCTCAGCGGGTGTAGATCTATCTTGTAGATACTCCTTGATGTGTTGACACCAAGGGTTGTGGATGAGAGGTTGTTCATCTGATACTTCTCTAACATAGTTCCCATAGACTGGGGCGTTTTGCATTGTAATTGTAATGCTTGGCATGTTTTCCTTGTCAAGTATGTGAACCAAGGAGGCCAACGTTGCTAATGCATCCGCTAAATCATTCCTATTACGAGGAATGTGTAGGAAGGAGATTTCTTCAAACTCCAAAGCCATCTGTAGAACTTGCCGATGGTAAGGCAGCAAATGTAATTCTTTGGTTTAGTAGATTCCCGTGGATTATCTAATTACCAATTCGGAATCCCCAAAGATAGTTAACCGCCTGATGCCCATTGAACGGGCAAGTTTTAACCCCATGAGATAGCCTTCACACTCAGCTATGTTGTTGGTACTGACAAACGGCAATTTGACAGCAACGGGATACTGCTCCCCCGTACCGGATACTAGAACTGCTCCAGCTCCAGAACCTTCTGTGTTAACAACTCCATCAAAATACGTTTTCCACGTATTTTACGTATGTATCGTCTCGATGTTTTTGCTTGAATCGTCATTACCCCATCATCGGGAAGTATGTTTCAAGGGTTTATAGTCCCTGCAAAAGCGGGGCCGGTTGATCCGCAATTCCTTGACCTTTGATAGACTTACTGCGTCGCGTGAGATTTATGTCGAATTGTTGTAAGATCAATTGCCATCTGGACAGTTGATAATTCAGTATGGGCTTACTGAACACATATTTGAGAGGATCCACACGGGATATGAGATGGGTTGTGTGACCATGGAGGTAATGTTGTAACCTCATGGAAGCCCATGCTAAAGCACAACAAGTCTTCTCAATCAGAGTGTACTTATGTTCACTGATGCTGAATCTTTTACTGAGGTAATAGATAGCTCGTTCTTGGCCTCTATCGTCTTTTGCCCCAGCATAAAGCCCATGACATTGTCATTAATGGACAGGTACATGAACATGGGAACATCATCCATGGGTGGTACCAAAATAAGAGCGTTAACTAACTTCTCTTTAATGGTAAGGAAGGCTTTCTGACACTCATCGTTCCATTTAATGGAAGAGTTGAAAAATCTCCGTATTTCCTTCTCTGTTTGAGGAATGGGCATTTCCTTGATGGCCTGGATTTTGGTAGGATCCAGTTCAATCCCTTTGTGGATGACTAGGAAACCTAGCAACTTACTTGACTTAACACCAAAGGCGCATTTGGCTGGATTCAACTTCAAGTTGTACTTACGCAATCTGTTGAAAAGCTTTTTGAGATGTTCTAGGTGGTCCTCCTCCCTTCGAGATTTGACAATGATGTCATCCACGTAGATCTCTATCTCCTTATGCATTAAATCGTGGAAAAGAGCAATCATAGCTCACTAATAGGTTGCCCCGACATTGATGAGTGGTATGTCACCTTGTTCAGGACATTCTGGCTCAACATTGATATTGATTAGGCTATTGTTGATAATGTACTTGAGTTGCTGGTGAAGGGTGGAAGGGATGGCTCCGGCCATATGAATCCACGGTCTCCCCAAGAGCAGATTGTATCCTGTAGATATTTTGATCACATGAAAAGATACGATGAATGTATGTGGACCAATCTCCACAGGTAGTTCAATCTCCCTAATAGCATTTCGTCGGGACCCATCAAAAGCTTTAATAACCGTATGGCTGCTTTTGATCCTTTTGAGATTGATATTCATCTTCTCCAAAGTGTCATAAGGGTAGATATTCAAAGAGGATCCTCCGTCTATCAAAACTCCTCCCACCATATATCCGAGGACAAAACCGCTATGTGCAACTGTTTGCAATGACCAGTCCCTTCGGGAGGTATGTCGTCATCAGTGAAAGATAACACATTGTTGTTAAGAATGTGATTAACCAAATGCTGGAATTTTTCAACATCCACTAATTTCGACAAATGGGATTCTTCCAAAACCATTAGCAAGACCTTCATGTGATCTTCGGAAGAGAAAACTAAGTCCAGTATGGAAATTTGTTGTGGAGCTTCTCTTAATCTTATAACTACCTGTGGCAGCCGCAGTTGCACCTGGGGCTGCCCGGGGTGCCCTGGCTCCGCGGGTCCCAGCATCTTGAAGTACGTGCATGCAAGCAACGTGTTGTCCGCTTGAACTTTCAGAACTTCAATTCAGGCATCCGATTGAGGTGTATAAGACCTTTTTTGAGTGTTGTTGTCGAGAGCTACACAAATGACATGGGATTAGAGGTTGTACAAAGTCAAGAAGATGGGACCATGCCCTTGGTCTTCAAGTCTTCAACTTCTATCCGGTGTGTTGTCATGTGTAGTAGTCACTCGAGATTGGAGCTATTGGTTCTTTTAGGACACTGCTATGTAGAATGTATGTTGAAATATGTTGAAATGGTGCGCATGTGGGATTGAGGTGGCAAAATGATTATTTTGCCCCTCACCGGGGTTATCTCCGATTTGGGCTGATATAGAAGTCGTTGCTCAGGGTTATCTCTGAGATTGGGCTACTAGAAGTGCTGAATGTCCTCAGGATTGTCTCTAAGGTGTGCCTGACCTCCCGGGGTTGTCTCCGGGTTTGGGACTGAGTGCCTCAGGGTTATCTTCGAGGTTGAAGCTGACTACAAAGGTTGAAATGAGCTTTTTCGGGGTTATCTGCAACTGCACTCCTCGAGGTCATCTTCTAGGTTGATGTTGAAACACCCGGTGTTTTTTCCAAGACTAGAGTTGGATATCTCGGGGTTGTCTCCGAGATGGAAATGATTCCTTCGACGTTATTTCCGGAATTGGAACTGTATTCCTCGGGGTTATCTCCGAGGTTGAAACTGAAACTCCCGGGGTTGTCTCCAGGACTGGAGCTGAATATCTCAAGGTTATCTCTGTGATGGAAAATTGAGGATTCCGGGGTTATCTCCAGAATTGAGTTGATTTGACTCCTAGGGTGATCTCTGGAAGACGATTCTGCCCTCCTGCAAGGTTAGTAACAGAAATGCAAAATTTTGAGTGTTTACATGAATAAATAAAAGAAATCATCATCCCAATTACAAAAACTAAAATTAAAGAAGAATAATAATAGACTGCCCTTCTCGCCCTTCAATTCTGCAATCTTCGTGAATTTACCTGCTTTCTTCGTTCCTCCAAGATTGTCTCTCTATTATTCCTCTCTAAGTGTGTTCTCTATTGTTGGATCTCCTCCCCTCACTCTTCTTTTTCATAAATTTTAAATCCCATCAGCTGAAAACCACTCCAATTCCAATCCATCTCAAACTCAACCCAAAAGAATTCTAATAAAAATCAAACTCCTAATTAAACCCAACAAGTTTTCAAACATAGAATCCCAACAAACATGAAATAACCTCCTCGACACACTCCTAATATACCCTTATTACATAAAGAAGTTATATCTCCCAACACAACTATGTTTCCAACAAAGCAAAATAAACCAACTCCTGACCCGGTTTTGTACTAAAGTGGCGCGACCTGTGCTAGTTGATCAGAATGTTTCTCGCCTGGAGCGTGCCCCGCGTCGGTCCCTTTTTATCTCGGCACGCCACGCGCCGATGATGTAGTGTGTTAGATTTTTCTTGAGCTTTCTTCTAATGCCTACATTTTGACGTGTTCACCTCAATATCCTGAAACAAGAACAAAAACCCATCAAAAGAAACATGAAATACTCAAAAACTAACAATATATCAAGCTAAATAAAGATAAATTGTAGGTTAAAAACCCACTCATAAACTACCACGAACCTGCCCTGGAAATAATGCTAAAGCTTTCTACTTGCAATGATCAGAGCATAGGTGAACTTTTCTAAGTTCGGTTATCTGGTTTCTATATCTCGAAGAACATGGCTAACATAGTAGACCGGGAACTATTTTCCCCCTTTATCTCGTACCAATACTGCTCCCACTACCATTGACCTTGCAGCCAGATACAATTGTAACAGTTCCAAAGGGATCAGCTTTATCAACAGATGTGCCAAAGACAAGTATCCCTTGATCCCTTGGAATGCATTTTCACACTTTGAAGTCCACTAGAAACTTTTCTCATTTTTTGGACTCTTCAAATTATCAAAAAATGGCAAACACCTTTCAGCTGATCTTGACATAAACCTCCGAAGGGTAGCTATCCGACCTGTCAACCTTTGCACATCTGTCGACGACGGGATTTTTTAGTGTCCCTTTTCGTTACTTGTTCTTTGGTGTTCTCATATTAATGTGAGATTTGTTTGAAAAAATAAGTGAAAAAGGTCCGACATGTATAATGTCGACTTTTTGACTTTAAGAGTCGCCAGTTGGTGTATTTAACTGGTTGCACCAACGCAACCGAAAAGGTTTGCACATTAACCTAGTGATATGACACTACTAAATGGGACTGTGAAACCGAGATTCATTTGAGTTCGGGGGCTTGATTATGTGGAGGGAAGGTGTTAGGCACCCCCCGACATCCGTGTTACCACGGTGACCGCCACTTTTCAAGAAACTGTTATATGAATGTGTGTGTGTGTGTGTGTGTGTGGATCAATGTGCAATTATTTGGAAGTAGTGTTATGCCTCGTTCGCACCTATATACAAAGGGTTTGAATTTATAGAAAAAATCAGTTTTAACCAGATATAGAAATGAAGTTTTGTAAAAAGAGGTTTTTCAAACCCTGTGCTCAATAGTAATTGATGCCTTTAATACTTCCATTTTATTATTAAATGTTTGGCTTGTTTTCTTTTATTTTCGAAATGCGAAGCATCTTCGAGAAAATAATATACATCAATGCCAAACTCCTCATGGGCATGACAGCCATCCAAGGAAATTCAAACACTGTAAAAAATGTACAAGCTGCTTAAAGCTGAAAAATGTCCATCATGGGAACCGAATCTAGATTTAGTTGACTGAATCTGTGATCACATGATTCCTAGGCCCACATGATACTGTAGTTTGTATGGAAAGAAATAAGCAGTTATATATAAAAGTTGTAAATATATATATATATAGACATGATCAACCACCACGAATAAACTCCATGGGGGATCGAAAATGTATATATATATATATAAGCGGTAAATATATATATACAGACATGATCAACCACCACGAAGCAACTCCATGGGGGATAAAAATGTAAATATACAAAAGCGGTAAATATATATATATATATATATATATATATATATATATATATATATATGATCAACCACCACGAAGTAAACTCCAAGTGAAGGATGAAATGTAAATAAAAAGTAAATGCACCGGATGTAAATCCGGTCTAATCGGATATGTCAAATAACAATTATATATATAAGTATATATATATATATATAAGCAAGTAAATGCACCGGATGTAAAATCCAAGCTCATCGAATATGTCCGACAACATTATATATAAGTATATATATATATATATATATAAGCAGGTAAATGCTCAATATAAAATCTAGGCTGATCGAATATGTCCAAAAACAATTATATATATAAGTATATATATATAAAGCAAGTAAACGCTCCAGACATAAGTCTAGGCTAAATCGAGGCATAACTCGATAATGTTAGTCCATATATGAAATATATACATATATAAGTATATATATACAAACAGAAATGAAAATCACGGACCGAAGTCCGGGCAAACGCACACAACGTGACTCTCAATGTGTATAACAGTGTGTGCTAATATGAAAAGAAAGGCTTTATAGAATGTGAGAAGGCTTACAATGGGCTGCCAAAGTAGACTTCTATGATTCTATGTGGATAAATACTCAGCTACCGCTGGACAAAATATAGCTATATGTGAGCTAACAGATGAGGAAACACTCAATATGGGTGTGTATAGAGTAAATTGGACAGGGCTTCCTCACCTTTATCCCTCCTTCTCCTCCAATTGGCTGACCCCAAGGTCTATATTTATAGACTAATGGCCACAGGTGTACCTACAGCTGGTCGAGGTGTCCTCGGGTTTCGCGGGTCTCTTCATCTCGAAGTACGTGCACTCGTGCACAGTAATGTCCGTTCAAACTTGCAAAACTTCAATCTGAGCATCCGAACGAGGTATATGTGACCTTCTTCGGACATGGATTAGAGGTTGTACGAAGTCAGGAAGAGGGGACCATGCCCATAGTCTTCAAGCTTCAAATTTTATCCGGTGTACTGCCACGCGTAATAGTCACTCGGGATTGTAACTCCTCGGTTCTTATGGGACATTGTTGTATGTATGTATGAATGAAGTATTGAGACAACGCGCAGGTGTTGATGTGGCAAGATGAAGTTTGACTTTTTCCCTAGGTTATCGCCGGTTTGAGTTGAAAGCAGATGTTGCTCAGGGTTACATCTGAGATTGGACTGATGCAAGTGTTTGAATACCGCAAGGTCATCTTGTGAGTGTGCCTGTCTACCCGTTGTTAGCTCAGGGTCTGAGGGATGAGTGCCTTGGTAGGAGGTCTGAGATTGAAGCTGATAACATGTATTTGAAACAAGCATTTCCGGAGTTATCACCGAAACTGCAACAGCATTCCTTGGGGTTATCGCCAAGGACAAAACTCGGGGTTATCTCCGACATTGGAAATGATCCTTTCAGTGTGTGTTTCGGGTTTGGAAATGATGTTCCCAGTGTCTGTTCTGGGTTTTGAGCTTGAACTTCTAGTAGTATCAAGAATGGATGTAAACTGTCTTCCAGGGTTATCTCCAAAAGACGAATCTGCCTTCCTGCAATGTTAGTAACAGGCGTGCAGAAAATTTCGAGTATCTATAGATGCCCCTCTTTATCATATTCATGCAATGCAAGGCATTGATAGGATAAAGAATCCTAGACACTTAAAATGTAAGTGAAATAAACATGATTCTTGTGCAGCAACATGATGCAAAAGTATGATGCATGATTGTTAGGTAATCCTGCTGGGATGACACTCAGTGATGGCTTGGACATGCGCTCCAAGTCTTCAAGGATGTTGACGTTGGGGCTATCACTAAAGTCTCGAATCCTAGACACTGGCTTATATTCCACAGAGGTGCCTCTTGTGTATAAGAGATCTGTGGGGATAAAGCTTTGTCTGTTTGAGGATGTGTATAACATATTCCCTCATCTTGTCTAAGTTACTGCCAACAGTCTGTTGTCATTAGGGTTGCCCGACCTTCGTTGATGTGTGTATCACCGGATAGATCCCTGCTGGTTGCATTATCAAGGTTGTTTGACCATCATTGATGTATGTGTCAATAGTCGTACTGCATTGTAACCCCCGTCGGGGATACATGGATGTTTGAATGATGTGCATTGTAACCCCCGTCGGGATACTTTATCAGTTCGTAACTTTGGCGTTGTAACCCCATCCAGGGAGGTTTACCAATTAATGGTTTTGCGTTGTAACCCCCGCCGGGAAGGTTTAACATTTCGTGGTTTTGTCTTATAACCCCCGTCGGGGATATTTAGGGTTGTGACCCTGCAATGACAACATCAATCCTTTGTGGGGTATTGCTGAGCATGATTTGCAAAGGTTGAGCTCATCGGTATAATATACCCTGCATTAAGGCGAATACCAATGAGATAACGGGAGTTCAATTCTAACCTGTATAAAACCAGGATTCCAGGCTATTCCGCTCAATCGCGTAGCATTTTTTTTCCTAATTTGGCCTTTTCAGCTTGTGAGACCTCTTTTGCAACTCTAACTGGAGCGAGTCGGAGGTGTGGGACCCATGTAAGAGTGTCGCAGGTACACCTACAGCAGCCACAGATGGATCTGCGGCCAACTGTGGCTATGTAAAGCCCAAAGGTTGCTTTTATAAGTCATTTTTAAGCTGCCCTGCGAAGGAAATCTGAGAGCTCTTCTTTAGATCTGCTTAGTTCGGGCAACTTTATGCATATTCTACCACCGTACAAGCGTTCTTCACTGTCCTGGTAACATATGCATGTATTTTTTTCCACTTTCTATCCGTTGGAAAATGACTCATCACATGAAATGCATTTAGACACATAGGTAGTGAATATTCATGCTGATATAACTTGATAAAAAATATTCAACATAGCAAATGCTAGTATTAAACCATGCTGAACATAATGATGTGAAAAAATTTGACTTTTAAAACAGTTAAATTGGCACTTTTACTGTCATTTCTTATCCTATCTGAGGACAAATGAGTAAAGGTAGAAAAAGAAAAATAATCCTGGTAATTAGACCACACTTACGGATTTTTTACTGTGATGTGATAATGCATGTAGGATGTATGTGACTGTGCATAGATGTGCTACTGAATGGCCACCTAGTCATGCCTATGTGCATGTGGATAGTCCCATTTACAAAGGGGGTTATGGCAAAAATTTTCCAAAATGTAGGAATTGAGTAGTCATGCATTTTTAACTCTACTGTAGACGTATGTTAAAACAATACATTCATGCATGTAATGCATAAGATGCATTTTGAAAAGCTCCAGGTAAGAACTTACCACACCCTTTCTGAGGTGATTTGGAGACTTGTTGTGCAAATATTATGGATCCGGATCAGTCGAGTAGTTCCCATAGGACCACTTCAGGTGTACGGAGGAGGGCTTTTGAAGTGCCTCAACGCTCGGTCTATTAGACAGCCTCGTCGTTTAGTGGAGGTGATGATACATCATATCCGTGTCAAAGTGTTGGTTGTCGAGGACGAGGAGGAGGATGTACCGATTGAGGTTCCTGCTCCTGTTGTATATGTTCCCCTTAGGGATCTTCCAGGTATTCAAGTGGCGAACCCAGATCTTCTGGGTGACTTGAGTAGGCATCCTTGAACATACCTACACGCAAATGAGGTATGAAGTTAGATCTTTAATCTTCCTTATTTCCTATTGATGAGGAGTCAAGGATTCTGATGTTGATCTGCATTTGATGTAGGTTCCCGGATTCACACAGCCTCGAGGGAACTGGTTCAGCATCCACTCTCCGTATCAGGCTTTGCATGATGACTACAGAGCGATTGTACATGGCTGGGGATTTGGGGCGTTCTTTTCCATTCTTCCCCGTCGCTGTCCCTGGGGTTACCTCAGGGCATTATCTGAGCGGTGGTTTCACCAGACTCAGTCACTCCATTTGCTGGACTGTGAGGTGATGATGACACCGATGGATTGGTGGTTTATCACAAGTATGTAGTTTGGAGGGGATCCAGTGCCTTGCACGATGGATATTACCCCTACTGCCGTTAGATCCTTGTTGGCAGTTCCGACGGAGGTGCTCAAGGGCAAGACTATTCGTACAGGTCCTTTGAGCGTAGATGCTATGAGTGGGCTATTGTGTGAGCCTATACCCGATGATGTGAGAGTCAGGGATCGCATTCTTCGGCGATTGTTCTTGATGATCATTAAGGGCTACTTCATAGCAGATAATTCCTCTACGGTGTCCTTCGCTTTGATTAGCGCCACTCGACATGTGGACCGTATAGGAGAGTATGATTGGGGTTCCTACACCTTTGCCTACTTCCTCAGGGGAATGCACATGCGATCGCAGGGCTTGACCGGGGCGTGGTTAAGACTCTACCCGTTTCTGCTGGTGAGTGTTTCTCTTGTCTTTTCCCATGTACATGTTAAGAGTGTTGACTGACAGCAGATGTTGCCTTTTTGTTAAGAGTGTTTACAGGTAGCTCGGCCATGCTGTATGTGTGGTTTATGTGACATTTGAGACCGATTGGTACACTTAGACGGCAGGGATTTTATTTCAACCATGATATAGCCATGTTATACTCCTTTCAGCCTGCGGAGTGTACAGATGCTGCATCGTGGTCAACTTTCCTGGCAGGGATTAGGGATTTGCTTGCTATATTGCCGTGTTCAGGGCTTATCTCACCCTACAGCTTCATTACTCATGCTCCGGGCATGGATTATCTCCCTCTGGCTGGATTGAGGGGCATGACTACTTACCACCCACTGGCCATGATTTGTCAGTTTGACTAGTTTCAGGATTTTCATCCTTATGAGGGGGCAGTGAGTCAGCGCTTCGCTTCACACCGTTTAATGTGTCAGGACAGATCCAGGTTGTATACATGTTGGGATCAGCGAGAACTTGCTGGGTTTTCTGTCAGTTATCCAGGTTGTTCTACAGAGTATTCTGCATGGATGGAGACAGAGACTGCATTGGCTGTGGTAGTATCCACAGTGCAGGATGTTGATTCTGATGATGAGGAGCCTATAGAGGAGGCTGACATTCCCATCGATGATTTAACTGTTGGGCTACCAGCATTTGTGATGGATTCTCCCACCCCGAGTGCCACTGTTACTTAGTATTCGGCATAGCATTTGGAGCAGAGCTTACATATGATGACCTATGATAGAGATCAGGCTAGGGCCGTGATGTTGACAGCTCTTGATGGGAGTGACGCCACTCTGTTAGAGAGGGATGAGGCTAGATCATCCAGGGATGCATTGATTGTGGAGCAGGATGCCGTTTTATCTGCTAGGGATGTGGCCATTGCAGACAGTACTTCAGTGAGATCCCAGATAACTGTCAGTCTTGTCGACATGAGTGCTTACATTGATGAGCATTATGCCACCATTCAGTTAGCCTCTGATCTGCTAGCTCGTGTAGATACCATTGGGCAGGAGCTTGTAGCATTACCTCTGTCTTCAGAGAGCGATGCCATGTTAGATCTGATAGTCCATATATATACAGATCTGTAGATAGCTTTTTTATTTTCCTGCACAGACTAGTTTAGCCATTTTGTCATGTACAACACATATGTATATATCAAATAGTATTATGTATGCCAGGGAAATATATTTTGATTCACTTCCCTTTTAGTTATGCCTTGATACTTGCTTGATATTTGCCTATTTCTTCAGGGCCTTGTGATCTTGATGCATTCTGAACTTATCCTTGATAGGTGGACATTGAGACGTCGCAAGATCTCTTAGAACGGATCATTAATTTCTGTATATCCCTACCATCTTTGGTGTCTTGGGACTGGTATCTGTATGGAAAAGTGGAGAGGAGGGTGGTTTTTCCTCTCTGAGATTGACCACACCACAGATGGTCGCAAGTACTTCTATTTGTGAGAAGCCTAGTTAATTCCATCTCTTATGGGTTGGTATTGCTCTTTAAGGCACGATCGCAGCTTAGATAGTCACCGAATCTTCTATTTGTGAGAAGAGGTTGGGTAATTCCATCCCTTTGATCTGAAACCAATGAAATGTGGTGAATTGAAGGTTGATCCCAGTACCGTGTGACAAGTATTTTTTTGTTCTGGTAGGGGTTAGACTGAACCATAAATGGGTTCCTACGTACTCCTATTGAAGAGGAGATCAAGTCTGCGTAGTTCAAACCTGGTATAAGAGGTTCAACGCTAAATGCGAAAGGCAGAAGCTTTGTTGATGAAGAAGGGTGTAGAAGTATTTTGTGGTTTTTGTAGAGAAAGGGTAGAAATGTTTTTTGTTGTTTTTATTATTTATTGCGACCGGGCCATATAGAATATAGTTGCCTCGCACTTCCCCGGTATCGGGGAGATCTGTCGTGAGTTCGACCCTCGTGATTTAATCGCGACCAAAGAAAAGTGTGAATCCAATGTGCAGGCTATACTGCGGGGAGAAGAAAGTTTGATCCCATAATGGGGATAAACTGTAGGAGTGGAAAATAGTTTAATCCCGTCTTCAGGACAAAATGCAAGCGTAGAAAAGTTTAATCCTGTCTTCAGGATAAACTGCAGGTGTGAAAGGTTCAATCTCGTCTTCAGGATTACCAAAATTGTATGCAAGATTTGAAATGAGGTAAAACCAGGCTGCTAGTTTGAAGTGTATGTTTCCCTGAGAGTCAGAAGAGTATGTAAGAAAGAAAGGGTTCAAAACCGGAATGACTGGTGTCTTGATGATCAAAACCAGGATGTTTGTTTGATGGTAAGTTCAGACATAGTACCGTTTCACGGTGTCCGAGTTGATAAGCTATGGAAATTCATCGCCATCTATTTCCTGCAATCTGAGAGCACCTATTGTCAATACCTCCTTGACAACAAATGGGCCTTCCCAGGTATGAGCAAATTTTCCCTTAGATTGATCTTGGTGGTCAATGATCTTCTTTAAAACCAAGTCATGTTGTTTGAACTACCGTAGTCAGACTTTTTTGTTGTAGGATCGTGCGATCCTTTGCTGATATAACTGACCATAGAAGATAGTCGCGGTTCACCTTTCGTCTATTAGAGACATTTGGTGATACCTATCTTGTACCCATTGATCTTTATCTAACTGAGCATCCATCAACAATCTGAGGGATTCCATTTCCACCTCTATGGGGAGTACTACTTCCATCCCATAGGCTAATGAGTAGGGGGTTGCCTCCTATGGAAGTACGCAGGGAAGTTCTGTAGGCTAATAAAGTCAGAGACAAGAGGTCTGGCAATCCTTTGTGATTGGCGGACATTTTCTGCATGATCTTTTTGATGTTTTTATTAGCCGCTTCAACAGCACCATTCATCTTTGGATGGTAGATGACAGAGTTAAGGTGTTTGATGTGGAATTTTCTGCATAACTCCTCCATCATTTTGTTTTTGAGGTTTTTAGCATTTTTTGACACAATGACCTCTGGTTGTCCATATTGATAGATGACATTATTTCTGATGAAAGCAATGATGACTTCTTTAGTAACCCTGGGGAAGGAAGCTGCTTCTACCCATTTGGTGAAGTAGTCGATCATGGTGAATATAAATCGATGTCCATTACTGGCTTTGGGCTCGATGGGCCCGATCATGTCCATTCCCCACATTGAGAAGGGTCGTGGCGAACTCATATTATGGAGTTCCCTTGGAGGGGCGTGGATAACATTCACATGAATCTGGCATTGATAGCAACTCTTGACGTGATCATCACAGTCAGCTTTGAGTGTAAGCTAATAATGCCACGTTCTAAGGATCTTCTTGATAAGTAGGGGTTCTCATGTGAGGGCCACATACTCCACCATGGATCTCATCTATGAGTCTCTGAGCTTGGTCTTTATCCAGACATCTGAGGAGACCTAATCCTGAATCTCTTTTGTGGAGTGCATCTTCGCTCAGGTAAAATTTCATAGCAAGTTGATGAATCCCCCTCTTCTCAGTTAGGCTTGCCTTAGCGGGTGTAGATCTATCTCGTAGATACTCCTTGATGTGTTGACACCAAGGGTAATGGATGAGAGGTAGTTCATTTGATACTTCTCCAATATAGTTCCCATAGACTGGGGCATTTTGCATTGTAATTGTAATGCTTGGCATGTTTTCCTTATCAAGTATGTGAACCAAGGAGGCCAACATTGCTAATGCATCCGCTAAATCATTCCTATTATGAGGAATGTGTAGGAAGGAGATTTCTTCGAACTCCAAAGCCATCTCAGAACTTCATTGGCGATGGTAAGGCAAAGAAATGTAATTCTTTGGTTTGATAGATTCCCGTGGATTGTCTGATTACCAATTCAAAATCCCCAAAGACAGTTAATCGCCTGATGCCCATTGAACGGGCAAGTTTTAGCCCCATGAGATAGCCTTCATACTCAGCTATGTTTTTGGTAATCGACAAATCGCAAATTGACAAATGACGGATACTACTCCCCTGCATCGGATACTAGAATCGCTCCACTCCGTAACCTTCGTGTTAATGACTTCATCAAAATACGTTTTCCATGTATGACATCTATCGTACTGATGTTGTTGCAGAACTGTCATTACCCCTTCATCGGGGAAGTATGTTTCCAAGGGTTTGTAGTCCCCTGCAGGTGCGGGGGCCAGTTGATCCGCAAATCCTTGACCTTTGACAGACTTCTGCGTCACGTAGACGATGTCGAATTGCTGTAAGATCAATTGCCATCTGGACAGTCGATAATTCAGTATGGGCTTACTGAACACATACTTGAGAGGATCCACGTGGGATATGAGATGGGTTGTGTGACCATGGAGGTAATGTTGTAACCTCATGGAAGCCCATGCTAAAGCACAACAAGTCTTCTCAATCAGAGTGTACTTATGTTCACTGATGCTGAATCTTTTACTGAGGTAATAGATAGCTCGTTCTTGGCCTCTATCGTCTTTTGTCCCAGTATACAGCCCATGACATTGTCATTAATGGACAGGTACATGAACAGGGGAACATCATCCATGGGTGGTACCAAAATAAGAGCGTTAACCAACTGCTCTTTAATGGTAAGGAAGGCTTTCTAACACTCATCGTTCCATTTAATGGAGGAGTTGAGAAATCCCCGTATTTCCTTCTCTGTTTGAAGAATGGGCATTTCCTTGATGGCCTGGTTTTTGGTAGGATCCAGTTCAATCCCTTTGTGGATGACTAGGAAACCTAGCAACTTGTTTAACTTAACACCAAAGGCGCATTTGGCTGGATTAAACTTCAAGTTGTACTTACGCAACCTGTTGAAAAGCTTTTTGAGATGGTCTAGGTGGTCCTCCTCCCTTAGAGATTTGATAATGATGTCATCCACGTAGATCTCTATCTCCTTATGCATTAAATCGTGGAAAAGAGCCATCATAGCTCACTAATAGGTTGCCACGGCATTGATGAGGCCGAATGATAACCGCCTGTAGGAAAAAGTTTCCCAAGGCGTGATGAAAGCAGTTTTCTCATGGTCCTCCTCAGCCACCATAATTTGATGGTACCCCACAAAGCAATCAGCAAAGGAGTACATGCCGTATTGAGCAGTGTTGTCAATAAGAATGTGGATAAAGGGTATGAGAAAGCTATATTTAAGGCAAGCTTTGTTCAAATCCTGGTAATCCACGCAGACTCGTACCATTCCTCCAAGTTTAGGCACGGGAACAATGTTAGATATCCATTCCAGATATGTAGACACCATGATAATGCCAGCTTGAAAATGTTTCACAATTTCTTCTTTAACTTTTAAACTCCATTCAGGTTTCAATCGCCTGAGCTTCTGCCTAACTGGCTTGAATCCTTCTTTAATGGGAAGGCGATGAAGAACAATGTCAGTGGACAAACCCACTATGTCCTCATGAGACCATGCAAACACATCCTAGAATTGGGTTAATAGTGCAACCATGTCATTCCGCTGATTTATGGTAAGATCTGAACCAATTCTGATTAGCTTAGGGTTTTCTAAGGTTCCAAGATTGAAAGAAATGGTTTGGTCAAGGTTGGGTTTAGGTTTGTCTGCGACCCATTCCTTAATCTGCTGAGGTGTCTCAATGTCCTCTTGCATATCCATCAAGTCTGAGTCCAACTTTGCATCAAAGTTACGACCTTTGTGGAGAGAAGGCACCTCATCGCTAAAAATCTGAGACACATCTAAATTCGTAGTCCTGAAACAAAGTATACTTTCACTTAATATATGCAACTGTTTGATCATATAAAAGTGTTAGCATGTACTTGATAAAATAACTGCTAGTACTATAAAGAAAAGTAAGCAATTAAAGTTATCTACAGGGCAGAGGGATTTTCTGCTCATTTTACCCTCGTTGACCAATGCATGGAGTGCTGTTCTAATTGTTGAGGGCAAAGTCCTGATGGACTACAGTGATGGAAGGATCATCATTGTCCTCCTTCTCCCGAATGATAACCATGACATCTGGGCAATCATCGTCTGGGGTGCATCTGTTTGTATGTTAATCATGAACAATGACGCGTATGCCTGCCATTATCAAGGCAATGTCATATTTACGTTTTCGTTCATTTTCTTCCACTTCGGAATCAGGAATCAGCTCCTCTTTTGCTTTGATTAGCACTGGCTTAGGAAACAAAGATGGCCACAAATAATGGCACCTTCTATCGAGATTGTATCAACTCATGACGTAAAGGTATAGAAAATTACCATGGGGCGAAAGCTTGAGAAACCTGCTTGTGTTTATGAGGATTCCTGTGACTGGAACTGGTAGAATAGCCTAGTCCGGCTATTCCAATTTGACTGGGCATTTGAATAGGGTGCTTAATACCCTGTTTATCTTTACCAAGCCCTTGTCCAGGCTGATGACCCAATGACATCATTTCTTGAGTGGCCGACATAACCTCAGCAGAAATCTTGGGTATGGGAAGTGGCGTTCCAATAGAATGGTGTTGCGTGTTACTCACTTCCAGGGCATGAAAACTGGCAGCCTTAACTTCTTAATTGAAGTTGATGATTGGTAGAGTTCCTTGTTCAGGACATTCTAGCTCAGCGTTGACAGTGACTAGACTGTTATTGACAATGCATTTGAGTTGTTGATGTAGTGTGGAGGGAACGGCTCTAGCCATATGTATCCATGGTCTCCCCAATAGCAGGTTGTATCCTGAATATATCTTAAGGACGTGGAAGGATACATTGAATGTATTTGGACCAATCTCAATTGGCAATTCAATCTTTCCAACGGAATTTCGTCGGGATCCATCAAAAGCTCTAATAACCGTATGGCTGCTTTGGATCCGCTTGAGATTGACATTCATCTTCTCCAAGGTGGCATAAGGACAGATATTTAGAGACGAGCCTCCATCTATCAAAACTCCAGCTAGCATGTACCCGAAGATAAAACTATAATGTACAATGGCTTGCAATGACCGGTCCCTTCGGGCGGTATGTCGTCATCAGTGAAGGATATCACATTGTTGTTGAAAATGTGATCAACCAGATATTGAAATTTTTCCACATCCACTGATTTTGGCAAGTAGGCTTCTTCCAAAACCTTTAATAAGATCTTCTGATGATCTTCTAAGAAAACCAAGTCCAAAGATATATATATCCGGTGTGGAGCTTCTCGTAAGCTTAAAACCACATTGGCTTCATTGTGGCCCATAGTGCGGTGGAATTTTTCAATCTTCTCCATGGGAATCTTCCCCTTTGCTTTGCAAGTAGGCTTCATAACCCGTTGAGGAAGATACAGTGGATTTTCCTTCGACACTGTAGCTGTAGTATGAGACGTGGATCCTTCAGCTTCTCCATAATTTCATGGAACTTTGTGTAAGCTGACAATAGGATGTTGTGGTCTGAAGGGTAAAGAAATTAGCTCTAGTACGGCCACTTTCAAAGGATTGTCAGCTCCTTTGAGTTGAATTGGTTGTATAGGAAATACTTTGACAGTCTCATCATCCACTTTAGATATAACTGCTACTGATCCCTTCAATTTGGTAGGCCATGGATTCCCACTCTTGAGTTACACAGTGTAATCATTTGCTAGTTGCAGGACACCGCTATCAATAAGATTCTGAATGAGATGGCGGAGTTCCTAGCATTCTTCTGTGCTGTGATCGCGAGAGTGTAAATGATATTGACACACTTCATCAGAATTGAACCGTCTTGAACGGGGATTGATTGGAGGCAGAAGGAAGGTAATTCTTCCTTCGTTGATCAACATTTACAGTATCTCCTCCATAGATTGGCCCAGATATGTGAATTCTCTCTGATTGGCAAAATCCCAATGGGCTTTAGCATTTGCTCTCTTTGCAACCTTATCCTCCATAGCTTCACTTTCTAAAGGTGGTGATGGAGAATTCATAACAAATGGAAGGAGATAGGCATGCTCCTACCTGATTAATTGGCGTCTGACTTGATGCTGATGGGTCACCAGTTCTGCCAATTGCTCAATTTGTTTGCAAAGAGCTTTCATCTTTCATTCCATAGTAAACTGGAACTTTGAATAATCCCATTTGTCAACACCATCTTTGATGATCGGGGATGATTCACTATTAAAACCGGAACTCGGTCCAGTGCTCTAACTGATCATGTTGACCTCTTCTTCTTTGTGTTGAGGAAGAGGGTTGTCTTGCACATGAGGTTGATCTGGTTTGGTGACCACGATCTCACCGTTGTCTATTAAATCTTGGATCTTTTGTTTCAAGGCCCAACAATCTTGAGTATCATGTCCAGGTGCTCCAGCATGATAAGCACACTTCTGAGTAGCATTAAAACCCCTCCCATTAAGGTTGGCTGGTGGAAGAAGATGTGTAATTTTCTTTTGAGTAGTCAGAAGAGCAAGAATATTCTCGAGCGAGTCCCCTAAGGGTGTGAACATTCTAGGTCACTTTACATCTCCACCTTTAGGCAATGGAGGATTTAAAGATTGTGCTTGAAAAGGGGAGTAGTTTCTCCTCTGTATAGGCATGTTTTGATTGCCTTTTTGACCTTGTAGTATCAAGGAAACATCCTCCTTTTTCTTTTTACGGACCCTCCGGGGGTTGTTTCCATAAGATCCTGGACCGGATGTGCTCAAGAATGCCTTTTAAGAGCTATTAGGTCTTGAATTTTTCTGGACTTCAAACCTATCTCAGCCATCTCTCCGTGCTTGATCATTTTAGAAAATAGTTTGCCAATACCAGCTAAGACTCTCTCATAGAAAGGAGCTTCCTGTACATCAATGAATGTCATGACCATTTCTGATTCCATTATGGAAGGAATAACTTGAGCAGCAAGGGGCCTCCACCTTTGAGCATATTCTCTGAAAGACTCATTAGATTGTTTCTTTACCTTGGTAATTTGGTACCGGTCAGGAGCCATCTGAGATTGAAAACTCTATTGAGTGAGGAAGGCGTGAGCCAGCTCTTCCCAGCTATGGATCTTTGAGTTGTCTAATCTGGTATACCATGAATGGGCTTCTCCAGTCAGACTTTTTTGAAACAGCTGCATTCTAAGCTTTTCATTTTCCGTGTAAGATCCAAGTTCTCCAATGAATACCTCTAAATGGGTATAAAGATCCCCTAATCCGTGTCATACTTTTCAAAATCAAGGGTTTTGAATTTCTCTGGATAATGAACACCATGGAAGATGCAAAGGTCAGTATATGAAACACTTCCATGTGTTCCAATCCCTTTGAGAACACAGATAGTTTCCTCCATTTGGAGTACTTTCTTCTTGATATCACCGGTGTCTGGATCTCCTCTGAGATGGGTGCTTTCAGGGTCTTTGTTGGTCGTATCCAACTGAGGTTTTGTAATTGTTTTTTCCAAACCTTGAGCTCCTCCTTGTGTAAAGGATTCTGTATGTGGAGGCATCTTTGTGCCCCGAGTGGGCTGATGCAATTCTTTAAGCAAGACAGCCAAATTTGTGATTTGCTGACTTAATCCGTCAAATTCTTCACGAGAAATAGGATTAGACTGGTCAGACGAAGACATGATTGGTTGTAGGCTCGTGGCCTTTTTGGATTTTGAGCGGGTAACAGGCCCAATAATTTCCCTACAAAAGACTTATGTAGTTTAGTCTTAGGGTAATGTAAATGTTATCATAATGTATACGTTTTAGAAATATAGTCCTGTAAAAACGGTTGTTAATTGATAACATGTCATGTATGCACGAGTGTTATTCATATTTTCCATTACATATATATGATCATGGAATAAAATTACAAGTAAATGCTTTTACAAGTAATTGAAAATGGAAAGCATGAAGAGACTTTCCTCCGCGTTTATTTTATTAGAGGTTGACCTATCTTAGGGTTACTCTCGCGGCTTTTTGGCATGAAGGTTCCTAGATCATCGCAATCTACTTGACGGGAAGTTAATACGGTCTTTCAATTGGAGCGAATCTGGGTGGTGCCTTTCTTGAGCCTCATTGGAATTATTCTTCCTACGAGTCCAGTAATCAAACACCGACAGGATAGCCTCCTGGTGGAGGAACCACACAACATACATTCACATACAACGTGTCTCACCGTTTATAAAAATGATGACATGTGCGAAGCACTAATATCACAAATAGATATAGTATAGTGCAGTAAGTAAAATGCATTCGTACACATTCATCATCAATGTAAATGCAACATTCACACACAAGCATATAACAGTTTTGAAAAGCTTGTAATAGCGGCTTAAGGCCTATACTGGATTCCCCAGCAAAGTCGCCACCTGTCGACGTTGGGATTTTTTATTGTCCCTTTTCGTTACTTGTTCTTTGGTATTCTCATGTTAATGTGAGATTTGTTTGAAAAAACAAGTGAAAAAGGTCCGACATGTATAATGTTGACTTTTTGACTTTAAGAGTCGCTAGTTGGTGTATTTAACTGGTTGCACCAATGCAATCAAAAAGGTTTGTACATTGACCCAGTGATATGACACTGCTAAACGGGTCTATGAAATCGAGATTCATTTGAGTTTGGGGGCTTGATTATGCGGAGGGAAGGTGTTAGGCACCCCCCGACATCCATGTTACCACGGTGACTGCAACTTTTCAAGAAACTATTATATGAGTGTGTGTGTGTGTGTGTGTGGATCAATGTGCAATTATTTGGAAGTAGTGTTATGCCTCGTTCGCACCTATATACAAAGGGTTTGAATTTATAGAAAAATTCAGTTTTAACCAGATATAGCAATGAAATTTTATAAAAAGAGGTTTTTCAAACCATGTGCTCAATAGTAATTGAGGCCTTTAATACTTCCATTTTATTATTAAATGTTTGGCTTGTTTGCTTTTATTTTCGAAATGTGAAGCATCTTCGAGAAAATTATATACAGCAATGCCAAACTCCTCATGGGCATGACAGCCATCTAAGGAAATTCAGACACTATAAAAAATGTACAAGCTGCTTACAGCTGAAAAATGTCCATCATGGGAACCGAATCTAGATTCAGTAGGCTGAATCTATGATCCCATGATTCCTAGGCTCACATGATACTCGCAAATTTGTATGGAAAGCAATAAGCGATTATATATATAAAAAGTCAGAATATATATATACAGATAAGATCAACCACCACGAAGAAACTCCATGGGGATCTAAATGTATATATATAAAAGCGGTAAATATATATATATATATATATATATATATATATATATATATATATATATATATATATATATATCAGACATGATCAACCACCACGAAAGCAACTCCATGGGGATCGAAAATATAAATATATAAAAGCGGTAAATATATATATATATATATATATATATATGGACATGATCAACCACCACGAAGTAAACTCTAGGTGGGACAAAATGTAAATAAAGTTATAAAAGCAATCAACTGCCACGAAGTAAACTCCAGGAAGGACGAAATGTAAAATAAAGCTGTAAAAGCAATCAACTGCCACGAAGTAAACTCCAGAAAGGACGAAATGTAAATAAAACAGTAAACGCACCGGAATTAAATTTGGGCTCATCGGATATGTCTGGCAACAATTATATATATATATATATATATAAGTAGGTAAATGCTCCGGATATAAAATTCAGGCTCATCGTATATGTCCGGTAACAATTATATATATAAGTATATATATATATAAGCAAGTAAATGCTCCAGACATAAGTCTAGGCTTAATCGAGGCATAACTCGATAATGTTAGTCCATATATAAAATATATACATATATAAGTATATATATACATACAGAAATAAAAACCATGGACCGAAGTCTGGGCAAACGCACACAACGCAACTCTTAATGTGTATAACAGTGTGTGCTAATATAAAAAGAAAGGCTTTATAGAATGTGAGAAGGCTTACAATGGGCTGCCAAAGTAGACTTCTATGACTCTATGTGGATAAATACTCAGCTCCTGTCGGACAAAAATATAGCTATATGTGAGCTAACAGATGAGGAAACACTCAATATGGGTGTGTACAGAGTAAATTAGATAAGGCTTCCTCGCCTTTCTCCCTCCTTCTCCTCCAAATGGCTGACCCCAAGGTCTATATTTATAGACTGATGGCCATAGGTGTACCTGCGGTAGCCGTAGTTACACCTGCGGCTGGTCGAGGTGTCCCTGGGCTTTGCGCGGGTCCCATCATCTCGAAGTACGTGCACTCGTGCACTGTAATGTTCGCTCAAACTTGCAGAACTTCAATCCGAGCATCCGAACGAGGTATATGTGACCTTCTTCGGACCGCTTGTGTCAAGAGTTACGCAATGACATGGATTAGAGGTTGTACGAAGTCAGGAAGAGGGGAACATTCCCATAGTCTTCAAGCTTCAAATTATATCCGGTGTACTTCCACGCGTAATAGTCACTCGGGATTGTAACTCCTCGGTTCTTATGGGACATTGTTATATGTATGTATGAATGAAGTGTTAAGACGACGCGCAGGTGTTGATGTGGCAAAATGACATTTGACTCTTCGTCGGGGTTATCGCCGGTTTGAGTTGAAAGAAGACGTTGCTTAGGGTTACATCTGAGATTGGACTGCTGCAAGTGTTTGAATGCCACAAGGTTATCTTGTGAGTGTGCCTATCTACCCGTTGTTAGCTCAAGGTCTGAGGGATGAGTTCCTCGGCAGGAAGTCTAAGATAGAAGCTGATAGAATGTATTTGAAACAAGCATTTCCGGAGTTATCGCTAGAACTGCAACAGCATTCCTTAGGGTTATCGCCATGGACGAAACTCGAGGTTATCTCTGACGTTGGAAATGATCCTTCCAGGGTATGTTCCGGGGTTGGAAATGATGTTCCTGGTGTGTGTTCCGGGTTTTGAGCTTGAACTTCTGGTAGTATTCGGAATGGATGTAAGCTGTCTTCCAAGGTTATCTCCAAAAGATGAATCTGCCCTCCTGCAATGTTAGTAACAGGCGTGCAAAAATTTTCAAGTGTCTAAAACATCTTTATATGACTTTGGTGATTTCATATCCGATATTTCTATCTTCTCTGGATTTTCCTCAATGTCCCTTTTTCAGATCAGATACCCCAGAAACTTTCCTGACCCCAATCCGATGGTGCACTTGGTCGGGTTCAGATGCAGCTTATGTTCTCTGATCGTTTCAAAGCAGCTTTCTAGGTCCTCCAGATGGTCCCGAACTGACATGCTTTTTACAATTATGTCATCCACATAGACCTCCATGCTTCAGCCTAACTGACTTGTAAACACATAGTTCATCATCCGTTGATATGTCGCTCCGGTAATGAGCATTCTAAATGTCATCTTCCTGTATGCATAAATGGCCCAATGTGTGATGAAACTGGTCTTTGGGATATCCTCATTCCTCATCGAGATCTGATGGTATCCCGAAAAGGCGTCCATGAAACATGTTATACCCCGAAGTGGCGTCAATCAACTGGTCAATGTTGGGTAAAGGATAGAAATCCTTCAGTCAGGCTTTGTTCAAGTCTGTATAGTCAATGCATAACCTCCATTTCTCGTTCTATTTTTGTACCAATACAACATTCGCCAACAACTCGGGGTGGTCAATCTCGAAGATGAAATCTGCCTCCAGGAGTTTAGCAATCTCCTCATCAATGATCCTCTGTCTCTTTAGGGCAAAAATTCTTCTTTTTTGTATGACCTGTTTCTTTTTAGGATCTATATGCAGCATATGTAATGCATCCAACTCATCTACCCCTGGCATGTCACTGGGTACCCATGAAAAGATGTCAGCGTTCACCCAAAGTAGATCTATTAGCCCAGTCCGAAATGGTTTTGTCAATCCCGATCTAATTTTTATCAATTTCTACTCGTTCCTCGGGATCAACTCCTTATCCTACGTCTTTTCAGCAGGCAAGGAAAGTGGCTTTGTACTACCCTCAATGAATGGCTCTATCTCGATGGCCATTGTCTGCTTCTTCTTTCTTACCTCAACTCCCGAGGAAATCAACGTATTCTGATAACACCTTCAGGTGATATCAAGGTCACCTTTTACCTCTCCAATCCCGTTCAATGTTGGAAACTTGATTTTGAAATGAGGTATGGACGTAACTGCTTGCAAGGCTACCAGGGTCGGCCTTCCCAAGATAACATTATATGCCGAATCTACCTGGACCACAAAAAATCTTACTATAACCTCAACCTGTTGAGGTGCTATGCCGAACCTAACAGGTAACTAAATCATGCCCAACACATGCACCGGGTATCCACTGAATCCGTACAATGGGATTTCCCCCACCCCCCAGCTCCATCTACTTTCCATCTAAATCCATCCTCTGGTAAGCATGCATATACAATATGTCGACCAAAGACCCGTTGTCGATCATCATTCTTCTCATGTCTATCGGTCCGAATTAGGCTGTTATCACCAAAGCCCCGTTATGCGGCTCTATGGGATCAGCAGGGTAGTCCTCATATGAGAAGGAAATGATTGTCCCATGGATGGCTCGATCTCTTCTTGTCGATGATCCTGCTACCGATAGCACTACATCGAGATGTTCATTTTTTTTCCTTTCGATCACACGCCTAGTTGGTTGTAAATCTAATTACGCTCACAAGCAAGTGCACGTGGTCAACAAGTAATATAATGATGATTCGAGTATCGTTCCCACAGAGACTTAGTATGAAATTAATCCTAACAATTACCAGCCTTATATTAATCCAAATTTTATTAAACTATCCAATTTAAGAATTATAACTAAAAATATTAAAAATACTAAGAATACCAAACAATCAACAAACTTAAAAACTATAATTTCAAGCAAATATTGGAGAATTAGGTTTACAACTTCACTCTAAGAATCACTCTGATTATTACACCTTATTCTAGTTTAATTCACTATCCCAGATTTATTAATCAAGAACACTCAAGTAGAACCAGCCACCTCTCAAACCACTAATAGCATATTAACTTAAATCCACAAATTAGATAGAATTATATTAAACACCTTAATCAACTAATTCACTATATCTCTATGTGAATTACAATCAAATAAGGTTTAAGTTCAAGTTCTCTACCCGATTACATGCGATGCTAGGCATATCTCTACCCTAACAATCATTAAGATTCCATTCAATCACAGAATTCAAGAACACGTGCTATAATGACTAGGTCTAGATTCATATTTCCTTTCTTGAATCCATACAAATCCATATATAATTGGTGATCAAGCAATTCATAAGTTAAAGCACAAATCACTATAGATAAACTGAAAGATAGATTATTAAATTGAAATTAAAAGTTACATAATCATCGTTCAACCATAAGTTTCGTCATAAGCCTAATAAGTAAATTAGTTCATCACAAATGAATTAAAAACTGAAATCATCAAATTAAACATCATCCTAATTACAATTATTGAATTAAAGAAAAAGAATGAATATAACACCACCCTTCTCCTTAGCTTCAATCTACAATTATCGTGAATTTCAGCTTCAAATCCTTGCTCCAATGCTTTCTCTCCAATTAGGTCTTCAAATTGCTAATTGATTGTTAGTTGTTTGCCTTGTTGTTTTTCTTGTTAATAAACAGCCTAGGACATGTATTCTAACCCTAATTCGACGCCTAATTGAGTTCCACACCATGCCAACCATTATCCTTCATGCTTCAAGCGATAGATACAATTAGAACATAATTTTGCTTTTCCGTTTCATTTACGGGGTTTTTCTTCCTTAGATCCACCCTTGCGGGGTGCTACTGCCTTTCGATTAAATACCCATACCGCATAGTTTTGCCTCTATAAAGTTCATTTCCGGTGGTTCTTTTTTTTGTAAGTCTAATTCTTGCTCATTTTCTTGCTAAGTTCCACCACGAACCCTCCTTTTAAGTCCAAATGCTATGCCACCACACCTATACATGAAACAACTATAAACAAGTAAAACTAATCATAAAAATAAAGAATTAACACAATTTAAGCTTGAATTAAAGGTCGATTCGTAGGTATAAAACCCACTCATCAAACTCCCCAAAACTTAAACCCGTGCTAGTCCTCGAGCACAAATAAAACAAAAATTTTATGCAACGTAATGTAATGCAACTATTCTATATGCCTACAAATCCAGCAGTAATGATAGAATAAAATCTATTCAACAGGCCTCAAAGAAATCAAGCAAACATGACAATACATCATATCAAAACCAATTAATAATTCCCATCAATCATCAAATCTTAAACTGCTATTACTGGTATAGTGTATGTGTGCTCAACATCCATGCTAACTGATGCAAATTCAAATTTAATACATAACAAGTCTATTAGAAGGTATCATACAGTGTAAACACAAGTCTTTCAAAAACAAATGAGATCCAACTAAAATCAAACAATTACCAATATCAAGGGTCCAAATAGGGTACTTATGCTTTTGTTTTCATTTACGGGGGCTTTTTGCTCTTATTTCCCATTTTATTCATTTTTTTATACACATGGCTATGCAATGTCTTATTCCCTTAGGCTTTTCAGTGCTACCTTAACGAGCTTTCGACCAACGACTTCCAGACCATTAAGACCTTAGGGCGCTAGGTGTAAAGACAATCCCCTCGGGCTTACTTACTCAAGTAACAAAGCCCACAAAACTAGACAAACATACCATGATGTTTATTCATTATAATTTTTTTTTTAAACTAAAGCTTATTTACCCCACTTTTCCCCCAAACTTAGGTTCTTGCCTAATTTTTTGCCTTCACATCCTATCTTTGTCATTCTTTCATTCAAACTAGCATTATCCTTTAGAGGTCCCTTATGTATCAATTTGAACTAAATCAATTAACATAGTTGTTATAACTGTGCTAACCTTATTATACCAATTTTAAACAGGTAAAGATCCAATTCATAACATAAAATCACGTCAAAGTTCTAATAGTCGGTACTATCCTCGTCTACTCAATCCCAATCTCATCATTGGCCATAATAAACTGAACTATATCAAATCACTGGACGTATGCACAATACTTAACTAAATCTTTTTTATATGGAATAAACATAACAGAATTAACAACTAATAAAAACTATTTACAAACTTATACTAATATGCAACTATTACACTACATGAATGCAAACACGCAATGAACCTAAACTAAACATGAAACTAAACTAACATATGAAAAACTAACTAAATAAATTAAACATGCAACATAACAAAACAAAACTAACAAACTCCCTCAAACTTAAAAATTACAATGCCCTCATTGTAAAGATTATGCATTAAGTAAACGAGGACTTCCTTGTAATTGCCTAAGCTTGAGGTGGTGGTGGTTGTTGCTCTTCATTATCCGAATCAAAAGGTGGGAATCATGGTAGTGGGGCAGGCTGCTAGTACAGAAACTGAGCATTTGGGTTAAAACTTTGGAGCATCGCGTTCAGGGAGGTGAATGACATATTCATGGCCTCAAACATATTATCCTGCCCGGCCACGAGTCTCCTGATCTGTCTGTTGGCATCTTTATTGTACTCATCCACTTGTCTCTAGAGGCTCTGAAATTGAGGGCTAAACGTATCTCTACATGTTTGTTGTATCTCCTCAATTCCTTACTCTCACATCATCTCGTCCACTTTGAAGTCGTCGTCATCAGAGGTGTCCTCAGCATCAGCCTCATCCTCTTAAGCTGGTGGAAATATGAACCTGACTCCTCTTAGGTGTGACTCACCCCGGGGCCAAACTAAATACCATGCAATCATCCTTGTGTCCAAAGTCTGTAGCGGCATCTGTGTAGTCTCATCATCGGACCATCTAACTCCAGCCTACTTGCACAACCCACATATAAAGGATGGGTGTGGCAAGCTGCCAAAAATATGGCCCTCATAGGCATCTTCGGATAGAGAAACTTATGATGGCACCCACGTTGATGAGAAAGTTTTGCACGATTGCATATAAGAGGAGTATCTTCACCTTGGTCACCTTTGTCGTATGTGTGGATTGGAGTATCTTGGCGCACATGAACGCATACAATATTTACGTCCCTTGACCCATGTGCTGCCCAACTTTGTTATTTCAGTTAAAATGGCCTCATAGTCTGAATTATGGTCACGCAAATAGGCATACTGGCACTCTCTAGGAACTCACAAGCTGTAATACTCGTTAATGGCGTCAGCATCGAAAGGAACCTGCTTGCCCCTCACAAATGCTATGAATGGGGCCTTATCCTCCGCATTGGCATTGAATTCCTTCACCACATTGACGATTACAGGCTCCGGCTAGTCAATGAATCTATCCCATCCTTTTTCATATATTTGTCTCTTCATTTCACCATCTACGTTGTCGGGTGCCAAGCCACGCTCTGGGATTAATGCTTTGGCCACTAGATAATTATAGCGATCGGCGGTGTTGGCACTCACGAACTTTCTTCTATCAAAAGCCCGAGTGGGTGGTGTAGACCCGGAACTCTCATCTCGTTGTCTTTTAAATGCTGGTTTTGGTGCCATGATACTAGAATGGATGAACTCTAGGCAAAATACCCCCAAACTTCTCTTGAACAATTCGTCGAACACTTGGTGTACAAAACACACTACCCCCCCCCCCCACACAATGGTAATTAAACTTCTAATGTGGTGATGTAGGATGAAAAATTGCAAGAAATAACTACTTACCCTCAATTTATTGACAATTGGTTGATTCTCTCCTCCCTTTTTGTCAGTAAAATCTCACTATAAGAACCCTCACTTTGAAGTACTGAAATTGTATGAACTTAGGTAGATATATTGTGTTGTTAGGGTATGTATTTATAGAGATGAGATAATGTAGAGATTCGTGGATTAATGTAATGGGGTAAGTGGAGATTAAGTGAGATAATGGGTGAGAGATAATGTAATTGTGGGTTTATTGTGGGAGAAAGTGTGTATCAAATGTGGTTAGAGGAAGTGGAAGGGGAGAAGATGGGTTCAATGTGTAACTGTTGAATTGAAGTCTGCCTTGGGTTTTTGTACCCCCGCCCCGGTGGGGGGTGATAAGCTACAAATTTTCGCCCCAGCGGAGGGGCATACTGATTTCGGTTCATGACTCCCGCCCAAGCAGGGGTTTCCTATGCAATTTATCGGCCCCGACGAATGGGTCTACTATTTATGGGTTAAGATCCCCGCCCCGGTAGGGGGTTCCTTCATAAAATGTCCTCCCCGACCGGGGGGGGTACACTGCAGTTGAACTTGGTTTTTCCAATTCTTTGCATCTAACACATATTCATGCACTTCCCATGTACCTGAAACACCATAACATTATAAATTTAAGATAACAACATAAACATTGAACATTAAAAGTTGAATTTACTAGAAAGCATGACTCGACTGACTACCTAATAAATCAAACTAAATTTATACTTTAAACTAGATTCACACTAAACTTATACTCTGAACTACGAATTAAAAACATGTACTAAAAATAAGAATAAAATTGGTTTGCCTCCCATTTAGCGCTTGATTTTAAGTCTTTCAACCTGACTACTCCCTGTTTATGGTGCGTCGGCAGTTTTCTTGGGCATGTCGGGTTCTACAAAAGATTTATTAAGGATTTCTTAAAAATTGAAAAACCCTTGTGCAGTCTTTTAGAGAAATATGTGAATTCAGTTTTGATGAGGAGTGTAAAACCGAATTTGAGCAGTTAAAAAAGAAGTTGACCACATCCCCAATGATCGTCACACCGGATTAGACTATGCCCTTTAAATTAATGTGCGATGCGAGTGACTATGCGGTAGGAGCTATTTTGGGTCAACGCCGAGAGAAAATATTCCACGATATATACTATGCAAGTAAAACTCTTACGGATACACAAATGAACTACATAACTACAAAAAAGGAGTTACTTGCGGTAGTATATGCCTTTAACAAATTATGGGCATAATTGATTGGAACAAAGGTGGTGGTTTACATGGATCTCTTGGCAATTTGCTATTTGATTTCGAAGAAGGATGCTAAACCTAGCCTTATCAGATGGATCCTTCTCCTTCAGGAATTTGACTTGGAAATAAAAGATAGAAAAGGGACAAAAAATCAAGTAGCAGACCATCTATCGAGGCTGGAAAATCTAGAAAAAGATGAAGAGCATAAATGTGTGATCAATGAATCGTTCCCGGATGAACAGCTATTTGGAGTTAATTCAAAATTTTCTTGGTATGCGGATTTTGCTAACTATTTGGTGAGCAACATCCTTCTTCCTAATTTGACGCATCAACAGAAAAAAAAGTTCCTATATAACGTCAAGTGGTACATGTGGGATGAGCCATACTTATTTAGACAGTGACGCTGACAAGATGATTCGAAGGTGTGTGCCATATAGTGAAGTGAAGATTATCCTGTACGAGTGTTATGCATCTGCATATGGGGGACATTATGGTAGTGAACGGATAAGGGCCAAGGTTCTTTAGTCAGGATTCTATTAGCCTACACTGTTCAAGGATGCCCTCCAGTTTGTGAAAACATGCATCATATGTCAAAGGGTGGGTAATATATCAAAACGGAATGAGATACCACTACAAACTATCATGGAAGTGGAAATTTTTGACGTATGGGGAATGGATTTTATGGGGTTGTTTCCTCCATCTTTCAATAAATCTGTACATCTTGTTAGCAGTTCATTATGTAAAATGGGTTGAAGCCGTAGCACTCCCTACAAATGATGCCAAAGTGGTTCTCATGTTCTTACATAAGAATATTTTTACAATATTTGGCATGCCAAGAGCTATTATAAGTTATGCGGGTAGTCACTTCTGCAACACATCGTTTATAGCTCTTTTGAAAAAATATGGGGTCAATCATTGAGTGGCTATAACATATCACCCCCAAACAAGTGGGCAAGCTGAGGTTTCGAACAGAGAGATGAAGAAGATTTTAGAGAAATTAGTGAACCCAAGTAGGAAAGATTGGTCTCTTAAATTGGATGACGTACTATGGGCTTATAGGACAGCATACAAGACACCAATTGGAATGTCTCCATATCAATTGGTCTACGGGAAAGTGTGTCACCTCCTGGTGGAATTACAGCATAAAGCTTATTGGGCCATTCAGAAACTTAATTTTGATCAAGCAGCTGCAGAAGAGAAAAGATTGCTCCAATTGAACGAACTAGATGAGTTTCGACTGCAAGCATATGAGAATTCAAATCTGTACAAGGAAAAGGTTAAGAAGTGGCACAACCAAAAGATCACAAATATAAAGTTAGAATAGGGACAATCAGTATTACTGTTCAATTCACGACTCCGATTGTTTCCAGGAAAGCTTAAATCGAGATGGTCGGGGCCATTTATAATCAAGAGAGTTTGCCCACATGGCGCCATTGAGTTTTACAGTAGGAATCCATTAGAGACATTTAAAGTCAACGGTCATCGGCTGAAGCATTACTGGGGTGGCTTCATCGACAAAGTAGTCACCGCAATCACACTTGCCAACGCACCATGAGTAGGGAGTAGTCAGGCTGAAAAACTTAAAATCAAGCACTAATTGGGAGGCAACCCAGTGTTACTCTTATTTTTAGTAATTGTTTTTAAAGCGTGCTAATTAATTTGTAGTTTAGAATATTAGTTAGTTCAGAAAGCAGAGACGGCTTAATCCAATCATAAAAGAAGTGGTAAAGAAAGAAATACTAAAGTGGTTGGATGCGAGAATTATTTACCTAATTTTAGATAGTGCATGGGTCAGTCCAGTACAGTACGTGCTGAAAAAGGGTGCAATGACAGTGGTTAAGAATGAAGATAATGAGCTGATTTCAACGAGGACAGTGACCGAATGGAGGGTGTGCATGGATTACAGAAAGCTAAATAAGGCAATCCAGAAGGATCACTTTCCTCTACCCTTCATTGATCAGATGTTGGACCTACTAGTTGGACATGAATATTATTGCCTATTTGATGGATACTCGGGTTACAACCAAATTGTCATATCTCCCGAGGATCAAGTGAAGACCACCTTTACATGTCCTTATGGAACCTTTGCATTTAGAAGGATGTCGTTTAGGTTATGTAATGCACCAGCTACATTCCAACGATGCATGATGGCTATTTTCTCAGACATAGTGTAGAAAAATATAGAAGTTTTCATGGACAACTTTTCAATTTATGGAAACACTTTTGATAAGTGTTTAGAGAATTTGGTCATGATCTTAAAGCGGTGTGTGGAAACTAATTTAGTACTCAACTGGGAGAAGTGCCACTTTATGGTTGAAGAAGGGATAATTCTTGGGCACAAGGTTTCTGCTAAAGGTTTAGAGGTAAATAAGGCAAATTTAGATATGATCGAGAACCTTCCACCACCAAATTTAGTGAAAGGTATCCATAGTTTTCTTGGACACGTCGGGTTCTACAAAAGGTTTATAAAGGATTTCTCTAAGATTGCTAAGCCATTGTGCAGTCTTTTAAAGAAGGATGCGGTATTCAGATTTGATGAGGAATGTAAAGTAGCATTTGAGTAGTTAAAAAAGAAGTTGACTATAGCCCCAGTGATCATCACACCGGATTAGACTATGCCCTTTAAATTAATGTGTGATGCGAGCGATTATGCGGTAGGAGCTGTTTTGGGTTAACGCCGAGAAAAAATATTCCACGCCATATACTATGTGAGTAAAACCCTTACAGACGCATAATTGAACTACACAACCACCTAGAAGGAGTTACTTGAAGTGGTAGATGCCTTTGACAAATTTCAGGCATATTTGATTGGGACAAAGGTGGTGGTTTACATTGATTACTAAGTAATTCGCTATTTGATTTCGAAACAAGGATGTTAAACCTAGACTTATCAGATGGATCCTTCTCTTTTAGGAATTTGACTTGGAAATAAAGGATAGGAATGGGACAGAAAAACAAGTAGCAGACAATCTATCGAGGCAGGAAAATCTGGATAATGATGAAGAGGATAAATGTGTGATCAAAGAATAGTTCTTAGATGAACAACGATTTGGAGTTAATTCATAGTTTCTGTGGTATGCAGATTTTGCTAACTATTTGGTGAACAACATCCTTCCCCCTGATCTGACGAGACAACAGAAAAATAAATTCTTACATGACATCAAATGGTACATGTGGGATGAGCCATACTCATTGAAACAATATGCAGACAAGATGATTCGAAAGTGTGTGTCATACAGTGAAGTGAAGAATATTATACATGAATGTCATTCATCTGCATATGGGGGACATTATGGTAGTGAGCGGACAACGGCCAAGGTACTACAAGCAGGATTTTACTGGCCTATAGTGTTCAAGGATGCCCACCAGTTTGTGAAGACTTGCGACAGATGCCAAAGGGTGGGAAATATTTCAGAGCGTAACGAGATGCCACTACAAACTATCATGGAAGTGGAAATTTTTGACGTATGGGGAATGGATTTTATGGGGTCGTTTCCTCTATCTTTCAATAATCTGTACATCTTGCTAGCGGTTGATTATGTGTCGAAAATGATTTGAAGTCGTAGCAGTCAACCATGCCAAAGTGGTTCTCAAGTTCTTGCATAAGAACATCTTTACAAGATTTGGCACGCCAAGAGCTATTATAAGTAATGAGGGTAGTCACTTCTGCAATAGATCGTTTACAGCTTTTTGGCAAAATATGGGGTCAATAATCGAGTGGCTATGGCATATCACCCCCAAACAAGTGGTCAAACTGAGGTTTCGAACAGAGAGGTGAAGAAGATTTTAGAGAAAGTAGTGAATCCAAGCAGGAAAATTGGTCTCTAAAATTGGATGACACGCTATGGGCTTATAGGACAGCATACAAGACACCAATTGGAATGTCTCCATATCAATTGGTCTACGGGAAAGCATGTCACCTCCCGATGGAATTACAGCATAAAGCTTATTGGGCCATTCAGAAACTTAATTTTGATCAAGTAGCTGCAGGAGAGAAAAGATTTCTCCAATTGAACAAACTACATGAGTTTCGACTGCAAGTATACGAGAATTCAAATATGTACAAGGAAAAGGTTAAGAAGTGGCACGACCAAAAGATCAAAAATAAAAAGTTAGATTTGGGACAATAAGTATTATTGTTCAACTCATGATTGCGGTTGTTCCCAGGAAAGCTTAAATCGAGATGGTCGGGGCCATTTACAATCAAGAGAGTTTTCCCACATGGCGTCGTTGAGTTATACAGTAGGAATCTATTGGAGATGTTTAAAGTTAACGGTCATCGGCTGAAGCATTACTGGGGTGGCGACATCGTTAATGAAGTCACCGCAATCACACTTATCGACACACCATGAATAGAGAGTAGTCAGGCTAAAAAACTTAAAATCAAGCACTAATTAGGAGGCAACCCAATGTTACTCTTATTTTTAGTAATTGTTTTTAAAGCATGCTAATTAATGTGTAGTTTAGAATATTAGTTAGTTCAGAAAGTTAGTTTACTTTGATTTATTAGGTAGTTAGTTGAGTCATGCTTTTTAGTTAATTTAACTTTCAATGTTCAATGCTCATATTGCTATCTTAAACTTATACTCTTATGGTGTTTCAGGTACTTGGGAAGTGCATAGATATGTGTTGGACATAAAGAATTGGAAAAAGCAAGCTCAGTTATAGTGTACCTCCCTCCCCCTCTGAGGCGGGGACTTGATCAAAATAGGAGACCCTCCACGGGGTGACAATTTAACAAAGGACACCCCCCGCCGGGGTGGGGGGTCTTGAACCAAAAGCAGAATATCCCCCCTCCCCATCCATGGCATCTATAGTTTAATACCACCTTCTGTATGGGTACGGAACATGAAAAGATCAATTCGGCAGTTACACACATGTAGCCCATCTTCTCCACTTACTTCTCTCACAACCAGCTCCTATACCCCCATTACCCACGATTAAGACACACAAACTCCCCACTTCTCCACTACATTAACCCACTAAATACTTACACCACTTCCTCTCTATAAAACCAAGCCCTAACCACATCAATTTCATCCCATTCCATAAAAATTCAACCATAATAGAGCTTTGATTCTTCTCGTTCGGGTTTCAACAAGGAGAAGAGTACATCAATTGGCTTCATCCACTACATCAATATCACCATTGAAGAAGAAATTAGTGCAATCAATGAGGCTAAATTTTTGTGCTAATCATTATTCTTAGTCATTCACCATAGTTGGGTTATAGTGGTCAAATTTGGGAGTATAGTGAGCTGTGAACACCAAGTGTTCGACGATTTGTTCAAGTAAAGTTTAGGGGGGGGGGGGAATTGGCTTAAGTTCATCCATACAAGTTCTATGGAACCAAAACCAGCATCGAAGACACAACGAGGCGAGAGCTCCGGGTCTACACCACCTACTTAGGCATTTAACAGGAGGAAGTTTATGAGTGCCAACACTGCCGATCTCTATGACTATCTAGTGACCAGCACTAACCCCAGAGTGCGGCTTGGCACCCGACAATGTAGATGGTGAAATAAAAAGACAAATCCATGAAAAAGGATGAGATAGGTTCACTAACGAGCCGGAGCCAACAATCGTCAATGTGGTGAAGGAATTTTATGTCAATGCAGAGGAGAAGGCCCCATTCATAGCATTCGTGAGGGACAAGCAAGTACCTTTCAGTGCCGACGCTATTAATGAGTATTACAGCTTGCGAGTTCCTAGAGAGTGCCAATATGCATATTTGTATGACCATGATCCCGACTATGAGGCCATTTTAACTAAAATAACAAAGTTGGGCACCACATAAGTCAAGGGACGCAAAGGGGGCACCATCTTCCACAGCAAGGACCTAAGCCATTATGGTAAAATATGGTATACGTTTATGTGCGCCAAGTTATTCCCATCCACACATACGACAGAGGTGACAAATGAGAAAATATTGCTTTTATATTCAATTGTACAAGACTTTCTCATCGACGTGGGTGCCATCATAAATTTCTCTATCCAAAGATGCCTACGAGGGCCATTTTCCAAATGCCACCATACCCATCTCTCATATACGTAATGTAAATGCAGTCGGAGTTAGGTGGTCTGGTGATGAGACTACATAGATGTCGCTATAGACTTTGGACACAAGGATGATCGTACTGTATTTAGTGTGGCCTAGGGACGAGTCACACCCAAGAGGAGTCAGGTTCATATTTCCACCAGCTTTGGAGGATGAGGCTGATGCTAAGGACACCTCTGACAACGACCAGTTCCAGGTGGATGAGACTATGGGAGAGCAGGCGACTGAGGGGATGCAACAGACCGATGATATGTTTAGCTCTCAGTTTCACAACCTCTAGAGCCAAATTGATGGACACAACAAAGACGCCAATAGATAGATGAGGAGACTCGCGGCCAGGAAGGACCATATGTTCAAGGCCATGAATATGTCATTCGCTTCCTTAAATGCGACTCTCTAAAGTTTTAACCCAAATGCTCAGTTTCTATACTAGCAGCCTGCCCTAATGCCACGGTTCCCACCTTCTAATTCAGACAATGAAGAGCAACAGCCATCACCGCCTCAAGCTTAGACGATTATAGGGAAGTCCTCGTTTATTTAGTGCTTTATCTTTACAATGAGGACATTGTAATTATCAAGTTTGGGGGACTTATTTAGTTTAATTTTGTTATGTTTACATGTTTAATTTAATTTAGTTAGTTTTGCATATGTTAGTTTCATGTTTAGTTTTAGGTTCATGATATGTTTCCATTCATGTAGTGTAATAGTTGCATAGTAGTATAGGTTTGTAAATAGTTTTTATTTCATTAGTTTTTAATTATGTTATAAAAAAATTTAGTTAAGCATTATGTTATCTTGCATGAGTCCAGCTGTTATATAGTTCAGTTTATTATGGCCAATGATGAGAATGAGATTGAGTAGACAAGTATTGTACCAACTAGTAGAACTTTGACGCGATTTTCTATTATAAATTGAATCTTTTCATGTTTAAAATTAGTATAATCAAGGTTAGCATGTTAGAGACAACTATGTTGACTAATTAAGTTTAAATCGGCACATAATGAACTTCTTAAGGATAATACTAGTTTGAATGAATGAGAAACATAAATAGGCGGAGATGGCTAAATTTAGACAAAAACTTAAGTTTGCGGGAAAAATTTGGGATATATAAGCTTCATAAAAAAAAGAAAAATAATTATATATGAATAAATACCGTGACTAGTCTTGCTTCGCGGCCTTTGCTACTTGAGTACTTAGCCCGAGGATTGTCTCTACACCTAGCACCCTAAGGTCTTTATGGTCTGGGAGTCGTTAGTCGTTAGTCGAAAGCTCGCTAAGGGGTAGCACTGTTATCCTAATGGAATGAGACATTGCACAATCATGTTTTAAAAAAAACAATAAAACGGGAAAAGCGTAAAAAAGCCCCCGTAATGAAAAGTAAAGCATAAGTATCTCGGATTGAACTCTTGAACTTGGTGGATGTTTGACTTTAGTTGGTTCTAGCCTATTCATGAATTTTGTGAGTTTACACTGTATGATGCCTTTAAAGAGATCTATTATGTGTTGTATTTAGCATTATATCAGTTAGCATGGATGTTTAGCACACGCACTATATCAGTAATAACCGTTAAGATTTGATGATTGACTGGGAAATTGTTGATGGGTTTTGATATAAAGTATTGTCATGTTTGCTTAATTTCTCTAAGGCCGGTTGAACAGACTTGTTTTTATCATTATTGATGGATTCGTAGGCATATAGACTAGTTACATTACATTTCATTGCATTGCATAGCATTTTTGTTTTGTTTTGTGCTTGAAGACTAGCACGAGTTTAAGTTTGGGGGAGTTTGATGTGTGGGTTTTATACCTACGAATCGGCCTCTAATTCAAGCTTAAATTGTGTTAATTCTTTATAATTATGATTCGTTTTAATTGTTTATTGTTGGTTCATGATTAGGTGTGGTGGCAATGCATTTGGGTTTTAAAAGGTGGTTTTGTGGCTAAAGTGGGAAAGAAAATGAGTAAAAGCTAGATCAGAGTGAGATTAAATTTCAATTTGGCGGACTTTATAGAGGCAAAACCCACCGCTGCATGGGTAATTAATCAAGAATGAAAGCAATCGCTTCATTGTGGTGGGCTATTAATGAAGGAAAATCCCCGCTGGGGCGGGGGTACGGGAAAAGCAAATAGTTTTATTTCTCTTGTACTGCTGCAGAGGCATGAAGGATAGAGGTTGGCATGGTTTGGAACTACATTGGGTGTTGAATTATGGTGAGAATACATGTCCTAGGGTGGATATTAACGAAAAACAACAAGCGAGAGGACAACTAACTGGTCTATTAGCAATTTGAAGACAGAATTTGAGCCAAAGCTTTGGAGGAAGGATTGAAGGTGGAATTCACGATAATTTCATATTGAAGCTAGAGAGAAGGGTGGTTCTAGATTCATTATTTTTCTTTAATTCAATAATTGTAATTGGAATGATGATTACTTTGATGAATTTAGTTTTTATTTTGATCATGATGAACTAATTTACTTGTTAGGCTTATGATGGATTTTGATGGTTGAACAATGATTATGTAGCCTTGAATTTCAGTTTAATAATCTATCTTTCAGTTTATCTATGTTGATTTGTGCTTTGAATTTATGATTTGCTTGATCACCAATTCTATGTGGATTTGCATGGATTCGAGAGAGGAAATATGAATCTAGAGTTAGTCATTATAGCATGTGTTCTTGAATTCTGTATTTGAATGGAATCTTGATTAAGGGTAGGGTTGAGATATGCCTAGCATCGCATGTAATTGGATAGAGAACTTAAACTTAAACCTTATTTGATTGTAATTCACATAAAGATATAGTGAATTAGTTAATTAGGGTGTTTAGCTTAATTCTATCTAATTTGTGGATTGAAGTTAATATGGTATTAGTGCATCGAGAGATGGCTAGTTCCACTTGAGTGTTATTGATTAATAAACTTGGGTAGTGAATTAAACAGGAATAAGGTGTAATAATCGGAGTGATCCTAAAAGTGAAGTTGTAAGTCTAATTCTCTAATATTTGCTTGAAATTACAGTTTTTAAGTTTGTTGATTGCTTGGTATTTTTAATATTTTTAGTTTTAATAGTTATAATCATTAAATTGGATAGTTTAATAAAATTTAGATTAATATAAAGCTGGTAATTGTTATGATTAACTTCATACTATATCTTTGTGGGAACGATACTTGACTTATCATTGTATTACTTGTTGACCACGTGCACTTGCGTGTGAGCGTAACTATATTTCGACCAACAGCGTCCAATCACCGAATTCGTTCGATAAAACATGCACAATAAAAAATCACACAAGTGGCTTGACGGCTTGTGCCGCGAGGGATAGCTCCGGTGTAGAATGAGTACATGCTAGTACAAGGTTTAACAATGGAGGCTTTAGCGTTTATTGCTCAAGAATGTATTACCTGTTAATTGAAGTTAAGCCTTGTATTTATAGTCATTCTCATCACCTCAAAGTCCACTTTCGAATCGGATCTGGACTCCTAAACATGGCAATTACCATTGTTTGGGTCCAACACAATATCCGTAAAAAGTGTAAGTTGGATATGATCCAAACACTTACCTTTGGATTTAATATTCAAACATGGTTAGGACTAGAATACTTAACCACTTAACCTCCTTATCACTCTAGACTCCATACGAGGGCTAACCCACTATATGGGCCTAATTCAACCAAAACCCTATAAACTGGTCTAGGCTCCAACCCAAAAGGACTCAGACGCCGGACCCCGATCATCACCAATTCGAACAGGACTCCAGCACAGAAGACTCGAACGGCTGAACCCGAACACCACCCAACCCCTTATTGGCTTCGGCACAATGGGTTTGTAGGAGGACATATTCATCTTTCGAAGATAACCCTGTAAGACAGCTCACATCCATTTCGGATACTACCAGAATTTCAGTTTCAACCCCAGAACACACACCGGGAGTATCAGTTCCAACCTCGAAGATAACCCCGAGTTTCATCCTTAGAGATAACCCAAAGGAATGTCGTTGCAGTTCCAATGATAACCCCAAAAATGCTTGTTTCAAATGCATGCAATCAGCTTCAATCTCAGACCTCCTGCCGAGGCACTCATACCAAAGACCCAGAGCTAACACCAGTGTAAGACCCCAACTTTTATGAATAAAGATGAATTTTCTATAATTATCATTTTTTGAATATTATGGAATGAATTTGATATAATGTTATAGTTGTGGGTAATAGTTATAAAATTTGCAAAGTATGCAAGTTGTTATATATTATTCGATTGGTCGGGGAATATTCATTTTAACAGGGAATATTTGTATGACGGCACAATCATTGGTGGACCCCGCAACGAAATTATTGTCGGATTGAGAAAATGACAAAAATATTTTATGAAAATAACGGCGGAAGTTTTATCGTTAACTGTTGAAACACCCGGTGTTAAAAGTACAGGAATACGCGTGGTTGCATAGTAGCACACGGTATTGATTGTTGATGCTTACGTGAGAAGTCACTCAGTTTTGTTCAATTATTATTTCAGTAATTGTTACATAGTATCTCACATTAATTTATTCAATTATTGTCGATATTTTATATATTATTAAATCAATAATTAAGACGACGGAGTTATTAATATTATTATTTACAATATTAACGATGTCTAGAATTCAACCAAGGAGAGGTTTGGTCACCTAATTGCGCGCCAATAGGGAAAAATCCTTATTGGAAAGCCCCCTCTTTCCTGGGTTACGGCCTGGTCGATTAATAGTGTGAATTATAATAATGATGTTGAAGTTTTGTTTTATTAGTATTATTAATGTAATAAAACAGAAAAGCTTTTTATATAAAATATAATACTTTTATAAAGTTATTCGTTTTATTAGACTATAAATAGAATATATTATATTTTATTATGCATAGTGTTTTGCATAGTAAAATCCTTTTATATAAAAAAGAATACTTTTATAAAGTTATTCATTTTATTAGATTATAAATAGAATATATTATATTTTATTTAAAAGATTTTGTTTTATTAGAATATTTTATAGTAAACCAATCTTGACCGTCTGTTTAAAAGTAAATCAATCTGGACCGTTCAGGAATTAGTTACTATTCAGTCCATTCTCCTATAAATAGAATCTCATTCCTTCTTTATTTCTTACGAATTCACTGAAACTCTAGAGAGAGAAACTATAGAGAGAAAGAAGAAAAGTATTCTGCTACTTCACTACTCCTATATCCAGTTGTTCTAAGGTAAGGGGTATTATTTCTTTCATATTCATGAAGAGAACTTCTGTTATTCCATTTTTTTTATTTCTGTTGGAATAACCTGTATACGCGGTCTACCCTATAATTGGTGAAATTCTTCTATTACTCCATACTTTATCATTATGTTGGAATAACCTGTCTATGCGAAGTACCGCATACATGGTGAAATTCTTCTGTTATTCCATTCTTTATTATTCTGTTCGAACATCCTGTATGTGCGTTTATGCATGACCTGGTTCTGTTATTTATTATTTTGTTGGAACATCTTGTCGGTGCGAATTTCGCCTGACCTGGTTCCGTTATTTTTTATTCTGAATATCCTAACTGTGCGTTTACGCATGACCTGGTTCCTTTATTTATTACTCTGTTGGAATAACCTGTCTGTGTGGTTTATCGCATGCCTGGTGATTTCTTTTGTTATTCCATTCTTATTTATACTCAGTTGGTTAAAGTTTTGACTTCTATACTCCATGAAATTAGTGGAATATCCTTGATATTTGCGCTTTATCCAGTATCTTTTCATGGAAATATTCTTCTGAGCATTCTTGAATTTTACTCTCTATAGAAGTATCATGTTGACAATTTGGACGTTATTAGTTCCTGGATTAATTAATTCTTGAACTTGTTTTATTGAATTCTTATTCATTGTCATCATCCTCATGTTTATATTATGTTGAAAGTCATCTGTGGCCTGTAGTGCATAGATGGACATGGTATGATTATGACCAGGGATTATTCGGTATAATCATGACCTTAATGTTACAAATGATGTGTTAAAAGTCCTCATTGGCCCGTAGTGCATTGATGGACAGTTGTTGGCATGATCATGACCATTGATGAATACACGAATATCATTGGCCCGTAGTGCATAGATAATTTGTGGTTGAAATACTAATGAATATCTTTGCTCGTATTGCAGGGATGATGTGGATTATTTATTAAGCTGAGTCCCGGCGATAAAAGTGATGAAAAACCTTTTAAATCATAAAAGATAGTAGATTTATTCTCTACTTGACTCTTTTAATGGATTGTTTGTTCTGCTGCAGTTAAACTTGATGTTTGTTATATTGTATCAGTTTAACACTTTTGAAGCGTAACGATAATTTATTATGTATTATCTTAGTCATAATATTTCTTATTGGGCTAGTTGAGCTCACCCTTTTACTTTCATTGTTCTCTGCAGGAAATGAGAACATAGCAGGGCCTAGTCGGGGAACGGAGTGACGATCCAGATAATAGCATTAGTAGTCCTCACTATTCTGTTAAATAGTGTGATAATAAATGTAATGAGGACTCAATTGAGTGTGGATATTGTCTAGATGACAATATTTGTATTAAAACTCACAAAGATATGTTTTGTAGTATTTTACGACATCGTTGTATAATTAAGTTGTATTTAAATTTTGTACCATGTATTTGGCGACTCAAGATAGGTGATGTATACCTATTTTGGGGGTGTCACAGTTGGTATCAAAGCTTAGGGATATGATCCCTGGCTAAGATGTGAGACAAGAACTAGGAGGGGAGAGACAAGGAATTCCTTCGCTAGTATGACCTACCTAAATTTATTTGGTATTTAATTGGTTGGTCAAAGTATAGGGATAATATGTGATATGTTAATTAACCCTTGTTTTGTGGCAGTATTTAAAAATGGGATCCGAGAATGTTGAGATTAGCAATGGAGCACAGGAGACCGTTGAGTCTCCACAGATCAATAATCAGGATAATGTGAATCAAGAAGGCGACAATCCTCAGGCAAACAACAACATCGACGGATGATGAACGATGGAATGTTCGTAGGCTTTATGCAATTCATGCAACATCAAGCAAGAGCGGCTCTCAGTACAAAATGCGGTGGAAACACTGGCAACTCTCAATGATCACCGCTAAGCGCTTCAAGGAACTAGGACCACCGGAGTTTTTGGAGAGCCAAAACCACTTAAGGCGGAGACGTGGATAAAGTAGATCCGCAAGATATTTGATGTCTTGGGATGCTCCGAGGAGCAAAAGTTCCCTTTGCCACCTTCATGTTGCGTGAAGAGGCGACATTCTTGATGGGAATCAGAAACGTACTCAACCTGCCGCACTGAAGATAACTTGGGAGAAGTTCCAAGAATTGTTCAACGACAAGTACTTTCCCGAAAGTATTCGTCACATGAAAGAGGTAGAGTTCATCAAGCTGGAGCAAAACAACATAACCGTGTCGCAGTACGAAGCCAAGTTCACCGAGTTGTCCCGATTTGCGTCCCATTTGGTTGATAATGAGGAGAGAATGACGTGAATGTTTCTAAGAGGTTTGAAACCCGAGATACGTCAATATCTTATCTCTCATAAATTGTGTTTGTATTCAGATGTTGTTAATAGGGCTCAGTTATTGGAGTGTGATAATGAGTCAGCCCAACCAAAGGAGAGCAGTCGGCAAAATAATAATACCAGTGATAACGCGATACCATCGAGCTTATGTGATAATAAGCGTGGAGGGAATCAACATGCCAGAAATGGTTACCACTTCGGTGGTAATCATGGCCAAAATAATAAGAATGGACATTTCAAGAAGAGGAGATTCAACCATGATGGAAAGACGTCAGCACCATCACCCGTTGTTAAGGAAGGAGAACGACCACCTATCATATGCTTAAAATGCGGAGGGGGGGGGGGACACATCAGTCCAAACTACATGATGCCATCCAAAGCATGTTATAATTGTGGAAGAGAAGGTCACCTAGCCCGATTTTGTCATTCACCGAAGACAAGTTCAGCTAGGATAGAGGCACCAAAGGACGTCCCAGAAAAGTCAAAGCCAGTAGTGCATGGGTGAGCGTTTGTTGTGACCTTCCAGAAAGCAAGGAACCCGAACGAGGTCATCACGGGTAAGCTTATCATAAACTCTAGTGAAGTATATACCTTATTTGATACCGTTTCTACCCATTCTTTTATTTCTCCTACTTGCGCTCAACGTTTAAATTTGACTCCTTAGAAATTAGACTTTGACTTATCTATTGAAACTCCGTTGGGAGAAACCTTCATTACATCCACTATTTATAAGTCTTGTTTGGTTTAAATCGGTATCCTCACATTACCTGCTGATCTTATTTCATTGAAAATACTTGCATTTGACGTAATTCTATGGATTGATTGGTTAACTACTCATTATGCAAAAATTGATTATTTTCATAAGGTTGTTAGCTTTCATATTCCTAACCAACCTATTATGCGAATTCAAGCAACCATAAAATAAATCACTGTCATCTCAAGCCATAAAGCCATTCATTTATTGAAAAACGGATGTCAAGCTTTCTTAGCTCATGTCATGGATCTAAACAAAAATACGTCAGTTTTGAATGATATTTCTATTGTTAATGAATTTTCTGACGTATTCCCTGAAGAACTTCCTAGATCGCCCTAGAGCGTGAAATTAAATTTTGTATCGACCATGAACCCAGAGAAAAACCTATTTCCAAAGCCCCATGTCGAATGGCTCCTATTGAACTTCGTGGAGTTAAAGACCCAACCGCGAGAATTGTTAGACATCCGTTTCATTCGTTCCCAAGTACGTCTCCTTGGGGTGCTCTGTTTTATTCGTGAAAAAGAAAGAAGCGGGAGTATGCGGAGTATGCGACTTTGTATTGATTATCGGAGTTGAATCATGTCACCATCAAAAATAGGTACCCATTGCCACGTATTGATGACCTTTTGTTTGACCAACAGAAGGCGCCAAATTCTTTTCAAAGATTGATCTTCGTTCCGGATATCACCAATTGAAGATTAGAACCGATGACATTCTAAACACGTCTTTCGTAACTCCCGAAGACGACGGCATTATGAATTCCTAGTCATGTCTTTTGGATTGACTAATGCTCCTACTGCCTTCATGGATATGATGAACCGAGTATTCAAGGAATATTTGGATCACTTTATAGTCATCTTTATTGATGACATCCTTATTTATTCCAAAAGCCGTGAAGATCATGAGCAACACTTGAGGCTGATACTTCAAAATCATGATGGAGGCGCACAACACACCGTTTGAAATCCATCCTGGGAGTACCAAAATGTATCGTGATCTTTGTCATACATTTTGGTGGAGCAATATGAAGCGAGAGATAGCGCTGTTTATCTCAAGGTGTCTAACTTGTCAACAAGTCAAAGAGGAGCATCAAGTACCAAAAGGTCCATTGCAACCACTTGAAATTCTAGAATGGAAGTGGAAGCACATTGCTATGGATTTCGTTACTGGTCTTCCCAAGGTTTCTCAAGGCATAGATGCAATTTGGGTCATTGTTGATAGATTGACCAACTCTGCTCATTTCTTACCAATATGAGAAACTTATACACTTAAACGTCTTGCTCGTATGTACATAAAGGAGATTGTAAGACTGCATGGTATGCCAATATCCATAATTTCTGATCGAGACCCAAGATACACTTCACGATTTTGGGTTAGTTTACAAAAAGCTATGGGCACGGATTTATGATTTAGTTCGGCATATCATCCTCAGACAGACGGACAATCAGAGAGGACTATTCAAACTCTTGAAGATTTATTAAGACTCTGTGTCCTTGACTTCAAAGGAAGTTGGGACAAGTTCTTACCATTAGTGCAATTTTCTTACAACAACAATTATCAAACAAGTATTGGCATGGCTCCATTCGAGGTGTTGTATGGAAGAAAGTGTCGTTCTCCAGTATGTTGGGATGAGGTGGGTGAAGCAACGTTGTTGGGACTGGAGTTGATACGTATAACTATAGAAAAGATTCAAACGATCCAACAACGTATAAAAACCTCACAAGACCGATAAAAGAGTTATGTTGATATTCATCGAAAGGACGTGGAATTCGATATTAGAGACCATGTGTTGTTGCATGTTGCTCCATGGAAAGGAGTTACGAGATTTAAAAAGAGAGGAAAGCTCAATCCTCGATTCATTGGACCATTTTTAATCCTCGATCGAGTAGGGACTGTAGCCTATAGACTCGTTTTACCGCCAAGTATGTCTCGTGTTCATAATGTTTTTCATATATCCATGTTACGTAAATATGTTAAAGACCCGAACCACATTATTGAGTTAGAACCGGATGAAATAGTGGAAGATTTAACGTATGAAGAGGTTCCTGTTCAAATCTTGGATAAGAAGGAACATATTCTACGCTCCAAGGTTATACCTAGAGTCAAAGTTTTATGGAGGAACCACGATGTTGAGGAAATGACCTGGGAGTTAGAATCTGAAATAAAATCAAGGTATCCTTACCTCTTCGACATACCAGGTACGTACCCTAATTTCGAGGGCAAAATTTCATAAGAAAGGGAGATTGTAAGACCCTAACTTTTATGAATAAAGATGAATTTTCTATAATTATCATTTTTTGAATATTATGGAATGAATTTGATATAATGTTATAGTTGTGGATAATAGTTATAAATTTTGCAAAGTACGCAAGTTGTTATATAATATTCGATTAATCGGGGAATATTCATTTTAACAGGGAATTTTCGCACGACGGCACAATCATTGGTGGACCACATAACGAAATTATTGTCGGATTGAGAAAATGACAAAAATATTTTATAAAAATAACGGCGGAAGTTTTATCATTAACTGTTGAAACACCCGGTGTTAAAAGTACAGGAATACGCATGGTTGCATAGTAGCACACGATATTGATTGTTGATGCTTACGTGAGAAGTCACTCAGTTTTGTTCAATTATTGCTTCAGTAATTGTTACATAGTATCTCACGTTAATTAATTCAATTATTGTCGATATTTTATATATTATTAAATCAATAATTGAGACGACGAAGTTATTAATATTATTATTTGCAATATTAACGATGTCTAGAAGTTCTGCCAATGAGAGGTTTGGTCACCTAATTGCACGCCAATAGGGAGAAATCCTTATTGAAAAACCCCTCTTTCCTAGAAATCGACATATGGTCGATTAATAAAGTGAATTATAATAATGATGTTGAAGTTTTGTTTTATTAGTATTATTAATGTAATAAAATAGAAAAGCTTTTTTATATAAAATGTAATACTTTTATAATGTTATTCGCTTTATTAGACTATAAATAAATAGATATATTATATTTTATTATGATAAGTATTGCATAGTGTTTTCGCATAAGACAAACTTTTTATATAAAATAGAATACTTTTATAAAGTTATTCGTTTTATTAGATTATAAATAGAATATATTATATTTTATTTAAAAGATTTTGTTTTATTAGAAGATTTTATAGTAAACCAATCTGTAATCAGTCTGCTTAAAAGTAAATCAATCTGACCGTTCAGAATGAATTACTATTCACCATTCTCCTATAAATAGAAGTTCATTCCTTCATTATTTCTTATGAATTCACTGAAACTCTAGAGAGAGAAACTATAGAGAGAAAGAAGAAAAGTATTCTGCTATTTCGCTACTCCTATATCTAGTTGTTCTAAGATAAGGGTATTATTTCTTTCATATTCATGAATGTAACTTCATTATTCCATTTTTTTATTTCTATTGAATAACTCAGTATCTGCGGTTTACCCTATACTTGGTGAAATTCTTACATTATTCCGCTTCTTTATCATTATGTTAGAATAACTTTTGTCTGTCGCCAAGTACCACATACACGGTGAAATTCTTCATTTACTCCATTCTTTATTATTACGCTTTGAAAATCCCATGCGCAAGGCTTTCGCATGACCGTTCCATTATTTATTATTTTGTTGGAACATCCTGTTGGTATGAATTTCGACCGACTCGTTTCGTTATTTATTATTCTCATTGGAATATCCTCAGATATGCGTTCTGGCGTGACACAGTTCCATTATTTATTATTCTGTTAGAATAACCTGTCTGTGCGGTCTATTGCATGCCTAGTGATTTCTTTTGTTATTACATTCTTATTTATACTCGGTTGGTTAAAGTTTTGACTTCTATACTCCATGAAATTAGTGGAATATCCTTGATATTTGCGCTTCATCCAGTATCTTTTCATGGAAATATTCTTCTGAGCATTCTTGAATTTTACTCTACAAAGAAGTATCATGTTGACAATTTGGACATTATTAGTTCCTGGATAAATTAATTCTTGAACTTGTTTTATTGAATTCTTATTCATTGTCATCATCCTCATGTTTATATTATGTTGAAAGTCATCTGTGGCCTGTAGTGCATAGATGGACTTGATATGATTATGACCCGGGATTATTCAGTATAATCATGACCGTAATGTTACAAATGATGTTGTAAAAGTCCTCATTGGCACATAGTGCATTGATGGACAGTTGTTGGCATGATCATGACCATTGATGGATACACGAATATCATTGGCTCGTAGTGCATGGATAATTTGTGGTTATGATACAAATGAATATCCTTGGCCGTAGTGCAGGGATGATGTGGATTATTTATTAAGTTGAGTCCCAGCGATAAAAGTGATGAAAAACCTTTTAAATCATAAAAGATAGTAGATTTTATTCTCTACTTGACTTTTTTAATGAATTGCTTGTCCGCTGTAGTTAAACTTGATGTTTGTTATATTGTATCAGTTTAACACTTTTGAAAGCGTAACGATAATTTATTATGTATTATCTTAGTCATAATATTTCTTATTGGGCTAGTTGAGCTCACCCTTTTACTTTCATTGTTCTCTTGAGAAATGAGAACATAAGCGAGGACTAGTCGGGGAACGGAGTGACGATCCGTATAATAGCATTAGTAGTCCTCACTATTCTCATAAATAGTGTGATAATAAATGTAATGAGGACTCAATTGACTGTGGATATTGTCTAGATGATAATATTTGTATTAAAACTCACAGCATATGTTTTGTCGTATTTTACACGACTGTTGTATAATTAAGTTTTATTTGAATTTTGTACCATGTATTTGGCAACTCAAGATAGGTGATGTATACCTATTTTGGGGTCGTCACAACCGGGAAGATAGGCACACTTACAGATGAACTTGTAGAATTCAAACACTTGCAGCAGTCCAATCTTAGATGTAACCCTGAGCAACGTCTACTATCAGCCCAAAATTGGAGATAACCCCGGGGAGAGGCAAAATCATCATATTGCCACCTCAACCCCACCGCACCATCTCAACATTTCATACATACATTTCTACACAATAATGTCCCACAAGAGCCAAGGAGTTCCAATCCCGAGTGACTATTATACGTGGCAGCACACCGGATAGAATTTGAAGCTTGAAGACCATGGGCATGGTCCCCTCTTCCTGACTTCGTACAACCTCTAATCCCATGTCATTGCGTAACTCTCGACAAAAGCGGTCCAAAGAAGGTCTTTTACACCTCGTTTGGATGATCGGATTGAAATTCTGCAAGTTCGAGCAGACATCATAGTGCACGAGTGCACGTACTTCTAGACGAAGTAGACCTGACTCATGAGGTCGGCACCCGGGGCAGTGCAGTGCAGTGCTGTCCGCCGCAGATACACTCATGGGCCGCCAGATAGATACTCCTGGCTCCCAACTCTATAAATATATAGCTTGGGGTGGCCATATTCAAAAGAAAAAAGGCGAGGAAGCCTTGTGTAATTTGCTCTATACACACCCCATATTGAGTGTTTTCTCATTTTAAACACCTGTTAGCTCACATATAGCTATATTTTAACTAGCTGGAGCTGAGTGTTTATACATCTAGAGTCATAGAAGCCTGCCTTGGCAGCCCACTGTAAGCTTTCTCATCCTCTATAAAGCCTTTCTCTTCATCTTTGCACACATTATTCTTCACATTGAGAGTCGTGTTATGTGTGTATGCCCGGACTTCGGTCCGTGGTTTTTGTTTTTGTCTGTATATATATACTTGTATATGTATATATTTATATATGGACTAACATTATCGAGTTATGCCTCGATTGAGCCTAGACTTATGTTCTGAGCATTTACTTACTTATATATATATATATATATATATATATATATATATATATATATATATATATATATAAACTGTTGTTAGACTTTGTTCGATGAGCCCAATTTTACATTCAGGCGTTTATTTGCTTTTATATATATATATATATATATATATATATATATATTATTATATATATAAATCGTAGTCGAACTCGCTTACGTGAGCCTAGGTTTTTATATCCTGCGTATCACGCTTTAATATATATATAATATATATATATATATATATATAAACAATAAATGCTCCGGATGTAAAATTGAGCTCATCGATATGTAGTCGACAACAGCTCATATATATATATATATATATATATATATATATATATATATATATATATATTATATCTGCTTCTGAGTTTACTTAAGTGGCCTTTTTTTTGCTTTTATTTACATTCCGTCCCAATTTGGAGTTTACTTCGTGGCGGTTGATCGCTTTTCGCTTTTATTTACATTCCGTCCCTTTAGAGTTTACTTACGTATATTGATCGTTTTTTACTTTCTTTTACATTCATTCCTTCCTGGAGTTTACTTCGTGGCGGTTGATCGCATTTATCATTTTATTTACATTTCTAATCCACGATGGAGATGCTTCGTGGTGGTTGATCATGTCCATATATATATATATAAAGCTTTTATATATTTACATTTTTGATCCCCCATGGAGGTGCTTCGTGGTGGTTAATCATGTCTGTATATATATATATTTACAAATTTTATATATATAACTGCTTACTACTTTTCATATAAATTGTGGCATCATGTGAGCCTAGAAATCATGTGATCACAGATTCAGTCTACTGAATCTAGATTCGGTTCCCGTGATGGATATTTTCAGCTGTAAGCAGCTTGTACATTGTTTTCGGTGTCCGAATTTCCTTAGATGGCTTTCATGCCCATGAGGAGTTCGGCATCGCTGTATATTATTTTTTCGAAGATGCCTCGTATCTCAAAAATAAAAACAAACAAGCTGAACATTTAATAATAAAACGGAAGTATGAAAAGGTCTCAATTACTATTGAGCACAGGGTTTGAAAAACCTCTTTTACAAAACTTCACTGCTATATCATATTTAAAATTGAATTTTTCTATAAATTCAAACCCTTTGTATATAGTTGTGAACGAGGCCTCGCACTATTTCCAAATAAATTGCACATTGATCCACACACACACACACACACATTCATATCACAGTTTTTTGAAAAGTGGCAGTCACCGTGGTAACACGGATGTCGGGGGGTGCCTAACACCTTCCCTCCGCATAATCAAGCCCTCGAACCTAAATGAATCTCGGTTTCAGAGACACGATTAGCAGTGTCACATCACTGGGTCAATGTGCAAGCCTTTTCTCGGTTGCGTTAGTGCAACAAGTTAAAAACACCAACTGGCGACTCTTACATTCAAATCGTCGACATGATACATGTCGGACCTTTTTCACTTGTTTTTTCAAATAAATCTCACATAACATGAGAACAACAAAAAATAAGAAACAAAAAGGGACAAATAAAAATCCCGACGTCGACAGGGTTCAATAAACCCTTCTCAACCCAAGCTTTCAGCCCACCTAGGGGTCGGTAAATCACGCCCGAACAACACTACTTCCAAATAAAACATTTAGACACAATTAACTGCAACACACACACACACACATTTCAAATAAATTAGGAATTGAAAAGACGCGATAATCGTATTTTTACAGAAGTCGGGGGGTGTAACACTTTCCTCCCGCTTAAGCAAGCCCCTGAAGTCTATGAATCTCAGTTTCCAATGCCTGTTAAATAGAGTCCAGTAATTAGGCCTTTTTGCAAAACCTTTTCATAACTCGGTTGAGTTGGTATAACCATTTCAATTCTACCCACTAGTAGCTCTGTAAAATCAAATCTTTTCAAATCGTTGATATTTCGTGTCAGACTCTTTTGTCAATTTTATCCTTTCAACAAAGATTCAAACCACGTAGAAAACATAAAAGATAAGAAATATTTAAAAAGGGAATTCAAGAGAAATTTTTCCCAAAGTCGACAGTTACCTTTTAAAACTAAAAATCACGATCGTAATTACCTTATTGTTCTACAATAATTTAACTTTTTATAAGAATTTTTTAGTTAATTAATCATACAATAGAGTTTGACTTAAACACCAATTGAAATTTTTAATTTTCTACTCTACTTTGGACTCTAAAAACTATATATAACTTAGAAGAATTTAATATAAAAACTAAATATTAAATTAAAAAATTATATAACATTAAATATTAAAATAAAATAAAATACTAACACTAAATTGTGTCTCTGACAATTGTATACATGTGCTTTGTGTTTATTATTTTTGTGCAAAAATTTTATTCATTCTAATAAAAGTATTACGTGAAGTTATGAAATTCAAATATATAAATAAATATATATATATATATAAAAAATAAATAAAAAATAATATTATTTGAAAAACGAATGTGTACTTTGTACAGGGTACTTAGTTTTAATACAACATAAAACAAAAGTTTGTGGTTTATAAAATTGTGATAAAATTCAAAATGAATAAATTTTACATACTAGTAACGTATAAATAAATTCACAATTAATAAAAGACAATTAAATATTTTATTACAATAACTAAAATTTATTTAAGATGGATAACTGTACGTCTCCACTCTCCACTAATTATAAGTTTTTGTTTGTAAGCCGGTACTATACAAAGGTGTAGTAAGTTTTTAGCAAGTATTTATGAAATTTGTATGACAGACACGTGGAGGTAAGTAGATAATGGTATTGGCACAGCCACGTGTAGTAGGTACGACAGCAATCATCTCAGCTTTATAATTTCATCAAGCAATGTCCGTAACTGCGTACCACCGACACAAAAAATCATGTCGATAGTTCACAGGGTGTACAATCTGATTTTTTTTTTTTTTTTTTTTTTTGCGTCTATGTCCTCCTTATGATGCATTGGTTCGTCCAATCAGTCAGCAACTTGTCAATCACTCAAGCACAGTCTATTTATACAAGCCACGCACACAAGCATACACAGTGTTTACAGGACAACGTCCAAACTTTTTATTGCTCACTCAATAACAAGGATTACAATATATGACTAAGGGCTTGCATGCTACACTTGCTCAGTGATCTCACATGCCTTGTTCAGCCCTTGGCTACACATAAATACACATTAGGCTGGAGTTGACATCCCCAACTGCTAGGTCATTCAGAACCAATAGGAAATCAGCATTTTGAATCAACAACGGTCTGCCAACTGCCCACTAGCAAATGTGTGCGCCCCATGATGTCCAACTGCTCCATCAACTGCTCCTCAACTGCCCACAAGCAAATGTGTGCGCCCCATGATGTGCAATTGTCCATCAACCGCCCACCAGCAGGGGTTAGGCGTCCCATGATGTGCAACTGGCTGGAGACATGCCAGTCATGTGCATGGAAGTTACTGCCAGCAACTGCCCTTTAGTTGGGTCATGCTCCAGTCATCCAATCCAAAACTATCAATAGTGTCAGCCCACCATTTTGATGTCCTTCACCCACTAGTGTCAGCCCAAATTGTTGTTGTCTCAGCCCACGAAGTTGCCCAATCATGTTGCCCAACCATGTTGCCACAAGATGATGTCCATTTGGCCCACGAATTTCCAACTAGCCCAGCACTTGCCCAAGGTGCTGTCCAAGTTTTATGTGCACGTCCAGCCCATGCGTCTGCCCACATGCATTCTCCTTGTTGCATGTTGGGCTCTACCCATGCCATGCTTTGACATGATAGGCGCACGCCTATGCCATGCCCAACCGATGTCACGCTCAGCAACGTTCTTGCTTGTTCATGCCCAACCCATGAACAAGTCTTTGATTCGATCCAAGCCTCCCAATCTTATCTTAGACATTATTGTAGGGGAGCCCAACAATGTCCCAACATCAGCACTCATCGCCCATGGCACCTGCCCATGGTCCTAGGTGACGTTCACGAAGCACCCACCCCCTATAGTAGCACTTATGAAAATTTCCAAACTGTCAGCACTAGACATCAGACCTGTCTGAGGAAGCATAATGCAAACCATGTAGATTTGCTAGTTTTCTGACATAACCCATTTGCTGCACAATGACCCAACTTATTGCCTAGTGTCGCCCACTGCTGCACAACGTTGTTCATTGCTTCAAATGACTAAGTGTCAAGAAGGTTTGCCAACCATGTGCCGCACAGACCTTCGGCACGATTGATGCACGTGATCATTGCACTGCTTGCCACAACACACGTCTTTCCCCACAAATGAGTGCCAAGGCTTGGCTTGGCATGCTATCTGGGTGTCCCGCATGCCAAGCCCGTGTCAACCGACTAAGGGGCTAACAAACCACCCCCACCAGAAGAGTCCAATGTCCTCTTCAGTGGGTGTGTCCAATATTCTGTAATCTATTTCTCAAACTGCAATAAAGTAGCATCTCTTTCCCAACTCGCGTTTACTTCATCTTCACCTTTCCAATGCACCAAGTAGTATGTTCTTCAATTTTTCTTGCACATACCTTCAGTTTTATGAGCCAAAATCATCTCAACATCCGTGTTGAACTGCTTTTTAATCACTAGTGGAGCCCTTTTGGCTTGCTTTCTGCCAACATCAAGCAATTTCTGCTGGAATGGCTTAAGGTAACTCACCTGGAAAGTTGGATGTACCTTCAATCTGTCTGGAAGCTTTAGTTTGTAAGCCACATCTCCAACTATCTTTAGCACTTCGAATGGGCCATCATACTTGGAACCAATCCTCTATGCATAGTCTTACTACTGATCTTCTTCCAAATTTGAGGTGTTAGCTTCAGTAACACCATGTCTCCCACTTTAAACTCTAGCGGCCTTCGGTGTGCATCCGCATACTTCTTCATCCTTCTCACTGCCTTGCTTAGGCTGTCTCGTGCCTCTTCAAGCAACTCTATTCTAGCCCTTACATAACGATAGGCAGCAGGACAATTTCCTCCCGTACGCTGCACTGCCATATCATTTGGAGTCCTTGGCTGAAAACCTATACTCAGCTCAAAGGGACTCATACCCGTTGCAGAAGATTGATGCAAGTTGTAGCAAAATTGTGTTGGTTCGAGTAACTCTAGCCAATTCTTTCAACTTGCAGTCACATAATGTCGCAAATACACCTCGAGCAGCTGATTCATTCTTTCAGTCTGACCATCTATTTAAGGATGGTTCGTCGTACTAAATTTCAATTCTGACCCAACTAAACCAAACAGAATAGTCCAAAACCTTCCTATGAACCGTGTATCTCGATCACTAATAATATCTTCTGGAAACCCAAAGTACTTCACCATGTTTTTGAACAATAATCGAGCAGGCACATCTGTTGTGCAAGCATGAGGTGCTGGGATGAACACCGCATACTTGGAAAATCAATCAACCACTAGGGACATACAACCTACTTCCCTTTGCATATAGCAAATCATCTTCAATCCAATATCTTCGAAACAGACCTTCTTGTACTTGCGTCCAAAGATTTTGGTAAACAACATCATTTAGGGACTGTTCTTTGATCTTGTCCAAGTACTCGGCCTCAACCACAGTGAGAGCAGCAACGAAATCCTGGAAAACTTTTCGACTTAATGCATCAGCCACCGAATTTTGCAAGCCCGACTTATGTACCCACACAAAATCAAATTCTGCCAAGAACTCCTGCCAACATGCCTGCTTCGGAGTCAGCTTTTTATGAGTTTTGAAGTAGGTGTTGGCAACATTGTCAGTCACCACCACAAACTTCATACCAAATAGATAATGCTTCCATGTTTCCAAATAGTGCACCACTGCAGTCATTTCTTTCTCATGAGTACTGATGAGTGAGTTTTATACTCATAATTGAGTGCGTTTGAGCTTAATCTTTTGGTTGATTTTAAGTATTTGTGTCTATTCATGCATGTTTTATGTTGTTTTGTAGGAATTGGGACAAAAGTTACTTGGATCGACGTTTGGGGTTGCTAGATTCACGTTGTCGGCTTGCCATTTACACTGCAGTCACTTCAGAGCCAATTTGAGTATTGCTCTGAACCTTATTTTGAAAACCTTAAAGAATAAAAGTTGTAGATCTACTTCTACTCTTTTTGAAAAATCTTGAATCATCTAAATCGAAGTTTGGACGAAGAAGTTATTGCCATTTTCCCAAAGGACATCGGAGGAGAAAATTTCCCAAAATGGGGCCAGCGCCGGGGCGCCCAAATCATGCCTATGCCCAACGCCGGGGCACTGGGGAGCAATCTTCAATGTGCCAAGCCCGATCTTTGAAGGCCGAAGGGTCCGTTAGGTTAGGCTTGGACGCGTTTTGAGGCGAATTTTGATCCCTTTTTGACGACAAATTGGATTAGGTTTGTTCCTAAGCTAAAAATTGGACTTGTAACCTATAAATACATGATGTAAGACATAAAATAAAGGGAGATTACATAGATTAGATTAGATAAAATACTCCATTATATTAGAATATAAACCCTAGTTCTTAATTAGTCATTGGAGATTGAAGCAAATTGAAGAACACTAAAGATCAAGAACAAGAGCAAGAGGGGAGCATCAGATTTGCTGACAGCAGATTCTATTCTCTTCTCTTATCATACTTTTATCTTTTAATGTCTTTTCAGTTGTGGATTCTTGGTCTTAATTCATTAATTATGAACTAACTCTTTTATTAAGACTACCAATTGAATCTTTTATGTCTATAAATTAGTTATTCAATTTATTCTAATTATTTGTGTCAAAAGTGAATTGTTTATCTTGCCTTGTGCTGATTGCTTAATTATCTGATCAGTAATTACCTTGTTACTCTAGAAGGAATTGAAAGAGGAATTCTAGGGTTAGAACTGGGCATGATATCATGTGACTTAGTTGTTTGCATAACAAATAATTAGGTTTGTTTATTGAATGGAAATATCTATTCACCGCATGTAACACATAAGGAATTTAAATTGAAGGAGTTTAATTTAATTATTTTGCATAGGAATATAGCAAGATTAATCTGGAATAAATAGAAGTTAATTGATCGCTTGGAAAAGGGCTTTTGACGCTTGGGAATTCCTGTTAACAATTTATTAGGCATAATAATTCAGATAATTGGATAATTTGTTTATAGTTCATAATTGGGGATATTGTAGTCTTAACCTTTATTTATTTGAATTTATTTATAAAGCAATTCAGTTTAATTAGTTAATTTAGTTTTCTTAATTAGAAAAATCACAATTTGCAGTTGTTTAAATAAAATTGATTTGGTTAATAGTTAGTAATTGATAATTTTTATTAAATAATTCCTCGTGGGAACGATACACTACTTTCTCTTTATTACTTGTTGACCGTATATACTTGCACGTATTCATTAATTGCAAAATCGATCAACAAGTTTTTGGCGCCGTTGCCAGGGACACCTAGTTGTTGGACGTTCCTAATAAGGAACCTATCTACAAAGAGCATGCTAGGTGACTTTAATTCAAGGGTCTTTGCTAATGGGAACCTCCCAAAGAGACATTATTCTTGATGGATGGAGGGTTCCTCAATTTTAAATGAGGGAATTGGATAGAGAATTGAAGAAGTCAGGTTGAGACTATAAAACAAGCGCTTATTGGGAGGCAACCCAAGTTTAATTTTTATTTTTAGTTTTTATTAGGTTTTATATTAGTAGTTTTGAATTTTCATTTATTTAGGATTTAATAAAATTGCGTCTATCATGGTTTACAGGTTATTCAAGTCAAATTCAAGTGAGATGCCCAATTTGTTCCATGTGCTTAGCCTATTCTCCAAACTTAGTGGACAAGGAGGAAGATTGCTATATTTTCAGGGCAGTCCTCTGCTTTAATTTTTTTCTATTTTAGTCATTGAGGACAATGTCTAGTTTATGTTTGGGGGCATTGTAGTGTCGTATTGCATATAGTTAGTTATCTGCACGGTAGTTCATTTTTTTATGTGTTAGCATTGTGTTTTTTTAGGTTGCATATAATACATGGTAGTTATTTGCATATTCATATATGCTTTGCATTAGTATGTGTTCATGTAGTATAATTGCTTTTTTTTTTGCATGAATCTATATGATAGGTTGGTGTGGTCTTAGTTCGGCCTATGATAAGATTGGTTTTGCATGTTAACTTGAATAGTGTTGATAATTGATGATGAGTTCTAATTTTAATCATGATGATAATCTGAGCCTGTCTTAAACTTATGTAATCGGTTAGCACTTAAAGTTTAACTGTTTTAATCCACTTGGTTCAAGAGTTTCATAATTTGTTTCTGAGGGAAAATCTTGGTTAAAATTTAAGGAAATTAGTGAACTGGCGGTAAAGGTTGGAATGACGTAAAAGCTTGAGTTTGGGGGAATCTATGGGATATATATATTACAAAAAGAAAAAAAGAAATGATGAAAAGAAAAAAAAAGAATAAGAAATCCAGAAAAAGAAAAAAAAAGATAATAAACACCGTGGCATGCTTGTCTAGTTTTGTGGCCTTTGTTACTTGAGTACGTAAGCCCGAGGGGATTGTCTTTACACCTAGCGCCCTAAGGTCTTAATGGCTTGGGAGTCGTTGGTCGAAAGCTCGTTAAGGTAGCACTAAAAAGCCTAAGGGAATAAGACATTGCACAGTCATGAGAAAAAAAATGAATAAAACACGAGAAAGAGCAAAAATGCCCTCGTGGTTGAATAAAAGTATAAATAAATCATGTATTTACCCTTAGACTTGGTAATTGCTTAGTTTTAACTGGAGTTGTCATGTTCACAAAAGTAATTGAATTGGAACTGAAATTTTCCTTCTAAGAACTTTGTTATGTGATTATCTTGAACTGTGGTTGGTTAGAATGGTTAACAAGCACACACGCACAACATGGTTACTGACAGGTTTTGATTAACTAATTGGTTAGAGTTATGGATTTTGACTTGATTGGATATATTGTTTGAGTATCATTGGTATCTTTGAGGCCTGTTGCTATATATCATACTGATTTATTATTGGGTTCGTAGGTATATTAGAAAGTTGATCATGCATATGCATTCATGTAGTTGAGTTAGTTTATTTATTTTTTGTTCTTTTGTATTTTTGCTTGAGGACAAGCAAAGGTTTAAGTTTGGGGGTATTTGATGAGTGAGTTTTATACTCATAATTGAGTGTGTTTGAGCTTAATCTTTTGCTTGATTTTAAGTGTTTGTGTCTATTCATGCATGTTTTACGTTGTTTTGTAGTAATTGGGACAAAAGTTACTTGGATCGACGTTTGGGGTTGCTAGATTCGCGTTGTCGGCTTGCCATTTACACATCAGTCACTTCAGTTACTTGGATCGACGTTTGATGTTTGAGTATTGCTCTGCACCTTATTTCGAAAACCTTAAAGAATGAAAGTTGTAGATCTACTTCTCCTCTTTCTGGAACATCTTGAATCATCAAAATCGGAGTTCGAACGAAGAAGTTATGGCTATTTTCCCAAAGGATATCGGAGGAGAAAATTTCCGAAAATGGGGCCACCTTTGGGCGCCCAAATCATCATAGTATGCAGCCAATGCCGGCTACTGGGAGTAGTCTTCTTGATCTTAGTGCCAGTATTTGAAGGCTGAGGAGGGTCTAGTTAGGTTTGGACGCGTTTTGGTGCGAATTTTGACACCTTTTGACTCCAAATTGGATTGGGTTTGTTCCTAAGCTAAAAATTGGACTTGTAACCTATAAATACATGATGTAAGGCATAAAATAAAGGAAGATTACATAGATTAGCTTAGATAAAATACTCCATTAGATTAGAATATAAACCCTAGTTCTTAATTAGTCATTGAAGATTAAAGCAAATTGAGGAACACTGAAGATCAAGAGCAAGAGCAAGAGGGGAGCATCAGATTTGCTGACAACAGATTCTATTCTCTTCTCTTATCATACGTTTATCTTTTAATGTCTATTCAGTTGTGGATTCTTGGTCTTAATTCATTAATTATGAACTAACTCTTTTATTAAGACTGCCAATTGAATCTTTTATGTCTATAAATTAGTTATTCAATTTATTCTAATTATTTGTGTCAAAAGTGAATTGTTTATCTTACCTTGTGCTGATTGCTTAATTATCTGATCAGTAATTACCTTGTTACTCTAGAAGGAATTGAAAGAGGAATTCTAGGGTTAGAACTGGGCATGATATCATGTGACTTAGTTGTTTTCATAGCGAATAATTAGGTTTGTGAATTGAATGGAAATATCTGTTCACCGCATGTAACACATAAGGAATTGGAATTGAAGGAGTTTAATTCAATTGTTTTTAATAGGAATATAGCAAGATTAATCTGGATTAAATAGAAGTTAATTGATCGCTTGGAAAAGGGCTTTTGCCACTTGGGAATTCCTGTTAACAATTTATTAAGCATAATAATTGGGATAATTGGATAATTAGTTTATAGTTTATAATTGGGGATATTGTAGTCTTAACCTTTATTTATTTGAATTCATTTATAAAGCAATTCAGTTTAATTAGTTAATTTAGTTTTGTTAATTAGAAAAATCACAATTTGCAGTTGTTTGAATAAAATTGATTTGGTTAAGAGTTAGTACTTGATAATTTTTATTAAATAATTCCTCGTGGGAACGATACTCTACTTTCACTTTATTACTTGTTGATCGTGTATACTTGCACGTATTCATTGATTGCAAAATCGATCAACAAGTATTGTACATTACTCAAACATCCTTCACCCACTCATAGGCAATCAGGTGACTATCTTGTACTAATACCCCGACCAATCACTCTGTCTGATGCATCAGTGTGTACTTCAAAAGGAACTTCAAAGTCTGGGAGTCTCAGCACTGGCTCAGACGACACTGCCACTTTTAAAGTGTCAAATGCCTCTTGACATCCCACTGTCCAATCCCACTTACAATCCTTTTTCAGCAAATCAGTTAAAGGAGCCACCTTCTTTGAGTAGACTGTTAGAGTTTATGCCCTAGAGACCAATTATTTGATATAATTGCTTAACGTTTTGATATTATATTTGATTGAATAAATGAATGATTTTATTATGATTTTATTTACTGCGTTATATAAATGTTAACATAATAAAAATCCTCAGAATAGTGATACAAATTATACAGTTTCAAGTATGTGACTTGAACATGAGATTATATAATTACAATTAGTATCATTGTTCTTAAATGTCCCTAGTCGAGTATCATTGTTGATGGGACAACAATGATGCATTAAGACTAGTATGTGGATTGACTGATGACCAAATCTCATTGGTCATAAATATATGAGATATTAAGTCAATGCATAGGTACATGTTAGAGAACGATGTACTGGGCAGACCCACCATGAGAATTCTATGTGGAGCATTATGCGAAGTGTCATTAGCAATTGTCATAGTGACAATGATGTAATGGTCCTCCGACCTGAAATCACTATATTTCTACACGAGAATTTATGTACTTTGATATCATCAAATGTCACTTTTAATAGGGTGGACTATAAAGGTGATTATTGGGTACATCATGAATCGTGTGAGGAATATGAGTGATCTAGATGGAATTTAACCATCCTATAAATTAGGAGTGATATTCATAGGCCTCTTGATTGAGTAGGACTATAAAATGAATAGCCATGCTCAGATAGTGATTTATTTCATATAGTCTACTCATTGATCAAGAAAAACTCAGATTAAATTATGAAGATTATGACACATTCCATGACTCAAGTTTAATCTAGGATATTAAGGTTAAAAGGATTAAATTACATTGAAACATTGGTCACAAAAAGGTTGCATCGAATCATCGATCTTATTATTACTTGGGTAGTAGTGATGCATTACTAGAAGCCGCTCATTGTTTATAATTTTATAATATGATTTTAAAATTATTGCCAATGTAATAATAACCTATAGGGTCACACACATAGAATGTAATTTAAAAAGGAAATTAATTTAAATTGTAAGGATTTAAATATATCAATATGATTAATAGTATTTTAAATCACGAATTTAAATTAAAAAGGATAATTTGTATATATGTATATTAATTAAGACTTAATTAAGATATATATATATATATATATATATATATATATAAAATTTGGATTTTAATAATACTAGGTTTTGATTAATTCCTCCTAACTGCTATATATATGATATATATCAGTCATTTTAGGGATTACATCAAAATACAAAACCCTAGCCGCTCTTAGAGAGAGACTAGAGAAAACAGTTTCAAAAATCCTCATCCTTGGTGGCTAGTACCGCGGTTCCTTCTTCTGCAGATCGTAGGACGATTCGCAGAGCGCTCGTGTGGATACCGTAGAGACGCAGTTCGTTTGAATTGCGTTAGAGATTCAACCGCATCGATTCTAGCCTTAATAATCGATATAAAATTCTAACCTCTGAGTTAATTGATTTTTCGCATGGATACTGTTTAGGGTTTCAAAATTGCTTTTAAATTGTTCTATTTTCGCTGCGTTTTATGTGTCGAAACCCTTCATAGCCCTTAATGAACTTTCTGTAGTAGTTCGCCAGTCCCAAAAACAATCTTAAATCAACAACTTTCGAAGAAGCAGTCCATTCAACAATGGCCTGGACTTTCCTCTCATCCATTCTGACTTGTCCTTGGCTAATCCAATGCCCAAGGAACATTACTTCATCCCTACAAAACTCGCACTTCTCCTTTTTGACATATAATTGATATTCCCTTAACTTTTGGAATACCAATCTCAGATGTTCCACGTGACCATCTAGTGTTTCACTATACAACACAATATCATCTACATAAACTACCATAAATCTATCTAAATATTCATAGAATACATCGCTCATAAGATTACAAAAAGTTGTTGGAGCATTGGTTAAGCCAAACGGCATTACGAGAAATTCATATGAACCGTACCTCGTCACGCATTCAGTCCTAGCTTTATCACCAACGGCAATCCTCACTTTCCAATAGCCTGATCTGAAGTCTAACTTTGTAAAGTACTTGGCTCGGGACAATCTATCGAACAAGTCAGCAACATTCGGAATAGGGTACTTATTTTTGATAGTAACCTTATTCAGAGCCCGATAATCGACACACATTCTCAAGGAGCCATCTTGTTTCTTTCGAAACAACACTGGGGCACCGTAAGGAGCATATGAGTGTCGAAGGAAACCAAAATCCAACAATTCTATTAGTTGTTTCCTCAACTCAACCAACTCAGCAGGGCCCATCCGATAAGGGGCTTGACCAGGGGGTCTCGCACCTGGCTCCAACTCAATCTTATGATCAACAGCATGCCTTCAAGGAAGGGTCTTTGGTAGTTCTGGAGGCATTACATCCTTGAAATCATCCAACACCTTAGCAAAAACATCTGGCACCTTTTGGGCTACACCAGGCTTGATCTCAATCAAAGCACACAATTAGGTTTCTTCGCCTCTTTTAAGTCCAGACTCAAGCTGCACCGCAAATAACAAACCAATCTTATGTTTGCCTTCTTTCTTCTCCAAATTTGCGTATATACCATTCACAAATCCTGACATCTTCTCATCTGTGATCATCAATCCACCAAGATGAGGCATCACCATACATTTAGTGACATCAGAAATTCCATTCCTAGAATGAGATCGAAACCATCCAAAGGAACAACCATCAAGCTGCACTTTCCTTCCCACGGACCAACCTTCAAATCCACCACTGTTGTGCCACGAATTGGTTTGGCCTCAGAATTCACAACCTTGATCTTACTTGCATTCTCTTAGAAGTTTAACTTTAGTTTGTCCACTTCCCTTTCTGTAACAAAGTTGTTGGTAGCACCAGTATCTATAAAAACCCAAATTTTTAGAAAATACTAAAATAAGAATTTAGTAAATAAAATTCTTAAAGCATGAGATGGGTTCGAACAAGAATATTTAAGTGTGTTACGAATGGTATTGTGAGCTCTGTGATAAGTGATGTTATGTTTAATAAATATATACCATTATTATATATTTATTATATATTGTAGAAAGGAATTAGTACGAAGATGGATAAAATTTATCTATTGATGATTAAAGAATTTATGTGAAATTATTTTATTATAGTAAGTTGGTGACATTAAAATATCTTTGATAATCACCAATATCTTGAGTATGTGTACGAGTAAGTATCAAGTCTAAGGCAGTGCAACCGTACCCTTTAATGGTTGATGTATAGGAGCAGGGCTAAACGATTCCTTCATAGAGCGGAGGTATATACGAATTAGTAACCGATCTAACTCACAGTGTAGACGAGACGGAAACTAATTTGTTGGTTGTTTGTGGGAAACCACTCAGTGTACTATATTGAATACTATTAAAGACTCGATGCGTACTAGGTTTAGACTTGTATATATGTACGTTGATGACGATAGAAGAAAACCAATATATATATATATATATATATATATATATATAAGTGAATATTGGTTAGAGATTTATATATTAGATTAATATTTGAGATGTGGCTAAATATAATGGTTGAAGACGTTGCCTTGGGACAATCAAATAATTATACGTATAGTGTATAATTTAAATAATTAATAGAGTAAATATTTATTATTCTAAGTGTAAAGGTTGTGCATACTTTAAGTATGTAATTATTTAAGTAAGCTAAATAATTTAGCATTCTGATAAAGTGTGACATAAACTCTATATTAAATAAATAATAAAATAATGTAAAATTGGGAAAAAGCCAAAGTGACCTAAACCCTAATATTTTATTAGAGAAATAATGAGATTAAGTTATACATAATTCCAGTAAATGAGTTAGATGAGCCTTGTATGGTCTAAATGTTAAAGTTAAGCCAAACTGAAGGTTTAACCGAAATTATTAAAAGAGAATTAATGATTAATAATTATCATTATTATATTTATGTGTAATATGAATTAATGGGTTGAAAGTACTCAAATGAGTGATATTTAGCCCAATTAAAATAATAATAGTATTACTATGTGTAATATGGAAAATGTGGACAGTAGTGATATATAATACCTATGGCTTAAGAATACATAAAGTGTGACATTTAACTGGGACTAATGATATAAGGTATCAAGTGGTACAATAAAATCATAAGTGATTTTAATACATAAATGATTAAATATATGTGTATTCTAGAAACTGGGAAGGAAATTTAAATATTTAAATAAACTTTAATATTAAATAATGTGATAATGTGGTTATACGAGTAGTAAAAATAATTATGGGGGATACCCGGGCAATGATGCCTAACTGCGATATATGTGATAATGTGGTTATATGATGTGAGTATAAAATTTATCTTTAAATTCCTAAAATGGTAACAATTGTACCTTAATATTACATTATGGGAATTAAAAGAATCAAACCAAGCTTTAGATAATCAAATGCTGAAGATTTTTGCTATGTCCCAAAATGAGTGACCCTTCTAGTACATGAACAGTAGCCTATTTCTTCTTTACGTAACTTTCAAGTTGTGATTAAAGGCGAAGTCGTAGAGCTGATGATGGAGGAAGGTGGAGTTGGTAACCAACTCTTCTAAATCCACTGGCTTCTTCTTTCTCCCCTTGAATTAATTCATTGTGCAAAGTCAGTAACTTAGTACTAGAATTGGTTATAAATAGAGCTCCTTCTTCTTATTTACGTTGGTTTAAGTTGTCTAAGAAATAGCTATGGAGAGTTGATAGAATTGGAGAGCAATTAGAGGATTGAGGAGATATAGTTAGCCAATTCCAAGCATTCAAGAGGTAATCTTTCTAACCTATAAGTTCTTGAGTTCTAAGTTTTATAATACCTTAGAAATGACAAGAAAAAGTAGCTTTAACGAGTTCAAAATTGATGGCTAAGGATTGTTGTAATCCATGAATTGTTGCTGGATACTGTTAATATAGTTAGAAATGAAAACAACGAAAGTTAAACGAACCAATTTGGTTTAGAAATGAATTCGTAGTGAATCAATTCGCTAAATTTGTCAAAACATGAAAATTTAGTATGAATATGAGTTTTGGATTAATCTTTTGGTTAGTTAATGTTTATGAAGTGTTATAATTACTCTGTACATGAGTAGCTAAGAGTTTAATGAGTTCAACGAATCAAAAACCAACTGATTTGGACTTAAAATGAAGAAGTTATGAAGATTTGAAGTAAAAACATTAAGGAAACTGTAATCTGAGCAATCCAAGCGCGGGCGCGCTGCCCAGGGGCGTGGGGGCGCAGCTGGGCGCTACCTTATGGCACAGGCGTGCTGGTTTGGTGAAGGAATTGGGCGCGGCCGTGCCCAATGTCTTTTAAGTGTGACTGCTTTAACTTATTCTGGTAAAACGGCCATAACATTTTCATACGGACTCTGATTGAGGTGATTCAAGATGATCCGGAATGAGAACGAATATATCTACAACTTTTGTGCTTTACGTTTTTCAATTTGAGGTTGTTAGATGGGGTTAAAATAGTGATATTTGTGACTTTTATGTAATAGGAGGAGATCGGAGGGCGTCAAACGAGCACATACACAAGTATAGTGCTCCGGACGATGGAATATGTTATTCTAAGTAATAAAACATGAATATGCATGATAATAGACATGTCATATGGCTAATATTACTTTACTCATAATGGAATGCTTTAGCATGACTTAGTATGTGTTTTAAAAAGAAACTTGAAGATTTCGAAAACAAACCTTGACGAACTTTATGTCATTTGAGTTCTGACTTTGTAGTGAGCATATGGTGGAGTCATGTGAGCATAAAATGTGATCTTAAGTTACCTCGTATAAGATAACTTGTATAGCTTTGATAATATATGTTTTAAAGAGAAATTTAAAAGTTTTAGAAACTAACTTTGATGAGCATTGTATTACTTGCATTAGGACCTTATAAGCAAGCATGATAGAGTTGTTTATGCCTTCGAACATAAAAGATACGTACAATCAACTAGTCAAGCATGACATAAGTTATTTAAGCATGTTTTAAAAGTATGAACTATGCTTTTAAGCATAAGTTATTTAAGCATGTTTTAAAAGTATGAACTATGCTATGTCTATGTAAATGAGATAGATACATATGAACATGCGTATTAAAGGTTGTTAGTACCAATATAAGGTTTAAAAGCTTATAAACCTTGAACCTTTGTTTAAAGAAGTTGTTAAGCCTTGTTGATGTAAATAATTCAACATAGAACTATGTAAGTCAAAACTAAATGATTTGAAATGTGAACTTAAAGAACTATCATAACCTACTTGATGTACGTTTACAGTAAGTATCAGAATATATGTCGTGCTAGGAATTGTGTTGGGCAATAAAAGGTATAAGTTCTGTTCGGGTGGAGTAACGCTGCGCCACTCCTGAAGCTTAAATACAAAGACTACCGTCGTAAGTCGTTTCTACAGAGTGACCAATAGCAGTTTGTTAACTGCATGGTCTTAAGTTATGGTTATTGAAAGTAGTATGCACATAAGCCAATCATGTTTGATGATAAAGCATATACTTTGTAACAATCTTATTCATTTATTAATAAAAATTATTAATTTATTAAAGGCTTTTAATTATCTACATGATGCTGTTTTATGATATGTGATAAACCCATAGTTTTAAGCAATGCTTTTAGAATAATGATGATGATCATTCTAATGAGATCTAAATTCTTAGAAAGCTTAAAACTAAAATAGTTCCCAATCGTTGGATTACTAAATTGGGGATTAGTGAATCCGGATAGATTGGTACATACGTTGTTTGCTCATTGGATGAGGATGATGATCTCATGATCATTTGTGTGGAGACACTAAAGCAAGTATGTAGGTGCTTATTGGAGAATAAGTTCACTGAACGTGGCTCGCTAAGGAATACCTAATGGAGTTTTACTTGCTGTCAATTGGGAATTCCTGTAGTGATAGTAGTACAAGTGATCCTTGGACTTGAGATCATCATAGTATCTTGTGTATGATGAGTTATACTTTGACTTATTCCTTAAGACCCTTAGGGTATATCAAAGGGTATGCTTGGGTATAATAAGTTGTACATGGAGATAATGTATGATCAATAAAGAATCAACCACTTCTAGTAAAAGAAGAGAAATGTCCTATGTGATTCGATAAATGACAACACAAGTAGTCCTTGGCGGCGCGAATGAAATTAGAAAGGAGTTTCTAATTTGCATTATTTGGAGTTGTGCATTTAAGGATCGAAATATATATAATTAAATAAAATAAGACTTGACATAAATTCCATGTCTTATATTTAATTGGGACATTGTATGGTGGAAGGATTGAATTGTACGGTAACTATTTACTCAAAGGTTCTTTTATGATTAATGTTGAAATCTATATCATCCGAAAAGTCGTTGATCGCTAGGAGGCTTATCCCTATTGTAGAATAAATATTATTCATTTAAATAAATTAATAGTTTAATTTATTTATTTAAATAAGATTAGAATTGTTCTAATTGATTTATTCACAACCAGCTTTAATATGGAGAACCTAAAGGGTCACACCATAAAAGGAAGAATAATTATTTAAGAAGTTAATGGCATAATCGTAATAATAAATTAAGTATATTTAATTTAATCTATGGTGATGGAATAAATTAAATAGCTTAATATTTATTATTTAATATTTTAGAAATATTAAATATAAATTAATAAGAGGAGTCTTATTATTATTATAACTATTATTATTATTTAATTCCTAAAAGAGTTTGCGAATTAATTAATAAAAGTACTCTCACATATTCCTAATAAGATTAGGAGGTTAAATTAATTGAAAGAGTTTAATTAATTATCCCTAATAAGATTAGGGAGCTTAATTAATTAAAAGAATTTAATTAATTAAATAAAACTCAATTCCTTAATTCTTAAGGAGGGTTGCCTACATCTATAAATAAGAAGAGTCTTATTATGGGTGAGGTGGTTGACACTTTCACAACACGTGAATACGTAATTCCAATAGTTGGGAGAGTACGTCTTTTCTATTGAGATAGAAAACTAGGGTTTTTCCAAATACTCATCTTCTTGAATTCTTCTTCTTCCTCAGTGGATCACCTCTAGAGGTCAAACACTTGGGTGGCTAACGTTGATCAAAGGAAGGAACCAAACCCGATGGATTCAAGTTGAACGCGAAAAGGATTGGAGGTGAACTTGTACCCGAGGAAGCTCAGATCTCCAAGGGTATGATTCTTGTTCTTTCTTTTCGTTTAATTAATAATTGCGCATAAAGGATGATCCGGGTATATGGTTTGTAAAATTTTAAATTCTGATTTTTACACGTTTCCGCTAATTTTTGTAATTTGATTACGTTCATGAATATTACAAACCTAACAGTTATATGTTGTCCTTAAGGACTACAAGATATGAAACAAGATTGTTTAGATAAATATGATAGTAGAATGAGCTAGTCTCATGGTTATCCTAAGTTCAAGTAGAAATGAAACCAAGTTAGGAAATAATATTTGTTCTTATATTAAGAGTGTATGAAATGTATGACTGATGGGTATGAATCCATGATTATATAACTATGTAGGAATACACGCAGTGCATATAAGCTTTAAGCAGTTAAGTTGTAGTTGATAAACTACGAATCAGGCAAGTCTTTCAGTTCCTATTTGTTATATGAATTCGATAACTGTTAGTTGAGCTATATTATGCCATGAGAATGTTGATGTATATATATGAAATGCACATGAGATATGTATGAAATGTGAAAGTTGATCTTCGATGATATGCTTTTGAAGTAAATCTCTATGCCTGTTATGTGAGAAGTAACATGCGTAGTAAATATTAATTGATTATGAATGCATGAACTGAATATGCTATTATATGCTATGTGCTGCATGAAAACTATTAGAATTGTTGGGCTGTCGAGCTCACCCTTGCAAATTGTTGGGCCCACATGTGAAAGAAAAAAATGGAAATTGGGGGGGGGGGGTGGAGTTTACGTATACAACATGTAATGTTATATATATATAATTTTGAAAAAGTGTCAGAGGAAGGAATCACGGGGGTGACATCCGGTGAGTTTATATATATATATAATATATATATATAACATATATTATATTTTATTTAAAAGTTTTTATTTTATTAGAATATTTTATTACATAGTACTGCATAGTAAATCCAAAATTTTTAGAAAATTGGTCGAAGGATTCGGCGCCCGTGATAAGTCCTGTTCACCCGTGAAAAATAATTTTTAAATAGTATCCTTCCATTCTCCTATAAATAGGATGCTTAGTTAGAATTGAAAATCACACCAAAATCAGAGAATTCTTCTTTTATAATATTGAGCGTATTTCTTTCGAGTTTAGAAAGCTTTGAGCGTAGAAAACAGTGAAAGTTTTCTTCAAGAATATCCCTGCTATTCCTATTGGAATACTCTTCTTTTCAAGGTAAGGGATGTTATTTTTGCTCAATATTCACTTGAAATAATATTTTCTTCCATACTCTGTAGTATGTAAGTAATATTATTTCATTTCAGATTTTGAATTCTATACTCGTTTTGTTAAAATTTTGGCTTCTATACTCCATGAAATTAGTAGAATATCCTTAAAATTTGCGTTTCATCCAGTATCTTTTCATGAAAATATTATTCTGCACATTCGTGACAAGTTTCAAGCTTTTTATGTCGGAATACTATTCACGAGTTACTATTCACGAAGTACTATTTACGGGGTACTATTCACTCAATTACTATTCACTCGGGGTACTATTCATGATAAAAATTGATCCGTTTTTGGTCCAAATCATTTTTGGTACAATATTATTCTTGAATTTTACTCCACAAAGCAGTATCATGTTGACAATTTGGACGTTATTGAATTCTGGATAAATTAAATTATAAACCTTTAAAAATTTATCCATTGCCTTCTTTGAATTCTTATATCATTTTCATCATCGTCATGTTTATATTATGATGAAAGTCATCTGTGGCCGTAGTGCATAGATGGACATGGTATGATTATGACCAAGGATTATTCAATATAATCATGACCGTAATGTTACAAAAGATGTGGTAAAAGTCTTCATTGACCTGTAGTGCATTGATGGACAGTTGTTGGCATGATCATGACCATTGATGAATACACGAATATCCTTGGCCCGTAGTGCATGGATAATTTGTGGTCGTGATACTAAAGAATATCCTTGGTCGTAGTGCAAGGGTGACTCGATGATGTGGATTATTAATTAAGCTAAGTCTCAACAATAAAAGTGATGAAAAATCTATTAAATCATACAAGATAGTAGATATCATGCTTTACTTGACTCTTCTAATGGATTACTTGTTCCGCTGCAGTTAAACTTGATGTTTGTTATATTTTATCAGTTTAACACTGTTGAAGGTTAACGATAAATTATTCTGCATTATTTTACTCATAATATTTCTTACTGGGCTAGTTGAGCTCACCCTTTTTCTTTCATTGTTCTCTTTAGGAAATGAGAACGTAGCCGGGACTAGTCGGGGAACGAAGTGATGGTCCAAATGTTTACATTAGTAGTCCTCACTATTCTATGAAATAGTGTGATAATAAATGTATTGAGGACTCCATTTGAGTTTGAATACTGTCTAGAGGATAATATTTATATTAAAACTCTCACTTTATGTTTTGTTGTATTTTACACGACAGTTGTATTATTAAGTTGTATTTGAATTTTGTACTATGTATTTGGCGACTCAAGATGGGTGATGTATACCTATTTTGGGGGCGTCACAGTTGGTATTAAAGCTTAGGGATATGATCCCTGGTGAGATGTGAGACAAGAGCTAGGAGGGGAGAGATGGGGAATTCCTTCGCTAGTATGACCTACCTAAGTTTATTTGGTATTTAATTGGTTGATTAGAGTATATGGATAATATGTGATATGTTAATTAACCCTTGTTTTGTGGCAGTATTTGAAAATGGCATCCGAAAATGTTGAGATAAGCAATGGAGCACAGGAGACCATTGAGTCTCCACGGATCAATAATCAGGATAATGTGCATCAAGAAGACAATAAACCTCATGTAAACAACAACACTGATCAGTTGGTATTAAAGCTTAGGGATAGGGATAATTTGGTATTTAATTGGTCGGTCAGAGTATAGGGATAATATGTGACATGTCAATTAACCCTTATTTTGTGGTAGTATTTGAAAATGACATATGAGAATGTTGAGAATAGCAATGGAGCAAAGGAGACCGTTGAGTCACCACATTACAACTATTATCGCACTATTTCACAGAATAGTGAGGACTACTAATGCTATCCTCTGGACCATTACTCCGTTCCCCGACTCGTCCCAACTATGTTCTCATTTCACAAGAGAACAAAGTGAAAGAAAGGGTGAGCTCAACTAGCCCAAAGAAGAAATATTATGACTAAGATAATGCGTAATAAATTATCATTAGCCTTCTTCAACAATGTTAAACCGATAAAGTACAATAGACAACCGCTTTAATCTGCAGCTGAATATGCAATCCATTAAAAGAGTCAAGTAGAGAATAAAATCTACTATCTTTTAGGTTTTAAAAGGTTTTCATCAATTTTTATCATTTGAGACTCGACTTTTAATAAATAAACCACCACATCTAATCATCCCCGCACCACCTGGCCAAGGATTTTCATCAAATTATCAATGGTCATGACTATACCGAATCACCCCTGGTCATAATCATACCAAAAACTATCCATCACTGCATTACAGGCCACTGAGAACTTTTGTCACATCATTTATAGCAGGTCATGATTATACCGAATGATCCCTGGTCATAATCATACCAAGTTCATCTATGCACGTAAGACATAGATAACTTTCAACATAATATAACATGAGGATGATGACAATGACATAATAATTCAATAAAACAAGTTCAAGAATTAATTTATCCAAGAACCAATAACGTCCAAGTTGTCAACATGATACTTCTTTGTAGAGTAAAATTCAAGAATGCTCAGAAGAATATTTCCATGAAAAGATACTGGATGAAACGCAAATATCAAGGATATTCTACTAATTTCATGGAGTATAGAAGTCAAAGTTTTAACCAACTGGGTATAATAAAGAATGGAATAACAAAAGAAATCACCATGCATGCGGTGCTGTGATAGACAAAGTTATTCCAATGAATAATAATAACGGAACCGTGTCGTGAAATTCACAATCGATGTGATGATCCAAATGTAATAATAAATGCTTGAATAATAAACAATGGAACCAGTCCTGTAAATCACACGCATGGATATTCCAATGTAATAATAAATGCGAATAATAAACAATGGAACCAGTCCTGTAAAACACATGCATGGATATTCCAATGAATAATAAAGAATGGAATAATGTAAGAAGATCACCAAGTATAGGGATTCCACAGATACAAAAGTTATTCCAATGTAATAAATAAGAATGGAATAACATAAGGATTTCACCAAGTATAGGGTATGCCGACATATACGAGGTTATGTATAGGGTATACCACTTTTACAAAGTTATTCCAATGTAATAATAATGAATGGAATAATGTAAGTTCTCTTCATGAATAAGAAAAGAATAACACTTCGACGGTACAACAAATAATACCCCTTTACCGTAAAAGACACTTTGGATATCAAAGTAGTGAAGTACCGTAATACTTTCTCTTCTTTCTCTCTATAGATTTTCTCTCTATAGCTTCTCTCTATAATTTCTCTCTCTAGAGTTTCAATTGAATTAAGTAAGAAAATAATGAAGGAATGAGCTTCTATTTATAGGAAAATAGAATGCATAGTAATTAATCCATGAACGGTCAGATTGATTTACTTTAATCTGACGGTCCATATTTAAAGCAAAATCTTTTAAATAAAATATAATATATTCTATTTATATAAAACATTTTACTATGCAAACACTATGCAACACTATGCAAAACACTATGCAACACTATATGCATAATAAAATATAATATATTTTATTTATAGAATAACTTTAATAAAGTATTCTCGCTTTATATAAAAGATGTTTCGCTTTTATTACGTTAATAATACGAATAAAACAAAAACGTCATTATCGCTATAATAATTCATATTATTAATCGACAATAATGGAATCAAACCGAGTGACTTCTCACATAAGATCAATAATCAATACCGTAATACTATGCAACCACACGACATCGATACATTTACTCTAAGGTAGTTCAACAAAGATCAACGGTAAAACTTCCGCCGTTATTTCAATAAAATATTTTTTTCGTTTTCTCAATCCGACAATAATTTCATTGCTAGGGTCCACCAATGATTGAGCCATTGTATTTACGAATATTCCCCGCTAAACCGAATATTCCCCACCAATCGAATATAATATAACCACTTGCATACTTTGCAAAATTTATAAATACTACCCACAACTATAATATTATCTCAAATTCACACCATAATATTAAAAAATTATTTCGACAAAATTTAAATCTTTATTGATAAAATCTGGGTCTCACAATCTCCCTCCTTATGGAATTTAAGCCCCGAAATTAGGGTACGATACTGATATGATAAAGAGATGAGGATACCTTGAATACCTTTATCGTTGAAAACATTAAATTCATTTTTGCAATTCGCCAAAGATATTCATTAACAATTCATCTTTGCACTTTCACAGCCAAAGATATACAAATCAGAAAACCAATAATGCCGAGACTCACTTATAGTATCACGACCACGAAATTATCCATGCACCACCGCCAAGGATATTCGTGTTTTTAATTACTACCATGATTATACCGGTAATCCTTGGTCATAATCATACCAAGTCTATCAATACACTACTGACCAAAGATGACTTTTACCACATCCATTAATTAATATTTCATTGCTTTGAGACTCACCAATAATTAATCCATATCATCGAATCATCCTCGCACTACTGTGCCAAGGATATTCATTAGTATCACGACCACAAATTATCCATGCAATACGACCAAAGATAATCGTGTATTCATTAGTATCACGACCACAAATTATCCATGCACTACGGCCAAAGATAATCGTGTATTCATAAGTATCACGACCACAAATTATCCATGCACTACTACCAAAGATAATCGTGTAATCATTAGTATCACGACCACAAATTATCCATGCACTACGCACCAAAGATAATCGTGTATTCATTAAGATCACGACCACAAATTATCCATGCACTACTACCAAAGATAATCGTGTATTCATTAGTATCACGACCACGAATTATCCATGCACTACTACGGCAAAGATAATCCCAGTATTCATTAGTATCACGACCACAAATTATCACAAATTATCCATGCACTACTACCAAAGATAATCGTGGTATTCATTAGTATCACGACCACGAATTATCCATGACTACTACCAAAGATAATCGTGTATTCATTAGTATCACGACCACAAATTATCCATGCACTACTGACCAAAGATAATCGTGTTTTCAATTACGGTTATGATTATACCAACAATCCTCAGTCATAATCATACCAAGTCCATCTATGCACTTCAAAGCCACAGATGACTTTCAACATAATATAAACATATGAGGATAATGATATAAAGAATCAATCAAATGAGATAAAGGATAAATATTAAACATTTATAATATAATTTATCCGAGATTCAAGAATATCCCCATGTTATCAATCACTTAATAATCTCATAATCTAATATCCTTAATATTATAACAATATTTTAATCACTTCTTAAATTTATAAACAATTTATCTCAATTGTTTATGCTTTTACCATATAATGCATTTAATCATTCAAAAATGTCATACTCATAAGATATCATCACCAATTATCAAATCCTCAAAAAATATGCATATACTCTATATAGGATTCTCTAGCCATAAAATCCTATTTTCAACTTTGTTACTTCACTTAACATATTTAACTCATATGTTCAGTAATTAAACTATTTTCATGAAAATACCAAATCAGTCCCAAAAATATTTCTTTTCTGGGATATAGCATAATATAGTCCCATAATGAAAATATATTTTTCTCGAAATTTTTAAAATTCATTTTCTATTTTTAAAAATCAATTTCTAATTAATTCCTTAAGAAATTAGCTACCTCAAGTTTAACTCCAAAATTCCCAAATCTTGGCAGGACCTTACACATGTTAACGTGAGCTTCTAGTTTAAATTTCATGGTCATCTGAGTTATAGAACTCGGGTTATAGCATTTTTCAAATCGGAAAACCTAAATATTGAAATAGTCATAACTTGCTCATTTTAAGTCGAATGAGCTCATTTTTGGACAGGAGGTACTTTATACCATATACCTTCGTGTCCCAAAAGGCCAGAATTTTTCTCATAATTTAAGTGGCCGAAATAGCCCCTCTAAAATCATGGCAAAGACTTTTTTTTCGATTTTTGCAGCTTTGCACTCCTTTGCTAAAATCAGTCCACACAAAAATCTACAACACCTTTTCCAGTAATTCCACTTGGATTAGTTAGGTAACTCATAGATCTAAATCTAGGACTTGACCACACTCAAAAATTCAAAATATAATAGGAGATATGGTCAATAGAATTTCATGTTACGTTTTTCACCAAAATCTAATTTTTCAACCCTTTGTGATTTCTAAGAAACTTTCATGTTTTCACATAATAACCACATAACTCATCATAACACTTACTAATACTTCATATACCCATGATTTTCATTAGTCCAATGCTTTTATTATGACTTTCATCATAAACCACGTAAACTGTTCATTTTAGTTGAAGAAATATTTGAAGGTTTAAGAAATGGGTTTTGTACTGGGGTCAATACAAAATTCGATTTTACGTTCTAGGGTAGGCTAGGAAGTCTTCAAGAATACGCCAAGAAATTTATTAATGATAGAAATATCATTCAAAATCATACTCTCGTCCAAGACTTGGATAGTACGTCACATTAATACCAATCGTGACTTCTATCCCTTAACCTCGATAGCACCTCACAATGATACCTATCAACTTGCCATCTTCATCACGACGTCGCCTCTACGAAAAGTCCGGCCGTGCATTTCACACAAGGAAGTCAACAACGAAAGGATCGGGGCTCTTTACTTATGGCTTGATATGACAATGATTGACTTTAGTGGTTTGGTTACTTTGAATTCGCACAACAAGTTGGTTATGAATATAAAAGCTAACAACCTTACGAAAAGCATGATGAGTAGTTAACCAATTGATTCCTAAAATCACATCAAAGGCAAATATTTTCAAAAGATAAGATCGACGGATAACGTGAAAATGTTTATTTGAATCAAACAAGATTTAAAAATAGTAGCGGTAACGAAGGCTCCTAATAACGAAGTTTCAACCAATAAGTCAAAGTTTAACTTCTTCGGAGTCAAATTTAAACGTTGAACACAACTAGGTGAAATAAAAGGGTGGGTAGAATCGGTATCTAACACGGTATAGACTTCAAGAGCTTATGATTAACTTACCCGTGATAATTTTATTCGGGTTCCTCGTCACGAGAAAAAACGCTCTCTCTTAAACTACCGGCTTTGGTTTGTGCGGGACAAATTTGGTGCCTCCATCCTAGTTGAATTTGTCTTGATGTGTCACGACAAAATCGAGCTAAGTGACCTTCTTCCACAATTATAACATGCTTTGACGGCATGGCGCAGATTCGGATCGATGTGTCCCTCTCCTCCGCATTTGAAGCATATGATAGGTGGTCTTTCTCCTTCCTTAACAACGCGGGTCTTTGGTCTTGATGTCTTTCCATCATTGTTGAATCTCCTTTTCTTGAAATGTCCATTCTTATTGTTTTTGGCCACGATTACCACCGAAGTGGTTACCATATTTGGCCTGTTGATTCCTACACGCTTGTTGTCACCGCTTTGATGACTACTCTCATTTGGTATTATAATTTTGCCTACGCTCTCTTTAGTTCAATTGACTCGTTATCGCGCTCCACTAATCGAGCCCTATTTACAACATCCGAATATAAACACGCTTTATGAGAAATAAGATGTTGACGTATCTCCGACTTCAAACCTCTTAAAAACATTCGCGCCATTCTCTCTTCATTATCCACCAAGTGGGACGCAAATCGTGATAACTCCACAAATTTTGCCTCGTATCATGACACGGTCATATTGTTTTGTTCTAACTTGATAAACTCCACCTCCTTCATATGGCGAATACTTTTAGGAAAGTATTTGTCGTTGAACAACTCTGGAACTTCTCCCAAGATATCTTCAAGACAAAGAAGTTGAGTACGCTTTTACCGATTCCCCACCAAGTCTGCCTCTCTCCGCAAACATAAAGGCGGCAAAGGAACCTTTTGCTCCTCGAGCATCCCAAGACATCAAATATCTTGGTAATCATTTATCCATGCTTCCGCCAAAGTGGTTTTGGCTCTCCTTAAACTCCGGTGGTCCCAGCCCTTGAATTGTTTAGCGGTGACCGCCGAGAGTTTTTCGTGTTTCCACCTACGCTTTGGACAGAGTCGTTTTTGCACGATGTTGCATGAATTCAAAAACCTCTTAAACGTAAACGTGGTTATGCTCGTCACAATTGATCGGTGTTGTTGTTTACAGAGGATTATCGCCATCCCGCTGCACATTGTCCCGATTATTGATCCGTGGAGAATCAACAGGTCTCCCCGTGGCTCCATTGCTATTCTCAACATTCTCGGATGCCATTTTCAAACACCGCCACAAAATAAGGGTTAATTGACATGCAACATATTATCACTATACTCGAATCGACCAATTAAATACCAAATAAACTTAGGTAGGTCATACTAGCGAAGGAATTCCCGCCTCCCTTCCTAGTTCTTATCTCGCATCTTAGCCAGTGGATCATATCCCTAAGCTCGATACTAACCGTGACTCGGACACCAACTTGTGTCAAGACTCACATTGGTACCTATCGACTACCACCGAAGACGCACGCCCCTCACGGAGAGTCCGGCTTACAGCATTCCCCATCAACAGAAGTCACCAAATAGAGGCTCGGGGCTCTTCATACTTATGGCTCGATACCAATCGTGACGCCCCCAAATTTAGGTATACGCCACCCATCTTGGGTCGCCACTTACATGGTACATAAATTCAAATACAACTTACTAACCTAACTGTCAGGTATACAATACTGACATAAATCGTGAGTTTGAATACAAATATTGTCTACTAGATATTATACAAACTCAAAAGGAGTCCTCATTACAACTATTATCACACTATTTCACGTAATAGTGAGGACTACTAATGCTATCCTCTCGACCATTACTCCGCTCCCCGACTCGTCTCCAAATATGTTCTCATTTCAAGAGAACAAAGAAAGAAAGGGTGAGCTCAACTAGCCCAAAGAAGAAATATTATGACTAAGATAATGCGTAATAAATTATCATTAGCCTTCAACAAAGTGTTAAACCGATAAAGTACAATAGACAACCAGCTTTAATCTGCAGCAATGGAATATGCAATCCATTAAAAGAGTCAAGTAGAGAATAAAATCTACTATCTTTTAGGTTTTAAAAGGTTTTCATCAATTTTTATCACGAGACTCAAACTAATAAATAAACCACCACATCTAATCATCCATGTACTACTGCCAAGGATTTTCATCAAATTATCAATGGTCATGACTATACCGAATCACCCCTGGTCATAATCATACCAAAAACTATCCATCACTGCATTACAGGCCACTGAGAACTTTTGTCACATCATTTATAGCAGGTCATGATTATACCGAATGATCCCTGGTCATAATCATACCAAGTTCATCTATGCACGTAAGACATAGATAACTTTCAACATAATATAACATGAGGATGATGACAATGACATAATAATTCAATAAAACAAGTTCAAGAATTAATTTATCCAAGAACCAATAACGTCCAAGTTGTCAACATGATACTTCTTTGTAGAGTAAAATTCAAGAATGCTCGTAAGAATATTTCCATGAAAAGATATCGATGAAACGCAAATATCAAGGATATTCTACTAATTTCATGGAGTATAGAAGTCAAAGTTTTAACCAACCGGGTATAATAAAGAATGGAATAACAAAAGAAATCACCATGCATGCGGTATTGCAGATGTATGTGAGTTATTCCAATGTAATAATAATAATCGGAACCAGTCGTGTGAAATTCACACCGACAGGGATGATCCAATGTAATAATAAATGCTGAATAATAAACAATGGAACCAGTCCTGTAAATCACACGCATGTGATATTCCAAATGTAATAATAAATGCGGAATAATAAACAATGGAACCAGTCCTGTAAAACACACGCATGTGATATTCCAACGGAATAATAAAGAATGGAATAATGTAAGAAGATCACCAAGTATAGGGGATTCCAGCGACACGAGTTATTCCAATGTAATAAATAAGAATGGAATAACATAAGGATTTCACCAAGTATAGGGTATGCCATATATACAAAGTTATGTATAGGGTATACCACTTTTACAAAGTTATTCCAATGTAATAATAATGAATGGAATAATGTGTTCTCTTCATGAATAAGAAAGAATAACACTCGACGACAGCACAACAAATAATACCCCTTACCGTAAAAGACACCGGATATCAAAGTAGTGAAGTACCGAATACTCTTCTTCTTTCTCTCTATAGATTTTCTCTCTATAGCTTCTCTCTATAATTTCTCTCTCTAGAGTTTCAAAGAATTAAGTAAGAAAATAATGAAGGAATGAGCTTCTATTTATAGGAAAATAGAATGCATAGTAATTAATCCATGAACTATCCAGTTGATTTACTTTAATCGACGGTTCATATTTAAAGCAAAATCTTTTAAATAAAATATAATATATTCTATTTATATAAAAACATTTTACTATGCAAACACTATGCAACACTATGCAAAAAAACACTATGCAACACTATGCATAATAAAATATAATATATTTTATTTATAGAATAACTTTAATAAAGTATTCTCGCTTTTATATAAAAGATGTTTCGCTTTTTATTACGTTAATAATACTGAATAAAACAAAACGTCATTATCGCTATAATAATTCATATTATTAATCGATAATAATGGAATCAAACCGAGTGACTTCTCACATAAGCATCAATAATCAATACCGCAGCTACTATGCAACCACACGACATCGTACATTTACTACCGAGTAGTTCAACAAAGATCAACGGTAAAACTTCCGCCATTATTTCAATAAAATATTTTTTTTCGCTTTTCTCAATCCGACAATAATTTCGCTAGGGGTCCACCAATGATTGAGTAGTTATAGATTAATATTCCCTCGCTAAACCGAATATTCCCCGACCAATCGAATATAATATAACCACTTGCATACTTTGCAAAATTTATAAATACTACCCACAACTATAATATTATCTCAAATTCACACCATAATATTAAAAATTATTTCGACAAAATTTAAATCTTTATTGATAAAATCTGGGTCTCACAATCTCCCTCCTTATGGAATTTCTCCCTCAAAATTAGGGTAAATGACTGATATGATAGAGAGATGAGGATACCTTGAATACCTTTATCGTTGAAAACATTAAATTCATTTTTGCAATTCGGCCAAAGATATTCATTAACAATTCATCTTTGCACTACAGGCCAAAGATATACAACTGTAAAACCAATAATGCTGAGACTCAGCTTAATAGTATCACGACCACGAATTATCCATGCACCACTGGCCAAGGATATTCGTGTTTTCAATTACGGTCATGATTATACCGAATAATCCTTGGTCATAATCATACCAAGTCTATCAATACACTACGGCCAAAGATGACTTTTACCACATCCATTAATTAATATTTCATTGCTGAGACTCAGCTCAATAATTAATCCATATCATCGAATCATCCCTGCACTACAGGCCAAGGATATTCATTAGTATCACGACCACGAATTATCCATGCAATACGGCCAAAGATAATCGTGTATTCATTAGTATCACGACCACAAATTATCCATGCACTACGGCCAAAGATAATCGTGTATTCATAAGTATCACGACCACAAATTATCCATGCACTACGGCCAAAGATAATCGTAATCATTAGTATCACGACCACAAATTATCCATGCACTACGCACCAAAGATAATCGTGTATTCATTAGTATCACGACCACAAATTATCCATGCACTACTACCAAAGATAATCGTGTATTCATTAGTATCACGACCACGAATTATCCATGCACTACTACCAAAGATAATTGTGTATTCATTAGTATCACGACCACAAATTATCCATGCACTACTACCAAAGATAATCGTGTATTCATTAGTATCACGACCACGAATTATCCATGCACTACTACCAAAGATAATCGTGTATTCATTAGTATCACGACCCACAAATTATCCATGCACTACTACCAAAGATAATCGTGTTTTTCAATTACGATTATGATTATACCGAACAATCCTCGGTCATAATCATACCAAGTCCATCTATGCACTACAGCCACGTATGACTTTCAACATAATATAAACACGAGGGATAATGATATAAAGAATCAATCAAATGAGATAAAGGATAAATATTAAACATTTATAATATAATTTATCCAGATTCAAGAATATCCCCATGTTATCAATCACTTAATAATCTCATAATCTAATATCCTTAATATTATAACAATATTTTAATCACTTCTTAAATTTATAAACAATTTATCTCAATTGTTTACGCTTTACCATATAATGCATTTAATCATTCAAAATGTCATACTCATAAGATATCATCACCAATTATCAAATCCTCAAAAAATATGCATATACTCTATATAGGATTCTCTAGCCATAAAATCCTATTTTCAACTTTGTTACTTCACATAACATATTTAACTCATATGTTCGTAATTAAACTATTTTCATGAAAAATACCAAATCAGTCCCAAAAATATTTCTTTTCTGGGATATAGCATAATATAGTCCCATAATGAAAATATATTTTTCTCGAATTTTAAAATTCATTTTCTATTTTTAAAAATCAATTTCTAATTAATTCCTTAAGAAATTAGCTACCTCAAGTTTAACTCCAAAATTCCCAAATCTTGGCAGGACCTTACACATGTTAACGTGAGCTTCTAGTTTAAATTTCATGGTCATTGGAGTTATAGAACTCGTTTATAGCGTTTTTAAAAAAAACCTAAATATTGAAATAGTCATAACTTGCTCATTTTATGTCAGAATAAGCTCATTTTTGGACAGGAGGTACTTTATACCATATACCTTCATGTCCCAAAAGGCCAGAATTTTTCTCATAATTTAAGTGGCCGAAATAGCCCCTCTAAAATCATGGCAGCAGCTTTTTCGATTTTTGCAGCTTTGCACTCCTTTGCTAAAATCAGTCCACACAAAAATTAGTGGAATATCGCAGTTATTTATTATTCTGTTGGAATAACTTGTCTGTGGTCTATCGCATGCCTGGTGATTTCTTTTGTTATTCCATTCTTTATTGTACTCAGTTGGTTAAAGTTTTGGCTTTTATACTCCATGAAATTAGTGGAATATCTTTGATATTTGCGCTTCATCCAGTATCTTTTCATGGAAATATTCTTTTGAGCATTCTTGAATTTTACTCCACAAAGAAGTATCATGTTGAATTTGGACGTTATTGGTTCCTGGATAAATTAATTCTTGAACTTGTTTTATTAAATTCTTATATCATTTTCATCATCCTCATATTTATATTATGTTGAAAGTCATCTTTGGCCCGTAGTGTATAGATGGACTTGGTATGATTATGACCAGGGATTATTAGGTATAATCATGACGGTAATGTTACAAATGATGTTATTAAAGTCCTCATTGGCCCGTAGTGCAATTATGGACAGTTTTTGGTATGATTATTGTCATGGATTCTCTTCGGCCAAGGGTGCAAAGATGAATTGTTTTATGGCATGATCATGACCATTAATGTATACACAAATATCCTTGGCCCATAGTGCATGGATAATTTGTGGTCGTGATACTAATGAATATCCTTGGTCGTAGTGCACGGATGATGTGGTTTATTTATTAAGCTGAGTCTCAGCAATAAAAGTGATGAAAAACCTTTTAAAACATAGAAGATAGTAGATTTTATTCTCTACTTGACTCTTTTAATGGATTTCTTATTCCACTGTAGTTAAACTTGATGTTTGTTATATTATATTAGTTTAACACTATTGAAGGCTAACGATAATTTATTCTGCATTATCTTAGTCATAATATATCTTACTGGGCTAGTTGAGCTCACCCTTTTACTTTCATTGTTCTCTTCAGGAAATGAGAACGTAGCAGGGACTAGTCGGGGAACGGAGTGACGATCCAGATGATAGTATTAGTAGTCCTCACTATTCTATAAAATAGTGTGACAATAAATGTAATAAGGACTCTATTTGAGAGTGGATATTGTCTAGAAGGCAACATTCCTGTTTAAAATCTCAGCTATGTTTTGTCGTATATTACACGAAGGTTGTATAATTAAGTTTTTATTTGTATTCTGTACCATGTTTTTGGTGACTCAAGATGGGTGATGTATACCTATTTTGGGGGCGTCATAGTTGGTATTAAAGCTTAGGGATATGATCCCTGGCTGAGATGTGAGACAAGAGCTAGGAGGGGAGAGATGGGGAATTCCTTCGCTAGTATGACCTACCTAAGTTTATTTGGTATTTAATTGGTCGATCAGAGTATATGGATAATATGTGATATGTTAATTAACCCTTGTTTTGTGGCAGTATTTGAAAATGGCATCCGAAAATGTTGAGATAAACAATGGAGCACAGGAGACCATTGAGTCTCCACGGATCAATAATCAGGATAATGTGCATCGGGAAGACAATAAACCTCATGTAAACAACAACACTGATCAAATGACGAACGACGGTACGTTTAGGAGCTTTTTAGAATTCATGCAAACAAGAGAGACTCCTGTTCATAATGCAGGTGGAAACAATGGCAACCCACGGTTGGTCACCGCTAAGCAGTTCAAGGAGCTGGGACCACCGGTGTTTTTGGAAAAGCTAGAACCACTTAAGGCGGAGACGTGGTTAAAGCATATCACCAAGATATTTGATGTCTTGGGATGCTCCGAGGAGCAAAAGGTTCCATTCGCCACCTTTATGTTGCGTAAAGAAGCAGATCATTGGTGGGAATCTATAAAACGTACCCAGCCTAACGCACTCAAGATGTCTTGGGAGAAGTTTCAAGAATTGTTCAACGACAAGTACTTTCCTGAAAGTATTCGTCACATGAAGGAGGTAGAATTCATCAAGCTGGAGAAAAACAACATGACCGTATCACAGTACGAAGCCAAGTTTACCGAGTTTTCCCGGTTTGCATCCCATTTTGTTGATAAGGAGGAGCGAATACGTGAATGTTTCTAGCGAGGTTTGAAACCTGAAATACGTTAATACCTCATTTCTCATAAACTTTGTTTATATTCAGATGATATGAATAGGGCTCAGTTATTGGAGCGCGATAATGAGTCAGTACAACCAAAAGGTAATGACCAGTAACACGATAATAATCATACCGGTGGCAACGGCCATCGGAACAATGATAACCATCACGGATGAAATTATCATGCAAAGAATGGTAACCACTTCGGTGGTAATCATGGCCAAGATAATAAAAGTGGAAATTTCAAGAAGAGAAGGTTCAATAATGACGTGAAAACGTCGGCACCAGCACCCGTTTCAAAGGAAGAAGAATGACCACCGGTCGTATGTTTCAAATGCAGACAGGAGGGACACATCCGTCCAAACTGTACGCAGCAACCCAAAGCGTGTTTCAATTGCAGAAGAGAAGGTCACCTAGCTCGATTTTGTCGTGTAGTGAAGTCAAGTTCAGCTGGGATAGTGATGCCAAAGGATGTCCCAGACAAGTCAAAGCCGATAGTTTAAGTGAGAGCATTTATTGAGGAACCCGAATGAGGTTATTACGGGTAAGTTAATTATACATTCTTGCGAAGTCTATACCTTATTAGATACAAATTCTATCCATTCTTTTATCTCTCTTGCTTGCTCTCAACGTTTAAATTTGACCCCAGAGAAGTTAGACTTTGACTTATTGGTTGAAATTTCGTTAGTAGAAACCTTTGTTACCTCCACTATTTATAAATCTTGTTGATTCAAATCGACACTTTCACGTTACCTGTCAATCTTATCTCTTTAAAAATACTTGCCTTTGATGTGATTTTAGGAATCGATTGGTTAACTACTCATCATGTTTTTCATAAGGTTGTTCGCTTTCATATTCCTCACCAACCTGTTATGCGAATTCAAACAACCAAACTACTAAAGTCAATCATTGTCATATCAAGCCATAAGTAAAGAGCCCCAATCCTTTCGTTGTTAACTTCCTTTGAGTGGAATGCACCGAAGCCAGACTTTCTATAGGCGACATCGTGAATGACGATGGTAAGTTAATAGGTATCAATGTGATATACTATCCAAGTCTTGGATGAGGGTCACAGTTTTGAATGATATTTCTATTGTTAATAAATTCCTGACGTATTCTTGAAGACTTCTTAGTCTACCCCTAGAGCGTGAAATCGAATTTTGTATTAACCCTAGTACAAAACCCATTTCAAAAACCCTCAAATATTTCTTTACTTAAAACGAATGTATCATGCGCCAAAGACGTTGGCTCGAGCTGTTGAAGATTACGATCGTACCATTCAATACCATCGTGGAAAAGCGAACGTGGTAGCTAACGTGTTGAGTAGAAGATCGTATGCGTTTACGAGTGCGATGTTGTTAACACAAAAACCCATTTTGTATAACTTACAAATGATGAAGATAGAGTTAAAGACTCTAAGGACCCACATGAAGATAACGAATATACGAGTAGAATTGACTTTAGTCGATAATGTTACAGCCGCTCAAGCTACACACCCGGAGCTGATGAATGTGAAGAAAAAGGTTCAAGAGGGCGTTATTCTAGAAGCAAGAGTCGATGAATAGAGAAAATCTCAACCCTCTATTTAATTGGCCCATTTGAAATCCTCAATCGAGTAGGAACTGTGGCCTATGGACTCGCTTTACCACCAAGTATATCGCGTGTTCATAACATTTTTTTTATATATTGATGTTACGTAAATATGTGGATGACCCGAACCACGTTATTAAATTAGAACTAGACGAGATAGCAGAAGATTTAACATATGATGAGATACGTGTTAAAATCTTGAATAATAAGGATCATATTCAGCACTCAAAGGTTATACCTCAAGAGTTAGAATCTGAAATGAAGTCAAGGTATCCTAATCTCTTCTAAGATACCAGTATGCGTCGACGTAAATTTCAAGCAGCGAAATTTCATAAGGAGGGGAGATTGTGAGACCCCAAATTTTATGAATAAAAATTTAATTTTCTCGAAATATTTTTTTTAAATATTATGGTGTGGATTTGATATAATGTTATAATTGTGGGTAGTATTTATAAACTTTGCAAAGTATGCAAGTTTTTATATAATATTCGATTGGTCGGGGAATATTTTTTTTATCCGGGAATATCCGTACGCCGGTACAATCATTGGTGAACCCCACAACGGAATTATTGTCGGATTGAGAAAACAACAAAAATATTTTATGAAAATAACGGCGGAAGTTTTACCGTTAACTGTTGAAACACCCGGTTTTAAAAGTACAGTAATACGTGTGGTTGCATAGTAGCACACGGTTTTGATTATTGAAGCTTACGTGAGAAGTCACTCAGTTTTGTTCAATTATTGCTATAGTAATTGTTGCATAGTATCTCATGTTAATTGATTAAATTATTGTCCATATTTTATATATTATTAAATCAATAATTGAGATAATAAAGTTATTAATATTATTATTTGCAATATTAACGATGTCTAGAAGTTCTGCCAATGAGAGATTTAATCACCTAATTGCGCGCCAATAGGGAGAAATCCTTATTGAAAAGCCCCCTCTTTCCTGGGAACAACCTGGTCGATTAATATTGTGAATTATAATAAAGGTGATAAGTTTTATTCTATTATTATTATAAATGTAATAAAACAGAAAACTTTTTATATAAAACAGAATGCTTTTATAAAGTTATTCATTTTATTAGACTATAAATAGAATATATAATATTCTATTATGCATAGTGTTTGATAATTGCTGCATAGTAAAATCATTTTATATAAAAATGTAATACTTTTATAAAGTTATTTGTTTGATTAGACTATAAATAGAATATATAATATTCTATTATGCATAGTATTTGCATAGTAAAATCTTTTTATATAAAATGTAATATTTTATAAAGTTATTCGTTTTATTAGACTATAAATAGAATATATAATATTCTATTATGCATAAGTGTTTGCATAAGGCCTATATATAGTGTTTTTCATAGTAAAATTTTTTTATATAAAATAGAATACTTTTATAAAGTTATTCGTTTTATTAGATTATAAATAGAATATATTATATTTTATTTAAAAGATTTTGTTTTATTAGAATGTTTTATTAATATTGCATAGTAAATTAATATGAACCGTCCGTTTAAAAGTAAATCAATCTGGACCGTTCATGAAACTCTAGAGAGAGAAACTATAGAGAGAAAGAAGAAAAGTATTCTGCTACTTCACTACTCCTATATCCAGTTTCTTCTAAGGTAAGGGGTATTATTTCTTTTGTATTCATGAAGAGAACTTCTGTTATTCCATTCTTTATTATTCTTTTGGAATAACCTGTATACGCGGACTACCCTATAATTAGTGAAATTCTTCTATTATTCCATTCTTTATTATTATGTTGGAATAACCTGTCTATGCGAAGTACTGTATACATGGTGAAATTTTTCTGTTATTCCATTCTTTATTATTATGTTGAATAACTTTGTCTACATAGAAGTACCGCATACTTGGTGAAATTCTTCATTATTCCATTCTTTATTATTATGTTGGAATAACATGTCTATACATGGGCATCGCATACATGGTGAAATTCTTCCATTATTCCATTCTTTATTATTCTATTGGAACATCCTGTTTGTGCTTTTTACGCATGACCGGTTCCATTATTTATTATTCTGTTGGAATATCCTGTTTGTGCGTTTACGCATGACCGTCCCATTATTTATTATTCTCATTGAACATCCTGGCCTGTGCGTTTACGCATGACCTGGTTCCATTATTTATTATTTTGTTGTAATATCCTCATGCGTGTGTTTACGCATGACCGGTTCTATTATTTATTATTCATTTGAATATCCGTCATGCGCTGCGTTCGCATGATCCGTTCCGTTATTTATTATTCATTGAAATAACTTTGGTATTGCGATTACATTGCATGCCTGGTGATTTCTTTTGTTATTCCATTCTTTATTGAACTCAGTTGGTTAAAGTTTTGGCTTTTATACTCTATGAAATTAGTGGAATATCTTTGATATTTACGCTTCATCCAGTATCTTTTCATGGAAATATTATTCTGAGCATTTTTGAATTTTACCCCACAAAGAAGTATCATGTTGACAATTTGGACGTTATTGGTTCCTGAATAAATTAATTCTTGAACTTGTTTTATTAAATTATTATATCATTGTCATCATCCTCATATTCATATTATGTTGAAAGTCATCTTTGGCCCGTAGTGCATAGATGGACTTGGTATGATTATGACCAGGGATTATTTGGTATAATCATGACCGTAATGTTACAAATGATATGATAAAAGTCCTCATTGGCCCGTAGTGCATTGATGGACAGTTTTTTGGTATGATTATGGTCATGGATTCTCTTCGGCCAAGAATGCAAAGATGAATTATTTTATGGCATGATCATGACCATTAATGTATAGACGAATATCCTTGGCTCGTAGTGCATGGATAATTTGTGGTCATGATACTAATGAATATCCTTGGCCGTAGTGCAATGATGATGTAGTTTATTTATTAAGCTGAGTCTCAACAATAAAAGTGATGAAAAACCTTTTAAATCATAGAAGATAGTATATTTTATTCTCTACTTGACTCTTTTTATGGATTGCTTATTCTGTTGCAGTTAAACTTGATGTTTATTATATTGTATTAGTTTAACACTGTTGAAGGCTAATGATAATTTATTCTGCATTATCTTAGTCATAATATTTCTTACTGAGCTAGTTGAGCTCACCCTTTTACTTTCATTTTCTCTTCAGGAAATGAGAACGTAGCAAAGACTAGTCGGGGAAAGGAGTAACGGTCCAGATGATAGTATAAGTAGTCGTCACTATTCTATAAAATAGTGTGATAATAAATGTAATGAGGACTCTATTTGAGAGTGGATATTGTCTAGAACGTAACATTCCTGTTTAAACTCTCAGCTATGTTTTGTCGTATATTACACGACGGTTATATAATTAAGTTTTTATTTGTTTTCTGTACCATGTTTTTGGCGACAAAAGATGGGTGATGTATACCTGTTTTGGAGGCGTCACAAATACCATCTAGCTCGGAGGGATTTGTCATCTACAATGATGCTTCGGGCAAAGGGTTAGGATGTGTTCTCATGCAACATGGAAAATTCATCGCCTATGCCTCTCGACAACTCAAAGAATATGAGAGGAATTATCCTACTCATGATCTAGAGTTGGCAGCTGTTGTCTTCGCACATAAAATTTGGAGGCCTTACCTGTATGGAGAGAAGGTGGAGATCTATACGGATCATAAAAGCCCCAAATATTTCTTCACTCAAAAGGAGCTCAACATGCGGCAACGACGTTGGCTTGAGCTGTTGAAAGATTACGATCATACCATTCAATACCATTCTAGAAAAGTGAACGTAGTAGGTGATGCATTGAGTAGAAGATCATATGCGGGTACGAGTGCAATATTGTCAACGCAAAGGCCCATTTTGTATGACTTTGAAAGGATGAAAATAGAGTTAAAGACTCCAGGGACCCATGTGATGATGGCAAATATATGAGTAGAACTGACTTTAATCGATAAAGTTAAAGCTACTCAAGCTACAGACCTGGAACTGATTCGTATGAGGAAGAAAGTGCAAGAAGGTGCTATTCCGGAAGCAAGAATCAATGAAGAAGGAATACTTTGAGTCAACTCCAGACTTTGTATTCCTAACGATTCTAACTTGAAGTATAAAATCATGATGGAGGCGCACAACACACCGTTTGCAATCCATCCTTGGAGTACCAAAATGTATCGTGATCTTTGACATACATTTTGGTGTAGCAATATGAAGAGAGAGATAGCAGGGTTTATCTGAAAGTAGTATGCATACAAGTCAATCATGTTTGAATGATAAAGCATATACTTTGTAACAATCTTATTCATTTATTAATAAAAAGTATTAATTTATTAAAGGCTTTTAATTATCTACATGATGCTGTTTTATAATATGTGATAAACCCATAGTTTTGAGCAATGCTTTTAGAATAATGATGATGATCATTCTAATGAGATCTAAATTCTTAGAAAGCTTAAAACTAAAATAGTTCCCAATCGTTGAATTACTAAATTGGGGATTAATAAATCCGGATAGATTGGTACATATGTTGCTTGCTCATTGGATGAGTATGATTGATCTCATGATCATTTGTGTGGAGACACTAAAGCAAGTATGTAGGTGCTTATTAGAGAATAAGTTCATTTGAACGTGGCTCGCTAAGGAATACCTAATGGAGTTTTACTTGCTCACAATAGGAATTCTCGTAGTGATAGTAAGACAAGTGATCCTTGGACTTGAGATCATCATAGTATCTTGTGTATGATGAGTTATACTTTGACTTATTCCTTAAGACCCTTAGGGCATATCAAAGGGTATACTTGGGTATAATAAGTTATTCATGGAGATAATGTATGATCAATAAAGAATCTACCACTTCTAGTAAAAAAAGAGAAATGTCCTATGTGATTCGATAAATGACAACGCAGTAGTCCTTGGCCAAGGCAGAATGAAATTAGAAATGAGTTTCTAATTTGTATTATTTGGAGTTGTGCATTTAAGAGTCGAAATACATATAATTAAATAAAATAAGACTTGACAGTAATTCCATGTCTTATATTTAATTGGGAAATTGTATGGTGGAAGGATTGAATTGTATGGTAACTATTTACTCAAAGGTTCGTTTATGATTAATGTTGAAATCTATATTATCTGGAAAGTCGTCGATCGCTAGGAGGCTTATCCCTATTGTAGAATAAATATTATTTATTTAAATAAATTAATTGTTTAATTTATTTATTTAAATAAGATTAGAATTGTTCTAATTGATTTATTCACAACCGGTTTAATATGGAGAACCTAAAGGGTCACACCATAAAAGAAAGAATAATTATTTAAGAAGTTAATGGCATAATCGTAATAATATATTAAGTATATTTAATTTAATCAATGGTGATAGAATAAATTAAATAGCTTAATATTTATTATTTAATATTTTAGAAATATTAAATATAAATTAATAAGAGGAGTCTTATTAATATTATTACAATTATTATTATTTTAATTTTAAAAGAGTTAGGAATTAATTTAATATAAGTACTTTCATTTATTCCTAATAGGATTAGGAGAAAAATTAGTTAAAGGAGTTTAATTAATTATCCCTAATAAGATTAGGGAGCCCATTTAATTAAAAAGAGTTTAATTAAATAATACCTTATTTTAATAGGGTTAGTTGATATCTTTATAAGAGGAGTCTTATATCAGATATCAAAAATACGTTAATTCCAATTGTTGGAGAGTACGCTCCTTTTCTATAGAGATAGAAAACAAGGGTTTTGCCAAATACCCATCTTCTTGAATTCTTCTTCTTCCTTGGTGGATCACCTCTAGAGGCCAAACACTTGGGTGGCTAACTTTGATCAAAGGAAAGAACCAAACCTGATGGATTCAAGTTGAACGCGAAAAGGATTAGAGGTGAACTTGTACCTGAGGAAGCTCGGATCTTCAAGGGTATGATTCTTGTTCTTTCTTTTTCGCTTAATTAATAATTTTGCATAAAGGGTGATCCAGGTATATGGTTTGTAAATTTTTAAAACTCTGATTTTCCACATTTCTGCATATTTTGTGCAATTTGATTACGTTCATGAATATTACAAACCTAACATTATCTCAAGGTGTCTAACTTGTCAACGAGCCAAGGCGGAGCATCAAGTTCCAAAAGGTCCATTGCAACCACTTGAAATTCCAGAATGGAAGTGGGAGCACATTACCATGGATTTCATTACTGGTCTTCCCAAGGTTTTTCAAGGCATAGATGCAATTTGGGTCATTGTTGATAGATTGACCAAGTCTGCTCATTTCTTACCTATACGAGAAACTTATACACTTGAACGTCTTGCTCGTATGTACATAAACAAGATTGTAAGATTGCATGGTATGCCAGTATCCATAGTTTCTGATCGAGACCATGATTAACTTCAAGATTTTGGGTTAGTTTACAAAAAGCTATGGGCACAGATTTATGATTTAGTTCGGCTTATCATCCTCAAACAGATGGGCAGTCGGAGAGAACTATTTAAACTATGGAGGATCTATTAAGATAATGTGTCCTTGACTTTAAGGGAAGTTGGGACAAGTTCTTACCATTGGTGGAGTTTTCCTACAACAATAGTTATCAAGCAAGTATTGATATGGCTCCATTTGAGGCGCCATGGAAGAAAGTGTCGCTTCCAAAGATTCGGGATGAGGTGGGTGAAGCAACGTTGTTGGGACCGGAGTTGGTACGTATGACTACAGAAAAGATTTAAACGATCCGACAACGTATAAAAACCTCACAAGATCGACAAAAGAGTTATGCTGATCTTCATTGAAAGGACGTGGAATTCAATATTGGAGATCATGTGTTGTTACGTGTTGCTCCATGGAAAGGAGTTACGAGATTTGAAAAGAGAGGAAAGCTCAATCCTCGATTCATTGGCCCATTTTTAATCCTCGATCGAGTAGGAACTTTGTCCTATAGACTCGCTTTACTGCCAAGTATGTCTCGTGTTCACAACATTTTTTAAATATCTATGTTACATAAATATGTGAAAGACCCGAACCATATTATTAAATTAGAACCGGACGAAATAGCGGAAGATTTAACGTATGAAGAGGTTCCTGTTAAAATCTTGGATAAGAAGAAACATATTCTACGCCCAAGGTTATACCTCAAGTCAAAGTGTTGTGGAGAAACCACAATGTTGAGGAAATGACCTGGGAGTTAGAATCTGAAATGAAATCACGGTATCCTCACCTCTTTGACATACCAGGTATGTACCCTAATTTCGAGGGCGAAATTTCATATGAAGGGGAGGTTGTAAGACCCCAACTTTTATGAATAAAGATGAATTTTTCTATAAATATCATTTTTGAATATTAAGATTTAAATTTGTTATAATGTTATAGTTGTGGGTAATATTTATAAATTTTGTAAAGTAAGCAAGTTGTTATATAATATTCGATTGGTCGGGGAATATTCATTTTAACAGAGAATATTCATACGACGACACAATCATTAGTGGACCCCACAACGGAATTATTGTCGAAATGAGAAAACGACAAAAAAATCTTTTTATAAAAATAACGACGGAAGTTTTACCGTTAAAACTGTTGAAATACCCAGTGATAAAAATACAGTAATACGCGTGGTTGCATAGTAGCACACGATATTGATTATTGATGCTTACATGAGAAGTCACTCAGTTATATTCAATTATTGCTACAATAATTGTTGCATCGTATCTCTTATATTATTGATTCAATTATTGTCACAGTATCATCTGCATAATATTTTATATTATTAAATCAATAATTGAGATGACAAAATTATTTATATTATTATTTGCAATATTGGCAATGTCTAGAAGTTACATCAAGGAGAGTTTGGTCACCTAATTGCGCCGATAGGAGAAATCCTTATTGAAAGCCCCTCTCTTCCAGGAACGACATGGTTGTTAAATATTGCGAATTATAAGAATGATGATAAATGTTATTAAAAATATTAAGGGGATATTTATGAAATATTTGATATAAATTTTGCTTATTTTATGGACCCCCATTTATCCATTTTTTAAAATAATTGGTAGAAAATTATTTAATATAATAAAGGTGGGGACACATGTGGGGCCCACATGTGAAAGAAAAAAATGGAAATGGGGGGGGGGGTGGAGTTTACGTATACAACAGGTAATGTTATATATATATATATATATATAATTTTGAAAAACTGTTAGAGGAAAGAATCGCGGGGGTGACATCCCGTGAGTTTATATATATATATATATATATATATATATATAATATATAACATATATTATATTTTATTTAAAAGTTTTTATTTTATTAGAATATTTTATTGCATAGTACTGCATAGTAAATCAAAATTTTCAGAAAATTGGCCGAAGGATTCGCCGCCCGTGATAAGTCATGTTCACCCGTGAGAAATATTTTCTAAATAGTATCCTTCCATTCTCCTATAAATAGGATGCTTAGTTAGAATTGAAAATCACACCAGAATTAGAAAATTCTTCTTCTATAATATTGAGCGTATTTCTTTCGAGTTTTAGAAAGCTTTGAGCGTAGAAAACAGTGAAAGTTTTCTTCAAGAATATCCCCGCTATACCAGTTGGAATACTCTTCTTTTCAAAGTAAGGGATGTTATTTTTGTTCAATATTCGCTTGAAATAATATTTTCTTCCATACTCTGAGTATTTAAGTAATATTATTTCGTTTCAGATTTCGAATTCTATACTCGTTTTATTAAAGTTTTGGCTTCTATATTCCATGAAATTAGTAGAATATCCATAAAATTTACGTTTCATCCAGTATCTTTTCATGAAAATATTATTCTGCACATTCATGATAAGTTTTAAGCTTTTCATGTCAGAATACTATTCACAGGTTACTATTCACGAAGTACTATTCACTCGAGTACTATTCACCTGGGGTACTATTCATGATAAAAATTGATCCGTTTTTGGTCCAAATCATTTTTGGTACAATATTATTCTTGAATTTTACTCCACAAAGCAGTATCATGTTGACAATTTGGACGTTATTGAATTCTGGATAAATTAAATTATAAACCTTTAAAAATTTATCCATTGCCTTCTTTGAATTCTTATATCATTGTCATCATCCTCATGTTTATATTATGATGAAAGTCATCTGTGGCCGTAGTGCATAGATGGACTTGGTATTATTATGACCAGGGATTATTTGTTATAATCATGACCGTAATGTTACAAAAGATATGGTAAAAAGTCCTCATTGGCCCGTAGTGCATTGATGGACAGTTGTTGGCAAGATCATGACCATAGATGAATACACGAATATCCTTGGCCCATAGTGCATGGATAATTTATGGTCGTGATATTAATGAATATCCTTGGTCATAGTGCAGGGATGATGTGGTTTATATATTAAGCTGAGTCTCAAGCGATAAAAGTTATAAAAAAATCTTTTAAATCATAGAAGATAGTAGATATCATGCTCTACTTGACTCTTCTAATGGATTGTTTGTTCCACTGCAGTTAAACTTGATATTTCTAATATTTTATCAGTTTAACACTGTTGAAGGCTAACGATAAATTATCTGCATTATCTTAGTCATAATATTTCTTACTGGGCTAGTTGAGCTCACCTTTTTGCTTTCATTGTTCTCTTCAGGAAATGAGAACGTAGCCGGGACTAGTCGGGGAATGGAATGACGGTCCAAATGTTTACATTAGTAGTCCTCACTATTCTATGAAATGGTGTGATAATAAATGTATTGAGGACTCTATTTGAGTTTGAATACTGTCTAGAAGATAATATTCGTATTAAAACTCTCAGTTTAAGTTTTGTCGTATTTTACACGACAGTTGTATTATTAAGTTGTATTCGAATTTTGTACTATGTATTTGGCGACTCAAGATGGGTGATGTATACCTATTTTGGGGGCGTCACATCCAACATCAAAGAACTAAACTCCTTCACATACTCCTGAACAGATCCTGTTTGTTTCAAGTGCTTCAAGGTATCTCTTGCCAGCCACGAAGTATTAAGAGGCAGGAACTAATCCTTCAATTCCTTCTTGAGAACTTCCCACGTCTCAATCTTTGGCCTGTCCGCACTCACATCATCCTCCGTCCGAGTTTGCCACCAAAGTTTTGTATCCTCCGTTAGGTACATGCTTGTAATTGTGACTTTCTCTCGATCTAGGATATGGGCAGCCATGAAATATTGCTCCATGTCCCACAAGAAATTTTCCAATTCCTTGGAATTTTGACTGCCTCTAAAGGATTTGGGTTCAGGGACTCGCAACTTTGAATGGTGTCCATCTCCGCTCACTGGACCACTATCCACATCACGTTTAACTAGTTCCATGTCTTAAGCCATTCTTTTGAATCGTTCAGAAACTTCAAGGGTCCGATTCGTGATAGCCAACACGTCAAGAGCCATTTCGTCCAACTTCTTGTTGAATTCCACAACATGTTTAACAACTTTAGCACGAAGGTTCTCCAGGAGAGCAGATGCTGCTCTGAACTAGTCTGCTAACTAACCTTCTTCACTAACCAACGGTGTGCCCATATAAGTTTTCAACGCTTGCAACTTCTCTTGCAGTTCATTGATCCGAATAGTATTGTTCGCCATCGTTCTCTAACAAAGCTTTGATACCAATTGTCACAGGGTGCACAATCTGACACTATTTATTTTTTCGCGTCTATGTCCTCCTTGTGATGCACTGGTTCGCCCAACCACTCAGCAACATGTCAATCACTTAAGCACAGTCTGTTTATACAAGCCACGCACACAAACATACACAGTGTTTACAGGACAACGTCCTAACCTTTTACTGCTCACTCAATAACAAGGATTACAATATATGACTAAGGGCTCGCAGGCTACACTTGCTCAGTGATCTCACATGCCTTACTAAGCCCTTGGCTACTCATATAAATACACATTAAGCTACAGTTGACATCCCCAACTGTTAGGTCATTCAAAACTAATAGGAAACCAGCATTTTGAATCAGCAACTGCCTGCTAACTGCCCACTAATAGATGTGTGCACCCCATGATGTGCAACTGTCCATCAACCGGCCACTAGCAGGTGTTAGGCACCCCATGATGTGCAACTGGCTGGAGACATGCCAATAATGTGCATGGAGGTTACTGCCATCAACTGCCCTTTAGTTGGGTCATGCTCTAGTCATCCAATCCAAAAATGCCCATTGTGTCAGCCCACCATTCTGATGTCCTTCACCCACTAGTGTCAGCCCACATTGTTGTTGTCTCAGCCCACGAAGTTGCCCAATCATGTTGCCCAACCATGTTGCCATAAGATGTTGTCCATTTATCCCACGAATTTCCAACTGGCCCAGCACTTGCCCAAGGTACTGTCCAAGTTTTCTGTGCACGTCTAGCCCATGTGTCTGTCCACATGCATTCGCCTTGTTGCATGTTGGGCTCCGCACATGCCATGCTTTGACATGCTAGGCGCACACCTATGCCATGCCCAACCGATGCCACGCTCAGCAACGTTCTTGCTTGTTCATGCCCAGCCCATGAACAAGTCTTTGATTCGATCCAAGCCTCCTAATTCTATGTTAGACATTGTTGTAGGGGAGCCCAACAATGTCCCAACGTCCAGCACTCATCGCCCATGGTCCCGGGTGACCTTCACGGAGCATTCCCCCTATAGTAGCACATATGAAAATTTCCAAACTGCCAGCACTAAACATCAGACCTGTCTGAGGAAGCATAATGCAAACCATGTAAATTTTCTAATTTTCTGACATAGCCAATTTGCTGCACAATGACCCAACTTGTTGCCTAGTGTCGCCCACTACTGCACAACACTGCTCATTGCTTCAAATGACTAAGTGTCAAGAAGGTTTGCCAATCATGTGCGCCCAACGCTCTTGGCTATCGATTGCTGCCTCACGCTGGTGCACACTGCCGCACGCACACACCTTGCCCCACAAATAAGTGTCAAAGCTTGACTTAGCATGCTATCTAAGTGTCCCGCATGCCAAGCCCGTGTCAACCCACTAAAAGGCTAACAGTAGTCCTTATAGATTGATAGCTTTATTTATTCTTTCTTGTAAACTCAATGCATTATTTAGATGAAAAAAACGACTAATAGAGTATATCTATGTACACTGTATCTAACTTTAGCATCTTTACCACATATTTTCTCTCTTTTCTATACAAGTGTTATACATTACTCAAAATTTTCAATCGAATATTCTCTCACAAAAATATTTTTTTTTACTAATAATATTTTTATGTTCAATATTATCTTTAAATTATATAATATTTAATTTACTAATGATGACAAAACGATACAATCATTACCAAAAATTTAAGAATATTATTATTTTATAGTATTATTACAAAAAAAAAAAAATTGTACGTTCCCTCGTGGAAGGTTGTCTTTAAAAGTTCGATCGATAGTATTATTACAAAAAAAAAAAAAATATACGTTCCCTCGTGGAAGGTTGTCTTTAAAAGTTCGATCGATTGGACTATAAATCTATCTCCTCGTACTCTCGTTCCTAGTCCTAGAACTTTCCCTAGCTTGAATTTTTTTCAAACATGGAGATTTTTTTTTTTTTGGGAAGTTAAGGAGTTAAAAATAAGAGATATTATCTTTGTTTCAGAATATAAGATTATTATTCATTTTTTAAAATTAATTTAAAATATTTTTAAATTCAAAATTAACATGAATTTATTTAATTTTAATCAATACAATAATAAATATTGTAAGTTATCTAAAGTACTATTTCTTGTAAGATTTATATTTTTTAAATGAATCATCAAAATTTTAAATTTATAAATATATTAAATTGATTTTCAAAATTCAATAATAATTCTAGAATTTAAAACAAAGAAAGTATTTATTAATTTTAGTCGGATACATATGTTTGGTAAATATAGCCATCCGTAATTGTATTTTTGTTTTATTTTTACATTTGGTTGACGTTACAATTCTTTGTTTATTTATTTATTCTTGAAGTACAATTTTCTCCCTACACTTGTTTCAAAAATTAAATTAGAACCCCAACTTTCAAAATAATTAAAACTACTCTTATATTTTGGACCTCAAAAGTTTTTATTAGATGATGGAATTTGAATAGTGCTTTTTTAGGTGGACATAAAATTAAATATTAATATTTTTGAATTTTATTTATTTATATTATTATCCATTATTAAAGTTAAAATATAAATAAATAAAATTTAAATATACTTATGTTCAATTTTTATATCCAAATAAATTTTTTAATTTGAATAATGTGTGCTGCCTTATGATTAACGGTCCCATGTGCATGTTTCTTGTGTTGTACGGGTGGCCATATGCTTTGACTCCTTTGCTTTGTGAGGACATCGACACTTGCACTTTTTTTGGAAATTTATTACTCCTTCTCCCCCATGACATGTATGTAACAAAGCCATTCCTCCAAGATGTATCTAAATTATTGCTGCAAAGTATTAGTAATTGTTTAATTATAGGAAGCTCCCCAAGTTTAATGTGTTTAGTGTGTTTGGGAATATAAATATATTTTAATTTTTTAATAAATAATTTATTTTAAATATAATTTATTGAAATTATGAAAGCATCGTTTGAAATTTAAATACATTTAGTAGGGGTGGAACCAACAATTCATCAGGAGAGGACAAATATTTATGAAAAAAATATATTATTAATTAAATAATTAATTGTGTTTGTCAACATATAAAAAATAGAAAAATATTTTTTACCTCATATTTTTGTTTAGTAAAATGTTATATATATATATATATATATATATATATATATATATATATATATATATATATATATACACACACACTCACTTATCTAGCTTCATTTTGCTCACCCCCTTTAGCGACAGATGGGGCAACGATTAGATTAAAATCGCTATAAATTCGATCCGTCGCTATATGTTGTCGATTACGCTTAAAGTTAAGACGACGGTTCTATATAGATGACGAACCAAATCGTCGCTTCGATTCGTCATTAAAGGGGGTATGCAAGGTATGTTAGATAAGGGATGAGCTTAATATCCGGATCTTAAGCTCACCCCTTATCTAACATACCTTGAATACTTTTACAGATAGGAAATGATTGATTCATTCGTCGCTATAGGTTCGATCCGTCGCTATATGTTGTCTGAAGAATTATATGTTATCCGTCGCTAAAAGTTAAGACGACGGTTACATATATATAGAAACCGAATCAATCGTCAGTCTGTCGTAAGCTAAAAGGGTATACACGATATGTTAGATAAGGTGTAAGCTTAAGATTCGAATGGTATATATATATATATATATATATATATATATATATATATATATATAAGGAAAATATAATTTAAGGCATGATTTAGCCAAGTTTGGTTAAAGGTACTGAATAAAATGACGTAATTTTGTATAAAAATTATAATTAAAGATTTTTATATATATAAACCCAAAATTGAAAGCTTAACCCTAAGGTAAAATTATATCATTTTACTAAGTAGTCTTGGTTAATATCGACCAATACACGTTTTAAATTACTTTTACCCCTATATATATATGTGTGTGTGTGTGTGTGTGTTGGACTAATCCATATTTTAATGATTAACAAAACACATCTATTATTATTAACAAATTTATCTTAGTATGCAAGAAAGGACTAGTTTGGTTAAGTTTTATGTTTGAAGCATAACTTGAAATGAGTCATGTTTTTAAGGTAAAATAATGTGATGAACAATAGTCACATATATGTTAAAGAATAGAGACAGTAAAATTTAGTATCCCAATTGACTTTTTTAATGGTAATATCATTGACGTTTTTATATAATGGACTCCACTGCATGTTTGTGTGAGGTGATCGTCGTTCCAATCATTTCTAAAAAAGTTGTAGGATGGATTACTCGCAACACCTTAACCTCACACTTATATGTATACGGTAATCTCGGTAAAATTACTTGCGTTTGGAATTCTACGTTGAATGGACACCAACGACACTTTGACCCCTCACTTATATTGAAGCGATAATCTCGGTAATATTGACGATTGATGCGGTATAGGACGCCACACATAACTATGTATTGTTGTATGATAAGTCGAATTGAATATCAAAGAAAAACTAAGAAACTAACTTAAGAATTTTTTAAAGAACCAAAAGTAGAGAATAGTCTCACAAGTATGATAAAAATTGAATATTATTGAATGTTAATGTGAATAACATCCATAAACCTTTTTATAGTAGTAATTGAAACCTTGAAATCCTTATAAGGAATTTATAATCAATTTGGAATCCAACTCTAATCCAAGAGTATCCTAATTATAATATAAATCTGAAATGATGTTGAAAATAACTAATTAATAAGAAAATTCATCGTCCAAATATGTCAAAAACGCCTCAACTAGATTTCCTCTGCGGTGCGACCGCGCTGGATTTGAACCAGCTTTAGGCGCGACCGCGCTCGAAGTCCAAAGAGCCAATCTTTTGTCTATATAATGGCACAGTTTAGGGCACAGCCGTGCTTGACCTATAAAATGAAATTTATCCTTCTTTTGTCTTTTGGTCCAGGACGTTCACTTGAAACAAATTCATGAGCTTCATAGGCTTGGATTTCAACTCAACAACCTCTTAACTTGATCCCACCTTCCAAGCTTCATAAATCAATCTGACAAGCCATTCTTTGAAGTGTTTAGCCCAAGTTCTCGTCATAGGTCCAACCAAAACTAATAATGGATCCGTTCCGTGATTGCCATCTATTCCTGAGCCTAGGATTTCCTCATTATTCCTCTCCTCTTGAAAAGAATTTGTCCTCAAATCATCACATACATTAAACAAACTTAAGTTAGTAACATTGAAGGTGGCACTAACATTATACTCACCAGGTCAATCCAGTTTGAAGGCATTATCATTAATGCGCTCAAGAACTTGAAATGGACATCTCCTCGTGGAAGCAATTTCGACCGTCTTTGGGATGGAAATCTTTCCTTTCGGATATGTAACCACATCTAATCTTCTGGTTCAAAGACAACTCAATGTCGACCCTTGTTAGCCTGCTTCGCATATTGCTCCGTCCTCCGTTCAATGTTGAGTCTCGCCTTATCATGTATATGTTTAACAAATTTAGCTTTTTGTCTTTCCATCCATGTCGGTATACTCAAAAACAGGCAATGGTGATAAATTCAACGGAGTTACTGGATTAAAACCATATACAATTTCAAATGGAAAAAATTTAGAAGCAGAATGAATAGATCTATTATACGCAAACTCAACATGTGGTAAGCATTCTTCCCAATGTTTGATATTCTTCTTAATGATAGCCCTTAACAATGCAAATAAAGTTCTATTAACTACCTCAATTTAACCATCAGTTTGTGGATGCCAAGTAGTTGAAAATAACAGTTTAGTACCAAATTTACACCACAAGGTCTTCCGAAAGTAACTTAAGAACTTTTATCTCTATCAGAAACAATAGTTTTAGGCATAACATGCAAACACACACTCTCCCAAGAGAACAAATCAGCTACATGGGATGTATCATCAATTATGTGATATTGAATAGAATGTGCCATTTTTGAGAATCTATCCACTACCACAAATATTAAATCATGACCATACCTAGACCTAGGTAAACCCAACACAAAGTCCATAGAAAAATCAATCCAAGGTTCATTAGGAATAGGCAATGGTGTATACAATCTATGGGGTTGAACACGAGATTTAGCTTGACGACAAATAATGCATTTATCACAAATTCTTTCCACATCTCGTTTCATATGAGGCCAATAAAAATGTTCTTATAAAACATCAAAAATTTTATCAACACCAAAATGACCCATTAAACCACCTCAATGTGATTCCTGAACTAACAATTCATGTGAAGAACTTGCAGGTATACACAACTTATTTTTCACAAAACAAGAATCCATCAATTCTAAAGTATTTAACCACATCATTCTTTTCACAAGTTTTAAACTCTTCACCGAAATCAAGGTCACTAGCATATAACTCTTTGATTCGTTCAAACCCAAGAAATTTCATATAAAGGGTATTTAACAACACATACCTTCGAGATAGAGCATCTAAAATGATGTTTTCCTTACTTTACTTGTATCAAATTACATATGAGAATGTCTCGATAAACTCCATCAACCGTACATGTCTCTTGTTCAACTTATGTTGACCTTTCAAGTACTTTAATGATTCATGGTTGATGTGTATCATGAACTCTTTAGGCCAGAGGTAGTGTTGTCACGTTTCCAAAGCCCAAACCAATGAGTACAACTCTTTGTCATAAGTATGATAGTTTAAAGTTTTCCCACTCAATTTCTCACTAAAGTACGCCACAAACTTTCTGTCTCACATCAACACAACTCTAATCCCACACTCATTTTGATTACTTTTGTCAATGGTGTTGTGATGTCGCTGAAATTTCTTACAAAGCACCGATAAAAACTTACATGTCCATGGAAGCTTCGCACTTGACTCACATTTGTCAGAGGCCATTCCCGTATTGCACGTATCTTTTCCTCATCAACTTAGATTCCAAGTGACCTCACAACAAAGCTAAGAAAAACAATCATATCTGAAAAAACATGCACTTTTCCTTATTAACAAACAACTTTTCCTTACGAAGTACATCTAAAACAAATTTTAAATGTAATGTATGTTCTTCAAAGTTTTTGCTATAAATAAGAATATCATCAAAATAAACAACAAAAAATTTCCCATGATTTGACGTAAAACATGGTTCATAAATCGTATGTAATGTAATAGGTGCATTAATTAAACCGAAAGGTAATACTAACCACTCATAAAGCCCATATTTAGTTTTAAATGCAGTTTTCCACTTATCGCCCTCATGTATTCTTATTTGATGATACCCACTCTTTAAATCAACTTTAGAAAATACACAAGACCCATGCAATTCGTCTGACATGTCATCTAAATAAGGAATGAGATAATGATATTTTACCGTAATATTATTTACCGCTCGACAATCGATGCACATACGTCATTTCACATCCTTTTTAGGCACTAAAATTATCAGAATTGCACAGGGACTCATGCTATCCTTCACGAACCCTTTCTCCATCAACTCACCAACTTGATTGAGCAATTCCTTTGTTTCATAGGGATTACTCTGATAAGCTGACTGGTTTGGAATGGCAGCATCGGGTACGAAGTCAATTTGATATTCAATTCCCCGAATCGGGGTTAGTCCTTGAGGAAGCTCCTCGGGAAATACATCCATGTAATCCTGCAAAAGAGATGAAATAACATTAGGAAAAATATCATTAGCATTAGTATTCAAAAGTGCCTTCTTATACTGAAGTATAATCATCGGCTGTTTAGAATCCAAAGCTCGCTTCACATCGCTTTTTTTTGCATAAATGTTTGTTTTCCTCTCTTCTTCATTCTTTTTCTCTCTTATTTTTATTTTCTTCACTCTCTTTTCTTTGTACATGATCTTTCTACAAGTGAATTTGATCCTCGTGCACTTGTTGTGGTGACATAGGACGTAAAACAATTTTCCTTTTATCGTGTACAAATGAATACTCATTAGTAAACCCATCACGCTTTACCCTCCTATCAAACTGCCATGGTCTACCAAATAATATATGATCCGCCTATTAGGTTTGTATATAGTGCAATCAAATCACATAAAAGTAGCAGAAGCACGATAAAATAGATTTTAAAATTTTATATAAACCATCACCATGATCATACCTTGTGCTCAATTATCAATCATTATAAAAGAGATGGAGAATCAGATTCATACCCTTGTAGAAACGAGATTCCTCAATTACGAGTTCACCTCCAATTCCTTTCACGTTCTCCTTGAATTCACTGGGCTGGATTATTTCATTTGATTAACGTTAGTCACCCAAGAGTTTGGTCTATAGAGATGATACACCAAGTATGTATTCAAGAAGATGGGTGTTGGAAAAACCCTAGTTTCTATCTCTATAGAATGTGTCAGCACTCTCTCAACTCTTGGAATTTTATGTAACCCTAAACTATAATAAGACTTCTTTTATTTATAGATGTGGGCCTCCTAAAAAATTTAGGAATAAGGTTTTATTTTAATTAATAAAACTCTTTTAATTAATTAATAAAACTCTTTTAATTGATTAAGCGGGGGGAAGGTGTTAGGCAGCCCCCAACTTCCATGAAAACACGATTGTTAGGAATAAGCATGTGAATGATATTCCTATTTATGTATGATTTGATTATGATATAAATGAATGAATATGCAAGTATGCTTGCGTTAAGAAAAGATATAAAGTCCTTTGATAGATAATAGGAACATATGTACAATGACTTAGAATGAATTGATTAAATATGTTAGGTTGATCCTACATAAGCAAAACTGCTTTGTAAAGTCCTTAAAAAGAATTGATGTACAAGGACTATAAATATAGAAATATCAAGCTTGTTAGTTTGATCTTATAATGAAATAGATAGGCTTGTCTGATCATCGAGCACTGCACCAGAAATCGTAGTTTGCCAAAAGAGTCCAGGAAAACTCGAGAGTTATCAAGGCATAATCGTAGACTGCAAGATAGTAGATCTCGGAGTTCGTAGAATGCCAGGAGAGACGAGGAAGGATCGTAGTGTATCGAGAAGAACATCCTCGAAGCCATAGTCTGCTGAAGCCCCATTTTTTTTGTAGTGAGTGCACTCAATGAATGGCTAGCAAGCTAATAGAAGATCTAAGCACCAACCCAATCAGCATTCAGATTGAGTTGAAAAGCCATTCAAGATGAAGTCTTCTACAAGTAGATCAAAAGAAGACTTTAGCAAAAATGACTGACTAAGGAAAAGTCAGCAAGTGCAGTTGCTATCAAATAAATAGAAGACAATGATCTTGGGGTCAACCAGGATCGTAGTGTTTGCAAAGGCAAAGAAGGAACTGATGAAGTGTATATAGAGATACTGGTTGGTTTCTAAAGAATAAGGCTAACGTGATTAAGCATGGGTCAGTCCATTGATGATAAGTGAACAGGAGATCACAAGGAGAAAGCGAACTGGGCATGCCACAAATCTGAGGTGTTTTGCTAATTATAAGAAGACCAGAACATGGAGTCAAGCTATCAGTTCTTAAGATCAGTCAAGGCAAACAGAAGTATTGAAGAACTACACAAATGAAGAAAGAAGTGTTCTACATTGAAGATCCAATGAACACTCTTCAGGACCGTAGTGTTATCTCAATCGGTAGACGAGGAACATTCAACATGACACTATAATCAGGTCCAAAAACATAGGCATCTGAATCGTAGAGTTTTGTCATCTAAAGATTGAAGCATTGTCAATGGTTCAATCTGAAGACTGATATTTGAACATTTTTAGTTAAGAGCATCGATACAAAAGGACAATCTATGATGCTCTAATTGAGAAGTCAGAAAAAAGAAATAAAGAAGATTACCTGGCTGAGGCATCAAAGTGACATCTCTGATGGGGTAGGTGAAATAGTACACTGCAGTGTCAAAAAGATGAAAAAGGGGATGTCATATCACATCTGTAGTCTGCACCAAATAACTCTAGATCTGCAAAGTAATTCAAATGACTTTCAACGGCTATATCCCAATGAAAAGATTGGGTATGAGTATAAATAAGCCAGAGCTTCAAGGATCAAGAGTTGCTGAAGTTGCAGAATTGTTGAGTTATTAGAATGCTATATTGTTGACTCTACGTATTCCACCAGAGCTAAACAGAACAAGTCTCAGTGACAGTGAGACTACAAAGGTGGAAGTGAAGCAACCTTGAACAAGGACTCGAACAGACTAAAAGCTTCACTCAACAAAGATGAGAATGCCACTGAAGATGGCAGCTAAGTTAAGAGCCGAGAAGGCCAAGAAGATATCATTCAAAAAAGTGGCAGGGTACAAAGAATATCAAGTGAGCCACTCTACAGATCACCATGAACCAAAAGCTAAAAAAGAAAAGATGCAGAATTATGTCTGCAATACATTCAAGAATGGTTCAGGGATTGCTAAGCGCCAGACTAAGTCTACCAAAAGCTCAGAGACTTAGAAAATCCAAATGGTGATGGTGCACAGCTGATGTCAGATGAAGATGAGCAGAAAAGAGTAAAGATCAGCTGCACCAAAGAAGATGTAGTCCAGACTCTAAGCATAATGCCAAGAAGACTACGCCAAGCTGCAAAGTACATAAGATGTTCAAGCTTAAAGACATCTTAGTAGCAAGGCACCAACAACAACAACTAAAACAACAAGAAGCCAGGGCCTGAGGGGTCCTTGTCTAGAGGGACTAAATGAAGTTCTAAGCCTGTTGGGCTTGAAGAGTTCCAAGGGAACTAGAGGAGTTCCAAGCCTGCTAGGCTTGAAGAGTTCTTAGTGAACTAAAGTTCCAAGGCTGCTGGCCTTGAAGGAATCTTAGTGATTCAGGGTGTTGCCCTTCCTTAGTGGAAATCCTGCTAGTTGAAAGCAGAAGAGTGGATTAGGAGCTTGAGTCTCTGAACCACTTAAAATGCCTTGTGTCATTTACTTTATGTCATTTACATTATATACCTAACTACTATAATTGCTATGTATGTATTAACTGCTTACAACTGAACTAATTCTATGAAATATGTATGTATGATCAGGATAATTTCAATGAAAGGGATATTTTACTTATTCCGCTGTGCTTGAAAAGATTCTTATGATTGTCATATGCTAAGTCATTAGCAATACAAAATAAATGTGAAAAGTATTTGAAATGAAAAAGGATATATTCAACCCCCCTTCTAGATCTATATTGTGCCTACTGGGAACTAACAACGGTTACCGCAACTTTTCAATTACCCTAATTATTTGCATGTGTATGTGTGTTTATTGGGCCTATGTGTAATTATCTAGAAGTAGTGATATGCCTCGTTTGCACCTATATATAAAGGGTTTGATTTGTATATAAAAGTTTAATTTAACAAGATATAGCAGCGATGTTTTCAAAAATAAGTTTTCAAACCGTTATGCTCAATAGTAATTGAGACCTTTAATACTTCCATTTTATTCCATATTTGGCTTGATTAATTTTATTTTTGAGATGCAAAGCATCTTCGAGAAAATAAGATACATAGAAGTGTCAGGCTCCTTATGGGAATGAGAACCATGCAAGGATATCCAGACACCATAGATAATTTACAAGCTGGTTGCAGCTGAAAAGTGTCCATCGTGGGAACCAGATATAGATTCACAAGCTGAATCTTTGACCTCATGGCTCCTATGCTCACATAATAGATTAATATGAATAAAAGCTAGGAAGAAAACTAGATTTAAATAAATCTAAGCCATTCTATCTTCAACAGTTCTAGTTTAGTCACTTTTGAACCGGTTAAAAGTTAGAGATAGCTAGATTTAGATAAATCTAGTCCACAGGCTAGAATATTAAATATCTACATTGCGAAAGCAATTAAAGTATATATGTAAAAGTAGTAAATATATATATATATAGTTATTTATATATTAGAAAAATATATGTACACAGTTGTGTAGTACACAATTAGGTCATGACGATGGATTTTTTTAAATATATAGCGACGGTTTCATCCGTCATTATAGCTATTTTTAGGCTCTGACAATGGTGAACTGTCACATAGCCCAAACTGTAATATGTCTACAATTTGTGTATATATATATATATATATATATATATATAGCCTATATATATTAAAGTAACAGAAAGTTTAAAAATCTGAAAAATCTTAGAGTGGGTTGCTAAGAAGACTTCAGATCGCTTTTGGAGATTGAAAACTCGGTTTCCACCGGTTAAATTTTAGTATGTTGTAGAACACGACCTTACAAGTGTTTAGAAAGAAGAATTACAAAGTTTGGAGCACTCTAGAAGAAGTTAAGGGCTGAAATAGATAGAGTTTTCTCTCTTTTCTTTTTTTTTTATTCAAATAAGCTGATGGGGGGTCTATTTATATTCCAAGATGGTCACAGGTTAACACACGGCAGCCGTGGGTCTACTTGTGGATTCTTGAGATGCCCCGGGATTTGTGGGTCCCGTCGTCTCAAAGTACGTGCACTAGAACGACGTGCTGTCCACTTGAACCTTCATAACTTTTAATCCGGACATCCGATAGAGGCGTGCTGTACTTTTTTGGAAAGCCATTGATGAGAGTTATACAATGGCATGGGATTAGACATTGTCCAAATTCGGGAAGATGGGTCCATGACCAAATCTCTAACTTTTTATAGTGTATCCGTTGAGCTGTCTTGTGCAGTTTTTACTCGAGATTTAAGCTATGGTTCTTGTGGGACATCTTTTGACGCATTTTGAGTTGAACTGAGTTGAAATGATGTTGAGGTGGAAAAATGACTATTTTGCCTCTCCGGGGTTGTCTCCGGCTTTGATGCAGTTGTAGCAGTCTTTTCACAGGGTTATCTCCGAGATTGGCCTGCTGTTAACTCTGTCAGTCCTAAGGGTTATCTGTGATGTTGATTTGACCTCCCGGGGTTGACTCCAAGCTTTAAAATTGATCCTCTAGGGTTATCTTTGGGGTTGTACTCGATATCCCGGGGTTATCTCTGGGGTTGGAACTGGATCTCCCGGGGTTATCTCTAGGATTAAAAATGGATCTCCTAGGGTTATATCCAGGACTGAAACTTGGATGTCCTGGGCTTATCTTTGGGACTTGAACTGGATCTGACTTCCAGGGCTGTCTCTGGAAAATGATTTTGCCCTCTTTTATGGTTAGTAATAGGAATGAAAAATTTTGAGTGTCTAAAGATGCCCCTCTTTATCATGTTTATGCAATGTAATGGCATGAACATGATAAGGACTACTAGACAGTTGACTAGATTTGCTAGATTTTGAGGTGATGATGACACAGATGGATTGGCAATTCATCACTAGTTTGGAGTTTTCAAGGGCGCCAGTGTCTTTGGTGGCTGACCTTTCCCCGACTGCAATCAAATCCTTGTTGGGAGTCTCAACCACGGCGCTCAAGGGTCGGAAAATCTGTTCTAGTCCCTTGAGTGTAGCTGCCATGAGTGGGGCTCTGACTGAGCCATTGCCCGATGAGTAGAGGGTTAGAGATCGCATCCTTCAGCGATTGTTTCTGATCATCCTCAGGGGTTGTTTCCTGGCTGATAACTCTTTAATAGTGTCATTCGCTTTAGTCAGCGCCACTCGGGAGGTGGACCATATCAGAGAGTTTGATTGGGGCTCCTACACCTTTGCCTACTTCCTCAAGGGGATGCGCTTATTCTTAGTTAGCGTGACAGAGGCTTGGTTAGGCTTTTACCCATTTTTGTTGGTGAGCATTTTCTCTTGATTTTTGATTTCCCCTCATTCGGGTTGCCAATTTTCCTGATCACAGATATTTAATCTTTGCATTTGTAGTTTTGAGCCTACGAAAGGCTCCCATGTCTTCGTCCCGTTAGAAAGTTAGGTCTGGACACCTATGCATGGGGACAACGATGGCATTGCTCCACTCTGGAGGAGGTTCCTGTAACTGAGGGTTTCACCCTTTCTAGCTTATAGTTGGAGTTGTTAACAGCTAATGTCATTACATGAGTTCCCTACTTTGAGGACCATTTGACAATAAGCTTTGAGGGTGGTTTCCCGACTTGTGTCGAGTATGTAGTGTCCACCCGTTGGATTCCTCTCCTGACCGACGAAGGTTGGGAGCTCTATTTAGGACAGTGTGCTATCAGGAGAACTACATGTGAGATTTCCTCCTGTCAGGCGTCATTGGCCTTTATCTTAGCTGATCACCGAGATTCCTTTGATGGACGTCGATGACTTTACTTTGTCAAAGGGACCCTTCACTTAGGAGGCTTTTTACTGCTGGTGGTTCCCTCACACCATTAGAGATCAGACCTACGCCATATAGTTTATGGGGATATGGTTCCTGGCTCTGTCACGATGACAGATTGGATTTCTTGCGTGTGAGAGCCCACTCATTTGACGCATATTGAGAGTTTGACCAGGCAAATTTTTTTCATTAGGCATTTAGGTAGAGATCCATCAGAGGAAGATTCTTTTGATCCTTCTAGATCTCACGCTGGCCCTTTAGGTGACCCATATTTTGATGGCTTTACCTACGCAAATCCTCCATTGTATCGGCCTGATATCCCTTCTGGCAGAGATTTAGTGACTCAGGAAGGAGTTACATCATGTGGATAAATTGGATGATATGGACATCATTGACTTCTTCTGATGCATTTCTTTTTATTTCTTTTGATAGGCCTCTGTTAGATATTGGGCGGCAATGCCCCATTTCTCATTATATCTTTTGATAGGCCATTGTTAGATGTTTGGCGGTTGTGACCCATTTCCCTGTACTTTTTTATTTCCAGTTGTATACAAAGATGATGTATTTATGAATGTATGCTTTTTATTCCCTACATCATATTATCATTTATCATTTATTATGATGCTGCATTATGTCATGGATATACATTCCCAGAGGTGAGTTTAGCATTAACCCTTGGATGGTTTTATGATACGGCTCTACAGATGTCTTCATCTACTGTTAGCCAAATTGGGCATACCCCACCCATGTTGGTGGCCTCTTCTTTGAGATCTTGGTATGACAGTTTGTCTTCCCTATATCGAGCAACAATTAATCAGTTGTTGAGGCACTCCATGACCCTCTTGACGTTTCAGGTACCGTTGGGCTTTGTATAGGGCATGATAGATTATTGGATACCAAAGAGACATGTGTTTAGATTTGATATCTATGAGTTAACTCCTACATTGGAGGAGTATGAACATCTTATAGATTTACCTTTGGATCATCTATGCGCTCGGATGGCTGTCGGTGACATAAGCCGACAGTTTATGACCTTAATAGGCTTGAGGCGTAGATCTTCCCTGGAGGAGATTACCTCGGGGAATGTGGTGCCCTTGGATTTCTTGATTGACCGATTTGGGTCATTGGACAACTATCTATGACATTCCGGGGACTTCATCATTACTGAGGGTGAGTGGCAGGCTGCCTGCGTAGATATTTTCTTGATGTCAATTGTGACCTATCTGTACATGCCTTTGTACATGGACCATCTGGATATTGGCATGATTATGGTAGTCCGTGCTCTTAGGGAGGGTTATACCATCTTGCCAATGATATTGGCAGAGACCTTGAGGTCGGCCACATTTTTCTACACCCATTCTATGGGGGTTTTCAGAGGCAGTGTTGTCTTGTTATACGTGTGGTTTATGACACACTTGAGACCGATTGGCACCTTCAGACCTCATGGGTATTACTTTATTCATGAGATAGCCATATCTTATTTCTTTTTGCCAACTAAGTGTACAGACGCAACATCTTGGTTGGCCTTTTTGTCAGGGATTGAGGATCCTTTTGCCGTTCTGCCTTGTTTAGGACTCAACTTTACCTATAATTTATCACTCATGCAGTAGGCATGGACTATCTTCCCCTGGCTGGTTTGAGAAGGGTGACCATATATCATCAACTATTTGTCATGGGATAGCTTGATCAGTTTCAAGATATTCATCCCTTTGATGGGGCAGTGGGTCAGCGATTGTCATCTTGACTTGACCAGGATTTATGACTATTGGACTCATCGAGAGAGGGTTAACTTTTTGACTAGTCATCCAGGTCGCTCTTCAGAGTATTCTGGATGGCTGGAGGCAGATATTGCATCGGCTAGGGCTATTTCCTCAGAGCCGAGTATTGAGTCTGATGATAAGGAGTTTATGGCCTGGTTCTCCCACTGAGGATGACTTATTTGTTGGTTTAATAGTAGCTCTAGTTGATTCCCCTAGAATTCCCACTGTTGTAACTCCACCTTCTATAGAGTATTTGGAGCCGAGGTTTCATCTGATGACATTTGAGAGGGATCAGGCTAGGGCCTTGATGTTGATAGCTCTGTCTGATAGACACCCCACTTTTATTGGGAGGGATGATGCCCTAGCTAGCAGGGATACCACTTTTATTGAGCGGGATGAGGCTCGATCGACTCGGGATGCAGCTGTTATTGAGTGGGATGAGGCTCTAGCTACCCGAGACATTGCCACTGCAGATAGTACTGCACTTAGATCTCATACTGCTAGCATTATCACAAAGATGAGTGCCTTCATAGATGAGCATTGTAGCACTATGCAGATGGTTGTAGATCTCCCGGATCGCATGGACACCTTGGGGCAGGAGCTCATAGATTCACCTCCATCTTCTGAGAGGGATGACATATTGGACTTGGTTGTTCGCTTATCCATGGGTTTATAGATTAGCTTTTATTTCCCTGCATAGACTAGGTTAGCCATTTTTATCATGTACATGACACATTGTATATATCAAACAATATTATATGATAAGGAAATATATTTTGATTCACTTTCCTTTTAGATATGCCTTGTTACTTGCTTGATAGTTGTCATTTTCTTCATGACTTGCTATCTTGATGTATTTTGAACTTCTCCTTGGTGGATGGACACTGAGATGTACCAGGATCATTCAGAATGGATTGTTGATCTTTGGGTTTCCCAATTCTTTGGTGTTTTGGGACTGGTTTTTGAATGTCGTTGAGGTTTGAGAAGGGTTTTGGCTTTCCTCTTTGAGGGTTCGACCGCACCACAGATGGTCTCTGATTTTCTCCCATTGTTGGGGGGAGACCAGGCAGTTCCATCTCTATGGCTTGGTTTTCCTCTTTGAGGGTTCGACCGCAAGACAGATGGTCACCGGTTTTCTCCCATTGATGAGGGGAGACCAGGTTATTCCATCTTTATGGCTTGAGTTGTAAAGACTTGGTTTGACCACACCACAGAAGGTCACCAATTTTCTCCCATTGATGAGGGGAGACCAGGTAGTTCCTGCTCTGTGGTTTGTCTTAAATGGTTAAAAAGTTGAATGGATGATCACGGAACCATTGAAAGGGTTTTGTGAATTTTATAGGAGTGAGACCGCACCATATATGACTGCCTACATACTCTTATTGATAAGGGGAGATCAGGTCTACGTAATTCAGGCTTTGGCCTGAATGGATCGAAAGTTCTATGTGGTGAAGAGTTTTTTGGATTTTCGTAGGGGTTAAACTGCACCATAGATGGCTGCCTATGTACTCCCATTGATGAGGGGAGATTAGGTCTTTCGTAGTTCTTACTTGACCTGAAAAGGTGCGGTTGGAATGGTTTGAAAACCTGAATTGACTTGATTGATGGATTGATGATCTAGAACCAAGATGCTGGTTTGCAGGTAAATTTAGACATAATACCTTTTCATGGTATCTGAGTTGATAAGCTGGGGAAATTCTTTGTCATCCATTTCTTGCAATCTGAGGGCTCCTCCCATCAATACCTCCTTGACAATTAAAGGGCCTTCCCAGTTCGTGGTGAACTTTCCTTTAGATTGATCTTGATTGGCAAGGACCTTTTTCAAGACCAAGTCACTTTCTTTGAACTACCGTAGCCAGACTTTCTTGTTATAGGACCGAGCTATCCTCTGTTGATATAATTAACCATGAAAGATGGATGTGGCCCTCCTCTCATCTATCAGATATAACTGGTGGTACTGATCTTTCAACCATTGGTCTTCCTCTATTTGAGAATCTATTAATACTCTTAAGGACTCCATTTCTACGTCTATAGGGAGCACTGCCTCCATGCCATAGGCCAATGAGTAGGGGGTTGCCCCAGTTGAAGTGCACATTGACATTCTGTAGGCTAACAGAGTTAGAGGCAACAAGTAAGGGCAACCTTTTTGATTAGCGAACATCTTTTGCATGATTTTCTTGATGTTCTTATTAGCCATTTCAACAGCACCATTCATCTTTGGACGATAAATGACGGAGTTGAGATGTTTGATGTTGAATTTGCTGCATAATTCCTCCATCATCTGGTTGTTGAGATTTCTGGCATTTTCTGATACGATCACCTCCGCTTGTCCATATTGATAGATGACATTATTTCTGATGAAATTAATGATTACCTCTTTAGTGACTTTGGGAAAAGAGGGTGCTTCTACCCACTTGGTGAAGTAGTCGATCATGGTGAAGATAAACTGATGACCATTGCTGGCTTTGGGCTCGACTGGCCCGATCACGTCCATTCCCCACATTGAAAAGGGCTATGGTGAACTCATATTGTGGAGTTCACTTGGAGGAGCGTGGATAGCATTTCCATTAATTTGGCATTAATATTATCTCCTTACGTGGTCATCACAATCAACTTTGAGAGAGATCCAGTAATGCCATGTTCCTAATATCTTCTTGGCAAGTAAAGAACCGCTCGTGTGTAGGCTACATACTCTGCCGTTATTTTTATAGAAAGATAATTTTGTCGTTTTCTAACTACGACAATACTTCCATTAATAGGGGTCCACTGATGATTGAGTAGTCGTCTGAATATTCTCCAAACAAAAGAATATTCCCAGACAAACGAATATTTTATAACAACTTGCTTACTTTGCAAAATTTATAAATATTACCCACAACTATAACATTATATCAAATTTATTCCATAATATTCAAAAATAATATTTATAGAAAACTCATCTTTATTTATAAAAGTTGGGGTCTTACATCTGCTATCTGATTCCTTAGTCCCTCAAACTCTTCTCGGAAAACAGAAGTAGGTTCAAGCTGGGCACTTGTAGCCATGTCTGGAAGTGGGCTTAGTGCCTTTTCGAACTTTGAACGAGTAACGAGACCAATTATTTACCTACAAAAAGATTATGTAGTTTAGTCTTGATACACATTAAGAGGCTGTATGCTATGTAATGTGTCTGTTTTAGGAGTTTTTTATTGTTCTCATGCAAAACAGATGTCAGTTATTTTGATGGCATGATAGTATGACAGGTCTTGATAGGGAAAAAAATTTAGATTTACATCTTCCTCTATATTTCATTGCATTGAGATTTACATGGAATGTACATAGAATTGAATTTATATGTAATTGAAAGGGGAAGGCATGAAAAGACTTCCCTTCGTGTTTGGTTTATCAGATGCTGACCTACCTTAGGCTACTCTCACGGCTTTTCGGCATGAAGGTCCCCAGATCATCACAATTTACTAGATGGGAAGTTAATCCGATCTTTCAATTAGAGCGAATCTGGGTGGAACCTTTCCCGAGCCTCGCGGGATTAGTCTCCCTTGAGTACAGTAATCAAACATCGACGGCTTTGCCTCCAGGTGGAGGAATCAGATAAATACATTCACATACATCGTGTCTCACCGTATGAAATGATGCCATTATGCGAAGCACTAATACCATAGGCAGATATTGTGCAAGGCACTAAAGTGCAGTAAATAAAGTATTAGTACACATCCATTCAATGTAAATGCAACATTCACACATAAGCAGATAAAAAGGATTTTTGAAAAGGTTGAACAGCGGAATAAGCCCTCTATTATCCCCAGCAACGTCGCCACTTGTCGACATCTAGAAAATTGTACCCCTTTCTGTTCTTGCCTTTTTTGTTCTCTATTTGTTGAGTTTTGTTTGAAAAGGCAAGTTTAAAAAAGGTCCGACATGTAAATATCGATGATTTGAAAATAAGAGTCACCAGTTGGTAGATTTGAAATGGTTGTACCAACTCAACCGATTTTGAAAGGTTTAAACAAAGGCCCAATGGTTGGACTCTATTTAACAGGCCTTGGAAACTAAGATTCATAGAGTTCGGGGGCTTGATTAAGCGGGGGAAGGAGTTAGGCACCCCCCAACTTCCGTGAAAACACGGTTACCGCAACTTTTCAATTACTCTAATTATCTGCATATGTGTGTGTTTATTGGGCCTATGTGCAATTATCTGGAAGTAGTGCTATGCCTCGTTTACACCTATATATAAAAGGTTTGATTTGTGTATAAAAGTTCAATTTTAACAAGATATAGCAGTGATGATTTGAATAACAGGTTTTCAAACCCTTATGCTCAATAGTAATTGAGGCCTTTAATACTTCCATTTTATTCCGTATTCGGCTTGATTGATTTTATTTTCGAGATGCGAAGCATCTTCGAGAAAATAAGATACATAGAAGTACCGAGCTCCTTATGGGCGTGAGAGCTGTGATAACCCAAATTTTTGGGTGATATTAAAATAAAAATTAATAAATAAAATTCTTATTAGATAATATGTTGTATGGTGGGTATGAACTATGCAATATGTGATGTTTATGCTTAATAAATATATTGGTATTATGTATTTATTATATGTAAATAAATTGTAGGGGCAATTCATTAAAGACAATGAGATGGGTAGAATTAAAATAATTTATTATATTAAATTATTTTAATGTGATAAATTAGTGGCATTAAATATACTTCATGTATAACCACTATTTTATTGAAGAAATTATATATTACATTATTGAGTGTAATGTATGCATGTATTTAATTTAGTGAAAATATTAATATATTTACATTTATTAAATAAATTGTGAAGACAATTTATAGAAAGGAAAGAAAATAATTAGATATATGATATTATGTTACATGGATAATGGTATAATATTTAATATTATACCAAATGATGTCTGATAAAAAATATGAGATGAGATCCAATATATAAAATATGTATATTGGTACCAACTAGTTACTAAATTAAATTCATATTTGAATAAATGATTTAATATATTAAATTATATATTTAATATATAAATAAATTGTTTGAAAACAATTTATGAAGAGAAGGAGAAAATTAAATTAAATTATATAATATAGATTGTATAATTTAAATAAGTTATTTAAATTAGGTAATGGGGTGAATGTTGATTATTTAAATAATTGATTCGTTATACTATACAAAAGTGTTAACTTTCTTATGGATTAATTTCATAATTAGTAGAATAATTTTTATACATAATTGTAAATGTACAAATTTTAATTATTGAAATTACATGTAATATATAATGTGTATATATGTATTATAAATGCTTGTATGCTATGAGATAAAAGAAAGATGCATGGACACGTGTAAGTTCTGTAATATTGTTGGCACATAACCAAAATCATAGACACACGTGTCCTTCCTAATTAATTTGCATGTAGTAATTTAGTAGGTAGGTGTATTCTTCTTCTTCTCATCTGAAACAAATTAAGGAGATTTATGTAGTAACTTATTTGATTAAATTAAGTTACTAAGTTTGAGTAATTAAACAACTTAATAAAAGCAAGCTAAAGATAAGAGGGAGAATTGTGCGAGTTACAAAAATCTTAAGGTTGAAAACCTAATATTTATAACTTAAGAAAATATCTTAACGAATATGCTAAGGAATAAAGAATATTTCGAGAATATGCTATTTGCAAGCTTTTAAAGACGAAGGAAAATACTAGAGAAGACTTAAGTTGAGTGACCAACTTATAAGAAATTGAAAGTAGTTTTTATAAAGCTAAATTATTTTAATAAAAGAAAATGATGTTGTTTTATATATTATCTTATTTTAGTTGTAAGTAAGATAATATAAATGGGAAATATTATGTAATATAATATATGTATAACGTAAATATTGTGTATATAGGCAATAAAAGTAATGTACTATATGTACATATTTAGATTATTATCCATGTAGTACATGTTGAAGTTGGCTAAGCCATTTTGCTGGAAATTCAAGTAATGAAGTGCTAAGTCTTTAAGGATGTAAGTAGGAGGTGGCCTTTGAGCATGTTAGTAGCTACCGACTAAGCAAAGGTAATTACTTGAAAATTTAAAAGGAAACCCAGGGTCATGAAATCAAGGACTCTGCTCTTTCCATTCCATTTTTACATCTGATCCAAACAAACAGTCATGCCCTTCCATTTCGTTCCAAAAGAGAGAAGTGAAAGCATTACTCAGCAAGCCTATTAAGTAACCATAAAGTAAAAACAGTATGGGGCAAGGAAAGGTTCGTGAAAAGCAAGGCTTAAAATCCTGTAAAGCTAAAGCAAAATTAATTCAGTTCTGGCTATCATTGCCCATACTATCCGACCACTTCCCGTTCTCTAACCTACCGAAGCTCCCTGCCCAGTCCTTGGCCAGTTCACTCATTCCATTCGTGTCCTGTCCAGACTATTTTATGTGATTTGAACAAAGAATTAAAGCTAAGGAGGAGTTATATCAAGATCAAAATCAAGCTCACAAAAAGGTCGTGCGGCGATGGATAGAAGTTCATGTTAAATCATGAACGTTCGATGGACGTATAGGGACAAATGCAAACCGAGGCAAGTTTTTGAGTTCTATTATGTTTGTGGATTAAATGTGATTATGTGGTGAGTTACATACCATGCTTTATGAATTGTTAAAATCAAAATATGGCTAAGTTAATTGAGTTATGGAACTCAATTTATATGTGATATGTGATTGCACATGTTGTATGATGTAACTCGATAAATTAGAAATGTATAATGCATGAATGTATATTTTGTAAGAAATTATTGATGCATGCGGATATGCATAGTAAGGGAAATATAGTGCATATGGAATTGTGTGCGATGTGAAACATGATAGACTGTTAAATTTGTTGGGTTGTCGAGCTCAATCTTGCAAACACAAACTTTTTGCAGGTTAATGATGTTAAGAAATATTACATGCTATACGGATGATGAAGATTGAACGATGTGCAAAATGAATACATTTTCTTGAATTAGAAATGGTATAAATCTATGATTGATAGTTTTGTTAAATGTAATTGGCAGTTATGTATAGTTTGAAATATTGAATGGATAAAGAATTTTTATTCTGAAATGAGAATAAATATGATTCTAAAATAAGTGAATTATCGATAGAAAAGATATGAAGTATTGAGACTTAAGTTTTTAATACGTTTACACAGAGTATACAATCATATAAGAAATATGATTCTAGTATAAAGAAGAATTGTAAAGGTTGCGATTCAGGGAATGAATGAATGGAAAGAAAGAAAAAAAAATTATTCCGCATTTTTAGTTATTTTAACATTAAATAATGTTTTAAAGCTAGAACAGGATAATATTATTGCACAAGATCGGGGAGAGAAATTGTCCTGATTTTGGGGGCGTTACAAGAGCCATCGAAGGATATCCAGACACCATAAATAATTTACAAGCTGGCTGCAGCTGAAAAGTGTCCATTGTGGGAACCAGATCTATATTCACAGGCTGAATCTTTGACCTCATGGCTCCTAGGCTCACATGAGAGATTAATATGTACAAAAGCTAGAAAGAAAATTAGATTTAAATAAATCTAAACCATTCTAGCTTCAACAGTTCCAGTTTAGACACTTTTGAACCAGTTAAAAGTTTTAGATAGCTAGATTTAGATAACTCTAGTCCACAGGCTAGAATATTAAATATCTACATAACGAAAGCAATTAAAGCTGATATGTAAAAGCGGTAAATATATATAGTTATATATATATATATATATATATATATATATATATATACTATATATATATATATATAAGCTTAAAAGGCCTTTTAAGTGAACTCCATATATATATATATATATATATATATATATATATATATATATATATATATATATATATAAAAGCGATAAAAGCCATGGATATTCGATCCAGTTTGAACTGTTCGAATTAAAGTTTATATATATAGTTATATAAATATATAAGAAGAAAAAAGCCACGAATCGACGATCCAGGCGTAACTAATCGGTGAGAATCTTGATATATATGTATATATATATTAAAGTAGTAGAAAATTTAAAAATATGAAAAATCATATAGTGGGTTGCTAAGAAGACTTCAGATCACTTTTGGAGCTTGAAAACTTGGTTTCCACCAGTTAAATTTCAGTAGGTTGTAGAACACGAGCTTACAAATGTTTAGAAAGAAGAATCACAAAGTTTGGAGCACTCTAGAAGAAGTTAAGGGCTGAAATGGACATAGTTTTCTCTCTTTTCTTCTTCTAGTTTTTTCAAATGAGCTGATTGGGGGGGGGGGGGGGTTCTATTTATAGACCAAGATGGTCGCCGTTCTACCTGCGATTGCCCTGGCTTTACAGGTCTCGTCGTCTCGAAGTACATGCACTTGGACGATGTGTTAGCCGCTTGAACATTCATAACTTTTAATCTGGGCATCCGATGGAGGCGTGAAATACCTTTTCAAAAATCCGTTGATGAGAGCTACACAATGACATGAGATTAGAAATTGTTCGAATTTGGGAAGATGGGTCCATGACCAGATCTTCAAGTCTTCGCAGTCTATCCGTTGAGTTGTCTTGTGCAATTTTCACTCGGGATTTAAGCTATGGTTCTTTTGGGACATCTTTTGACGCAGTTTGAGTTAAACTGACTTGAAATGATGTTGAGGTGGCAAAATGACCATTTTCCCTTATCGAGGTTGTCTCCGGCTTTGATGCAATTGTAGCATTTCTTTCTCAGGGTTATCTCCGAGATTAGCCTGCTATTGACTCTGACAGTCCTGAGGGTTGTCTCTAAGGTTTGTTTGACGTCCCAGGGTTGACTTCGGGCTTTGAACTAGATCCCTTGGGGTTATCTCCGGGGTTGTATTGGATATTCCGGGGTTATCTTCGAGGTTGAAACTGGATTATCCAGAGTTATCACCGGGATTAGAAATGGATCTCCTGGGGTTATCTCTGGGATTGGGATTGGAATTGGATCTCCCGGGGTTATCTCTGAGATTGTAACTAGATCTCCTGAGGTTATTTTCGGGATTGGAAACTGGATCTCCTGGGGTTATCTCTGGGATTGGAACTGGATCTCTCGGGGTTATCTCCGGGACTGAAACTTGGATCTCCCAGGGTTATCTCTAGGACTTGAACTGGATCTGACTTCCAGGGTTGTCTCTTGAAGACGATTCTGACCTCCTGCATGGTTAGTAACAGTAGTGCAAGGTTTTGAGTGTCTACAATTTTGATTATACAATTTACTTCTTAAATAAATATTTTTCCTTTTATAGTGTGACTCTTTAGGTTCTCCATATTAAACTAGTTGTGAATAAATCAATTAGAACAATTCTAATCTTATTTAAATAAATAAAATTTATTTTGCAATAAGGGTAAGCCCAATTAGCGATCAACGACTTTTCAAATAATATAGATTTCAACATTAATCATAAAAGAACCTTTGAGTGAATAGTTACCGTGTAATTCAATCCTACTACAATACAATGTCCCAATTAAATATAAGACATGAAAGTACTGTCAAGTCTTATTTTGTTTAATTATATGTATTTCGATTCTCAAATGCACAACTTTAAATAATGTAAATTAGAAACTCCTTTTAATTTCATTCTACCTTGGCCAAGGATTCTTGAGTTGTCATTTATTGAATCACATAAGACATTCTCTCCTTTTACTAGAAGTGGTAGATTCTTTGTTGATCATTCATTATCTCCATGTACAAATTATTATACCCAAGCATTCCCTTTGATATACCCTAAGGGTCTTACAGGACATGTCAAAGTATAACTCATCATACACAAGATACTATGATGATCTCAAGTTTAAGGATACTTGTACAACTATCACTAGAGGAATTCCTATTAACAAACAAGTAAAACTCCATTAGGTATTCCTTAGTGAGCCACGTTCAATGAACTTATTCTCCAATAAGCACCTACATAATTGCTTTAGTGTCTCCACAGAAATGATTATGAGATCAATCATCCTCTTCTTGAGAGCAAGCAACGTATGTACCAATCTATCCGAATTCACTAATCCTCTTTTTAGTAATCCAACAATTGGGCACCATTTGAGTTTTAAGCTATCTAAGAATTTAAATCTCATTAGCATTATCATCATCATGATTCTAAAAGAATTGCTCAAAACTATGAGTTTATCACATTTAATATAACAATAACATGTAGATAAAGTAAAAGCCTTTTATAAATTAACTTTTATTATTAATAAATGAATAAGATTACAAAGTATATGCTACATCATATCAAATATAATTGGCTTGTGTGCATACTACTTTAAATTCCCACTTACACTAAAGTCAATCGTCATAGTATCTTATATCCATCTTCTCTAAGTGACGATCAAACTTTTGTTGGGTTAAAACTTTAGTAAATGGATGTTCAATGTTATCTTGAGAGTCCACACGCTCCAGGATGATGTCTCCTCTTTCAATGATCTCTCTAATCAAATGAAACCGCCGCAACACATGTTTTGATTTCTAATAAGACCTAGGTTCATTGGCATATGCAACAGCTCCGGTGTTGTCACAAAATAAACATTACAAGGAAAATGACTATTTTCGACGAAATTAAGGTCGACGGAAGTTATTCACTCGAAATTAATGTATTCCCGACGAAATATTATGTGCATTCATCCCTCGAAAATAGAATAACCTTGACGAAATTTCGTCGGAATAAGAACATGGTTGTGGCGAGAAAGTTTCCCTCCAGCGCGAATACCAACCTCGACGGAATAAACATTAAGATAGATGAAACATCAGTCGAAGATACGATATGGTCGACGGACCTAATTGTGACTGAATTCTGTCGAGAATAGTAATTATTAAAACCTAATCGCTGTCAATAGCGATCTCACTCAGTCGAAGTAGATTCTTTCTCTCTCTAACTACTGTTGTCCCTCTCATCTCGCTTGCGTCAAACCCACTTTGCCACCGCACCTCCAGCCACCTCACCTCCGACCGCCACACCTCCGTCCCCCAGAACCCTAAGTGGTTTCACACATCTGATTTTTCAGTAGGTGGCTTTAGCTACAATAATTCCAGTTCAATTTCTACTTCTTCTCGTTCATACAAACTGAAATTATTTCCCAATTTAAGGTTAGTTTTTATCAATTAATTTTGGATTTGGAACCCTAAATTTTTTGATATATGGTTAAGCATAAATTTGGGTATAAATTTTTATCAATTAATTGTTAATTTGGAGTTGAGAAATATTCTGATCTTTCATTATACATTCAGTTTGGTTTATATTGAGGCTTAATTTGAAACCCATCATTATTCTGAGAATTGCTTTAGCTGTGATGTAATGCATTGCTTTCTAAATATTCTAAACAATAAAAATTCTGGGAATTCCCTTCAATTTTATAGTATGTAATTAATTGGTTTAGTTGTGAATTTGGTTTGAATTAATAATTCATAATTTATTTGTTAGTTTTACAGTGTTTCATAGTTATTATTGGGTATATTGATACTGTAAATGTGATATATTGATATTGGAGGCAGGAATTTGTGCTATGAATATATTGTGGTTGGTTAATTTAGCTAAGAAAAATAGGTGTGACTATTTCTGACAAAATTTCCGACGGAATTTCTGTCTGAATTAAATTTGAAAATATATGTGGGCCCTGCTATTATTAAAGAGGTGCATACATTTTCTAACTTCTAACTTCCAACTTCCAACTTCAAAACAAATTAAATTAAATTAAATTAAAGAAAACAAAACAAAACAAAATACAATACAATACAATATAATACATTACAATAAAATTAAATTAAATAAATTCAAATAAATGATTAGGTATTAAATTAGATATAATAACACATAGATTACATAAAAAATAATTAATATAACATAAATAATAAAAAATTAAGTAAATAAAATAATTACTTAATTTAAATAATAAAATATAATATAATACAAAATAAATAAAATTAATTAAAATAAAATAATATAATATACTAAAAATATAAAATAAAATAAAGTAAATAAATAAACTAAAATAAATAATTTAAATTACTTAAGTAAAATTAATTAAATTAAAATAATATAATATACTATAAAATAAAATAAATATACTACAAAATAAAAAATAAAATAAAATAATTAATTAAAATAAAATGATATAATATACTACAAAATAAAAAATAAAATAACATAAAATAAATAAAACAATTGAAATAAATAAGTTAAATTACTTAAATTAGACATATTTAAATATAATAACATATAAAAAAAAGAATTTGATTAATTAAATTTAATTTAAAATAAAAATATAAAATAATTATATACTATAATACAAAATAAAATAAAATAAAATAAAATAAAATACTAAGTAGTATTTACTTAGTTTTTATCAACTAAAGTAAAATGAATATGCAAACTACATGTAAATACTTATGTAGCTACCAAGAGCCTTTGGCTGAAGTGGTACCCTAGGCCTCATGCCAAGCAATAGGTCTTAGGTTCGAATCCCCAACCCCAATCACAATTCCAATCCCGAAATAAAAAATGTAGCAAAAAAAAAAACTTATGTAGTTTTGCACAGCTAAAGTAAACTACATACGCTTGACACATCATGTAGTAAACTGCATATATACTTCATGTGCATGTAGTATTAATAGGAGCTTAAAAACCCATTTGACATTCACTCATTAGGAGTGAATGTCGAATAGTTCCTAGTTTGGGACTGTTACTGGAAGTTATGTCTCTCACTTAGGTTGGTACCAATTTATAGGGTACGTTTTTTTAAACTTTTGAGGATTTTTCATTTGGTGTCTCTACATTTTCTCCGAGTGAATACTTAGACTAAGTTGTATTAGTCTATTTCGTGTACTTGGAGACCATAGGAGGTGCTGCTGAAATTTTCTTAAAATAGAAGAAATGTTCTCAATATTGGCATTAGTGAGGAGACTCTTCCAGGAACGGAATAAAAGCCTAATGCGATGCCCCGAAATCCGGTCTATTTTCACACCCGGATTCCATACATCACGATCCCCTCTCTTTCCAGATATACATCATTATATAGGTAAATATAACAACATACATTCTCAAATCCTGGGTTCTAATACCTTATAACCTCGTTCATTACAAATAATGACAACTACATTATTCTTTACATATTACAAGAGTGACTTTTATCTGCCACTAAGGATACATAATAGTTCATTAAACTAGTCTATAGTTTAATTAACCTATTCTATATTACAAGTATTGTCTTGATCTTCACGCTCATTCATATACTGAATAACACTTCGTTTGGGTACCGAATAACATGATCTTTACGGGCTTATTAAGTTCTTTCTAACATCGGTTGCTGAAAATGTTTTTATTTAAAGCAAGTGTGAGCATTCAATTGCTCAGCAAGTCATAACAGTTAAATAAACAACATCAAGAATTTAACATTTCCTTAAATCTTCAATAACTAAACAAAGGTTATGAAGCATCTTGAATAATAGGAATAATTTTGATTCTTATCATTTTAAAATAATAGTCACATTCATTTTGCAATACTTTCATTTTCTACCTTTTTCATACACATTCTGTCTGGCTAGAATCATTAGCACAAACTTAACAATAAAAGTTTATGAATAAAAAGAACATTTTCATATTGAACAATTCAACCACAGAATAGTTCATCTCATAGAAACTCCTAAGTGTTAAAATTGTGGCACAAGGCCTCATACATTCTACCACCTTGTACAAATATCACACATTCGCACATTGATAAACTTCTCAAGTTCAACATCTGAGAAAGTTTAAGAAACTAACATTCATTTCAAACATGAATAAAGTTAGGAAACTTGCCTTACGAACAATTACAGCTTACAGTTTATGCTAAATTGTTCATTGTAAACCCTATATAACACATACACCAATTAGTCATATACTTGACTTACGTATTGGTTTAAACTTAACTTTACTCCTTATGGTTTGTGTTTATAACTTAAATTCACGTAACCATCCTTCTATACTGTTCTACGGCGTTACGACATACGAAGATGTCTTAACTCATACGATCATCATCTTTGATGATTTATATCTTATAACTTTTCTAGGACTTAGCACACATCGAGTCTCTACTAGTATTCCATATGGTACTCTGAATGGTTTCCCACAAACAACCAACAAACTAGTTTCATGTCTCATCTACATTGTCTTTCACAGTGAGTTAGATCGGTTGCTAGTTTCGTATATACCTCCGCTCTCCCAATGAATTGCTTAGCCCATCTCCCATATGTCAACCATTAAAGATTAAAATTGTACCACAATCTAAAATTAACTTAACTTATCTGAACCATTACAGATATCATGTTCGTTAAGTTGATTTCCCATTCCTTATGGATTTCTTGCAACTAAATGCCATACCTCAGGATTTATTCCTTATCGTCTAAGTCATACAATATTTTCTTGTACGATCATTCAATATTAATACTATGCGTTCATAGCGTTAAGTATTTTACATTACCTTATTCATATCTTATAACATCTAGTTCATTCGACTCAAAACGTTATCCAAGTTATTATTACTAACTCGGCTTCTTAACGTTATATGTCATTGTCATTAATTCAGTTTCTTCACCATTCACATGTTTAATCATTATTCTTCATTACCTTATGGTTAAACCATATACAGGGTGTAGGTTCTGTCCGTTTAATATCCGCATACACTCAACCCTCACGTCGGCTAAAGTGTTTAATGCTTACTTTTCGTTCTAACATTTTCTATCCGACTCATATTCAGACTTTCATTACACTTAGTACCATTCGTTTACAGCTTTCTTGATAATTCATATCTTACTTACTACCTTCATCAACGTCTAAGTCATACAACCAATGTATACTTATAACGTTCGCCCGACGTGAATACGATTCACATGGATCATTTACGTATTCTGCGTTCACGTTGTTCATCTCTTAAACTCCCATTCAACCATTACCTAAGGTTTTAATTGCTCTAATTCATTATCCATTATATGAACCTCGTGTTCATCGTCCTTTCTTAATGTCGAAGCCATACGGTTCGTTGTATACCATGATTGATCGTTCATCGTAACTACATTGCGTTTATAGCGTCTATACGCTTTACACTTATCTCTCATTACGACATCATAACATCAAAATGTTATAAATCAACCTCGTTACTCAACGTCTAAGGAATCATAATCATAACAATCCCACACGTTAATTTTATCGTGACAATGGTCCCCGGATATCGATTACGTAATTCATATTTGCCATTTTATAATCTTTATTCGATGTTTCATCATCAAACTCAAGGTTTTAATCATCATTATAGATATTTTTCTTCATAAATATTACATTCATGCTTGCCCCTTGATTACCATCTAAAAATTTGGACAATAAAAATATCCAGTCGGGAAAAATTCCCTTAAGGGCGATGCGGTGCCACTTCTTTTTGTTAAAAACCCGCATTGCGACGCCTTGTTAAGTCAGAATGAAGTTCGGGATGGCGCCGTGGCGTAACCTCATTAAGGCATAATGGCGATATGCTGGCTGATTACTAAAACTCAGAAATATTTTCTAAGTGTTGAACATGTTTGAGTTGCCTATTTCGTAATCTCATAACTTCTTCTCCTGATATCGGAATTACTCCATTGTTAAGGCATTGAAAATCTTGAAACACCCTCTACAAATTCCCCCAGATAGATTAACTTTCCCGAGTCTCTAACAAGCCTAAATTTTGGCTCAAAAGTCCTCCGTCACTAAGTTTTTCAACTTTTTGTTAAATTTTTGTTCGTCTGCAATTCATTTATTCCAACTCGGAATTCGTTCGTTCTTGAGTCAACGACTCAAGTTTTCTACATTTTCTTATATTCTTATGCAACCCTAACTATTAAGTTCTAACTACGATGGTTTTAAAGTTGTCCATCAACAACGTTCTTCGTGTTCTTCGCCTGTTCTTCGCGTTGTTTGTTCGTTCTTCATTTTTAATCGATATTTTGATTACGATTTCATTTTTTCTTGGAATTTGGTGTTATAAAACACCATTCTTTACTTATTTCACTGAATCATTCATATAATTCATTCGGATCGTACAAATTCATTACAAAATTCATACTTCCTAAAGAAAGCTTTTAAGAAATTTTTAAACTAAACTTCTAATTCTTATTACTTTGTTTTCTCATAATTTCAACCATATGAAAATTATTCTTAACATCCTTTACTTCTATTTTCATTAAGCTATGTTTTTAACATAGAAAACTTAAAGAAAATTTAGATTAGACTAGGTTATGAAATACCTTTCTTCTTTAATCTTCTTCCGTTGGACAAAGTTTGCACTCAGGCTAGCTTTTCCTCTTCCTTTCCCTTCTCATCCAACTTCTCTCTCTCTCTCTCTCTCTCTCTCTCTCTCTCTCTCAAGTGTTGGTGATTTTTAAATCACCAACAAATGAGCTAAGACTCTCCTTTTCTAGAAAACTAAGGCTAGGGGCAAAATAGTTATTTCACCCCCAAAGTTACTATTTCCACCTCCTTACTAACCCCTTTACTATTCACGAAGCTTCTCTTGGATGCTTCGTGGTTTCGCCTTGCAGAATTCATCCGACAGTTTGAAAAACTGCGATTCTCGGAACCCAAATATTTTTGAATATTTCGTCTTTCTTTTACAGATTAACTTTTGCGCATTATTCTAAACTTTGAAAAATTGAAAAACACCTTTTGATGATAAGCGTTTTCCTTCACGTTTTCCCCTAACGTAGTTAAACAAATGAAAAGTACATAACAGTACTTTTAGTAATTTTTATTTCGTCTAATTTCTGCATATTTTTTGAAAAAAACTTTTATCGATTAACTTAACTTTTCACAACATCTTATCGTTAAATCTTTCGACGGAATATCATTTTGACATACCGATCTCTCAGAAAGGCTTAGGTTATTCAAACCCTAACCTTAACCCTTAGGGTTTTGTCGAGTGACTAGTGCATATTTCGTCTTTTTCCTTAAAAATATATTTTTTCCCGATTTTTTTTTATTTTCGTCTTAAAAATTCTTACTCGTTCAGTCTAGCTCGTAGCCAGAATCCTCCCATATTAGAATCATCCTAAGTTCTAGAATGATTAATAAACACATAACATAAAATATTATTAATAAAATCAATTTTATTAATAACTAATTCTTTAAACTTAAATTCTGGAAAATCTGATTTTTTGGGTTGTCACACCTAACCCCTGTAGAGTGGAGATATATACTAGGTAAACTAAATTCATGCATGGACCATATTCATGATTATTCTTGTTCTAATTGTGTATTTTCTTCAATTAAAGTTGTTAGCCGACCGGAGTTGAATGTACTGTAGGATACGAATTGATGGGAGGGGATTAGTTCATGCGTAGCGTTATGGGGTGTCCAATTTTATGAACAAAGCAATAAAATATGCTGATGAATGGGTTTTATACCTACAAATTAGACACTTTTAAGGCTTAATTCTTTGTTAACTTCAAGTATTTCTAGTATCATTTTACTTATTTTTATGTTTGTGTTGTAGGAAACGGCTTCAGAAGGTCAAAACATTAAAAATGGAGCTTAGTGGCATTTTTGTAATTTTTGGTAAAGTACCCCCAGTGGGGCGGGGATTTACTAGTGTAAGAAGCCTGCTGGGGCGGGTTTGTCGGGAAGAAAAAGGAGTTTTAAGAATTTGATTTCGAGAAGGATTGGTTTGAGCTGTTTGTTTCAAAGACTTTAAGGACTCTAAAAGACACATGAAGAAACATACAAAAGGAGGAGAATCACAAGGATTAAGGGGATGGATTCCATTAGATTAGATTAGGAAAAAAACCTAGTTCTTATTAGATTTGGAGATTGAAGCAACTTGGAGACCACTGAAGATTCAAAGTAGGAGCAAGAAAGAAGCATCAAATCTGCAAACAACAGATTCTATCTTCTTCTCTACTTCTATTTTTATCTTTTAATGTTTATTCAATTGGATTCATGGTTTTAATTAAATAATCATGAACTAAATCCTTTTTTAAGATTATAATGGAGCTTGTTATGTAATTTATTTTAGTATGCTTCTCTATTAATTATTGTTGATTATTCTTGGATTATCTGTTATGGTTTGTGTTTATTGCTTAATTGCGTAGCTAACAATTACCGTGATAATCTATATGAACTTGAGAGATGGATTATAGATTTAAATCTGATCATAATAACATGTGATTGTGTTTTCTGCATGGAGTTAGAATTCATAAATTATGTCTAGGATAGAGATATACCTATACATCACATGTAATCTGATAAAGAACTTTTGTTTTAAATCCTCTTTAATTATAATTCACATAGAGATATAGTGAATTAGTTAATTAGGGTGTTCTTCTTAATTCTATCATTTGTATGATGCATTGAGAGATGGTCATATTTATTTATGTGTTCTTAATTAACAATTCAGAATAATGAGCATAATTGATAAGAAGTGTATTAATTTAAGCGAAGTAATAAGTGAAGTTGTGATCTTAAATCTCCATAATATGATTTTTATCTAGTGGTAATTAGAATTAGTTTAATTAAATAATTTAATTCATAACCTTAAATTGATTGTTTAAATAAAATTAGTTTAGTTAAAATTTAGTATTTGGTAATTTGTATTAATAATTCCTCATGGGAACGATACTCTACTTACACTTTATTACTTGTTGACCACATATACTTGCGTGTTGAGCTTAATTAGATTTTACACCAACACATGCTGATGATCTGAACGGAAAGATGAGATGCCCATGTCTGAAGTGTAAAAACATGATCTGGAAGACTGTTAACGAAATTAAATTTGACTTATATTCACGTGGGTTTGTGGATGGGTATTCGGTATGGATTTATCATGGGGAATCAGCTAAATTTAGAGAACTGTCAGATAGTACTATAAACCAATCAGTTCACGAGAATTCGTAATCAGATAACTATGATGCCGTGTAGATGTGTATGGCCCTACCAATATTGATTGACCTGAAAATGAGCATGCGTCAAGCAGTGCTCAATAAAAGACAAATAATTCAGTAGCTGCCTTTTAAAAGATGTTATCTGAATCAGGGGTTCCATTGTATCCTGGAAATGACAAGCAGACCAGGCTTTCTGCAGTGACGAAACTTTTACACTTCAAGAATGAGCATAACTGCAGTGAGAGATGATTCAATGATTTGCTTGCTATTATCAGTGAGTTCTTACCTAGGAATAATACTCTGCCCGTGAATTATTATGAAGTGAAGAAGATGGTTAAGGGGTTTAATCTTAGGTATGAGAAGATCGATGCTTGTGAGCAGGATTGTATGTTATACTATGGGGAAGACAAAGATAAGGTGCAGTGTGATATCTGCAACTTGCCTCGGTACAAAATCATAAAACATGGAGGGAAGGAGAAACATATTCCAAAGAATATATTACGGTATTTTCTTCTTGCGCCGAGGTTGTAGCGGCTATTCATGTCTTCGCACACTGCTGAGCATATGAGTTAGCATAAAACAAGGGATGTCATGCCTGGTCAGCTTACTCACCTAGCAGATGGAGATGAATGGATGAATTTTGATGCCAATTTTCCATAATTTTCTGACAAAGTTAGGAATGTTAGGCTTGACATGGCTATAAATGGATTTTTCCATTTAATAATTTTAGTCAGCCATACTTTGTTTGGTCAACGATTATGGTAGCTTACAATCTTCCACCGTCAATGTGCATAAGGGATTAATATCGTTTATTGACTTTACTCATACCGGGGGATAAGAGTCTTACAAAAGACATTAACATGTACCTTAGACCGTTAGTCGATGAACTTAAGATGTTGTGGGAAACAGGTGTTCAGACTTTTGATAAATCTATTTGGCAGAATTTTCTTATGAAGGCAGCTTTGTTGTGGACTATCACTGACTTTCTGGCACTTGGGATGACCAGTGGTTGGTCGACTCATGGTACTGTATGTAAGACCCCAACTTTTATTAATAATGAATAATTTTTCTCGTAAGTTCGTGTTGATTAAAGATGAAATTGATATTTCTATTGTGTTGGGATTATTAGTGTTACTGGAAATTGACATTTATTTCGATAAGGTTATATTGACCAATCGGGTAATTAATCGGATAAATGAGTAATTAATTGCTATTAATTCACATGCTTATAACTATTTGTTCACATGTATATACTATTAAAGGAGGTGGTACAAGATTGATAATACTTGCATGACTAAATTAAAAATGGAGGTATAGATGAAGGTACTATACTGTAACTATTTTTTTCACATGTATAGAACTATTGATTGACATGAATGAACTATTGATTCACATGATGTACTATTAGGGGAGGTGGTTAAAGTTTGATAATACTTATAGGACTAAATTAAAAATGGAGGAAAAGATGAAGGTATTATATTGTAATATTTCGAGCCCCAAAACGTGCAATTATCAAAACTATATTTTACAATAAATAAAAGCTCATACTTTTTTCATTCTCACCAATTCACTAAGACTCACAAGATCAATTATAGAGAGAGAAGCTATAGAGAGAAAGAAGAAGAGAAGTTTGCTACTTCACTATTCCAGTATCCAATCTTCTTCTGAGGTAAGGGATATTATTTTTGTTCAGTATTCATAAGGAATAATGTTTTCTTCCATACTCTGTAGTATCTGAGTAATATTATTTCCTCTGATATTTCTATTTGTACCCTCATTCTGTTAAAGTATTGCTTCTATACTCCGTGAAATTAGTAGAGTATCCTTGATATTTACGCTTCATCTAGTATTTTTTCATGGAAATATTATTATGAGCTTTCTTGATAATTATTGATCTCTTCATGTCAGAATACTATTCATGAGTTACTATTTATGGGTTACTATTCACCTAGTTACTATTCACTTGAATATTATTCACTCGGGTATTCGGGGCACTTTTCATGCTGGAGTACTATTCACGAGTTACTATTCATGGGTTACTATTCACCCGGTTACTATTTAGTCGAATATTATTCACTTGAGTATTTGGGGCACTTTTCATGCCGGAGTACTATTCTCGAGGTACTATTCACGGGGTACTATTCACCCGAAAGATATATTCACTACTACAAAATAGTAAATAGACAATGCGAAAAAACGTTGTGGTTTCAGTCAAAAAAACATCGTGGTTAAGGGTGTCATCTATTTGACACCCTTACACAATGTTTTAAAAACGTTGTAATTAAGCACATTACACAACGTTTTTTAAGAAAAAAACGTTGTAGATTTGTTTTCCATAAATTAGCAGATGCTTAAAAACGTTGTAGAAGATATGATTCCACAACGTTTTCTGTATAAAAATGTTGTAGTTTAATATATCAGACAACGCTTAGACATATTTACAAAACATTTTTAAAATGTTGTAGATTAAAAAAAAAGAAAAAAGGTTGTGTTTCACCTACATTACCAATGCACCTGCAATATGCTAATGCCTGAAAGATTAACATATTGTAGCCTAAAAGATTAAAAGTGTAGTAACTTCAATAATTTTTCAAAGATTCCAAGTAATCCATCCACACACAATTCTACAGTTTCGACAAACACCATAATGGAAAACAATAATTTTTGTTACATCTTTACATACAATAGTTGAAGACCATAATTGTTGTTACAAAGGAGAGGAACATACAATAGTTGAAGACCATAATTGTTGTTACATCTTTACATCTTCCATAAATTTGCATATATTACACCACATCTGACACCTTTTAGCAAGGTTCTTTTGTGAGTAAGGCATCAAACGCCATAATGGAAAACAATGATGAACCATCAAAGCTTTTACTTGTTAAAAAATGTTGACTTCTGAGAAACTTGTTTCAGTTTTTGAACTCCATAATGATCCTGTAAATCGAAAAAAAAAATGAGATACAAAACTTGTTTAACTACTATTGGTCCGTGCCATCAATCTACTAATATCATCTACCTAATCCCAGTATATAGAAAAGATGTACACACTAGATTAACTTGGGTTTGTTCCCTGATTGCTCCAGTTTGACAAAAGCAAAGAGTATTTTCTCTCTGATCTCATCATCAATCTGAGGTTGCTCCCATTATGTATCAGCATCATAAAGTTCCCATTTTCTATCTGGAGAACTAGTTTCACGAAGATGAGATACATGAAAAAATGGAATATTATACTGCTATGGAATGTTATGTATACTGCTATGGAATGTTAGGTATAAAAATACACACGCACTTGCAGCAAAAAGGATGACTATCAACAACTATACAGAAGTTGAGATACATGAAAAAATGGAAAGGTCAAGACAAAAAAATAGGAAGTGATGACTCTAGTCCTTCCTCTATCACTGTAAATGTTCTTTAGTAATGTATATACACACAGATAAATTATTGGCATGTATGCATGAGTAAAGAGAAGTGGCACATATAAGCTTACATATTTTTTTATCATGGAGAGGTTAGGGGCTATGATCAATTTCTCAAAGCACATTCCTCTCTTCAAAATTTCTAGAAAAGATTGATCTTCAAGGAATGATCCATATATGACAAGATCAACCATGCTTAAAACACTGTCCACATAACTTTAAGACAATAACTTTGAGATGAGAGTGGGAATTGTTAACAAGTACGAATTCCGCAAAAAGTAACAGCAGAGCCTGAAGAACAAGGGCATGCTCTAGCCACAAACCTCCATATAAAAGTTGATTTCCCATAATGGCAATAATAAAGTCATTGGACCCAAAATTCATCTTGTCACGTATATTATCTTGGTGTACAACCATGAAATTATCTACTTCCCATGCTTCAGCAGAAGACCCCGGAATAACAAAGTAGTTTCCGGTATCACATGGTGAGTAAAGCATCTAACAAAGTATAGGTGGCAAATTAGAATTTAGAAACAGTTTATACATATTCCAGCGCATGTAGTTGCGAACATGATTTGAGAAGTTCAAAAGATAAATACCAATTAAAGATATGAAGTTTCTCACTCAGATAGTAAATGAACATGAGTTGGAGTTGCTCTAATACTAAATCATTTTTTTTTTGAAATTTCAATTCATTTTCTTGATAGAGATACATAATATTTAAATCAAATCATCCACATGGATGCATATTAATATAATAATATCAAATAAATGGAAATCTAACATCCACAACAGTTGTTGTAAGATAGCCCTTGTCAGGTTCTGGATAAAATACTTTCCATACATCACAAAAGAAAAAATTAGCATTAAATAAGGGTAGTTTTATTATTAAAAAAAAGAAAAAAGAAATTTGATGGTATTGACCATCTTACACCAATAGATAGCCCTAGCCAGATTTATATTTTCTTTTTTTGACAAAAATGCCCTTACTTACTTTAAATTGCAGGGAAAAAACTTAGCACTAAGGATAGTTTGGTGTGGCTATCTCATAACAGCCACTGTGGAGGTTAGCTTTCCTGATCAAATAATCCTCCAATCATGTGACTTGTCACCATAAAGATATTACCCCTTCGATTTTCATTTTTAATTTTATTTTGGTTGGTATTTACCCCAATAAATTTTGAGTCAAGATGATAATAAACTCAACTATACACATGTGAGCATAAAAAATTTGTTTAGAGAAGAGTCAAATTAATTTGATTGGCAATCTACTAAATTGTACCCATCTAGAATTACACACAGCTGTGTATGCCTGAATATGAAAAATCTATGATATCTTTTCACTCTATATGCAGGGTAAACACTCCCCCCCAAACAAAAAAAACCCAAAAAAAACACCTCGGTCACAATAGTGGTTCAGATAGATTACTCTCTTTTCAGATGGATTCATGTCATACACAGATAACCGTGTTAATACCCTCCTTAGACAATGTCATGTACATAGCCTTTTCTTCGATTGAGAAGACCTCAAATCTTTTATGCATAAATAGCGACTAAATTTCAATTCTTTTTATCAACTAGTAATGTCTTTAAAAATGCATTCATTGTTTATCCAACAACAGACAGGCATTTAAACATAATGAATAAGTTTAATTTCTTGTAAAACCCTTTTTTCAAATCAGATAAGCAATTATAAGCATTAAGTTTCAGACAATAAACAATATTCTGTCATACTTCTAATTCAGTAACACAAACTAATCAGTCAATGTAGCTGAAAGGTTAATAATGCTAAGAAATATGCAGGAATCACAAAAAAGACATTTTACCTTTCCCGACAGCATATCAATGGAAACAACATGGGCAAAAGTATCATGTGCAAAAATAACTGGAGCATATTCCTCCTGAATTGGCTGAATTAGAGATGGCTTTGGGACTTCTAAGTCATATGAGTCATACTCATCCTTATGAACTGGGATTTGTTCGGGAGTATCCATCCTCTTAATCAACCAGCCTTGTTGCTTCTCAAAATGTTCCCTTTCAGAGTGGAGAACCCTTATGACATATGCCACACCACTTGTGACCGGCCTCTCAAAAGTCGTTATTTCAGTGTACCTTACAAAAGTCCTCTGCAGATTCTAAGTGTTTGATATCAATTTATTGAACACAGATCTGCTGGTCTGTTACGAAGACAAATGCATCAACTTAAGAATTTGAGTTGTACTGAAAATATATTTTACAGAACGTACGGCATTCGTGATAATATTATGTGCTTCGTTGAACCGACTGTCGATCGGTGTTAAAGGTGTGCCCTCCGCTTGTATTTGCCATGGATCTAGAGATTTAAGAGTTATAGGAAATCTAGGCAAACCCTAGCTTTTGTTTTCTAGATGGAACAAAAAGAGGCTAAACAGAGAGAGATGAGAGACGAAGATACTCGATGAGAAAGGAAATAGAGGACTTGAACCCTCTTTCTCTGCGTTTAAGTTTTCATTTAACCGCTTATTTTTTGAGATCCGTGTTTTTTAGATACATAACATTTTTTTAAAAAAATGTTATTTAGTTAAAACCAAAAAATGTCTTTTTTAAATAGATAACGTTTTTTCATATTTATTTACTGACGCTTTGTTAAAAACGTTGTGAAAAAAATCTGTGACATTTTTTATAAAAACGCCGCGATTTAAGTTGCTATTTTTTACTACTTTTTGATTAGTGATTTCTTTTCTGTCCAAATTATTTTTGATACATGATTATTATTCTTGAATTTTACTCCACAAAGCAGCATCATGTTGACAATTTGGATATTTTTAAACTTTGGATAAATTTAAAGTCTTTAATATTTATCATTGATTTCATTTGATTAATGCTTATATCATTGTCATCATCCTCATGCTTATATTGTGATGAAAGTCATCTTTCGCATACATGCATAGATGGACTGTTGATTGGTATGATTATGACCAGGGATCATTCGGTATAATCGTGACCAATAATGTTATAAATGATGTGGTAAAAGTCCTCATTGGCCCGTAGTGCATTGATGGACAGTTGTTGGTATGATTATGACCAGGGATTATTCGGTATAATGATGACCATTGATGATTACATGAATATCCTTGGCCCGTAGTGCGGGGATTATTTGATGATGTGGTTTATTTATTAAGCTAAGTCTCAACAATAAAGTGGATGAAAAACTTTTTAAATCATAGAAGATAGTAGATATCATGCTCTACTTGACTCTTCTAATGGATTGATGTAACAACCCCAAAATTCATACAATTTAATTCTCAACTTTGGTCATTAATAACACATCTAACTTCTGATTTTACATCATTATTCGATGTTAAACTTTATAAAATGCGTAATAATTTAAACTTTTATGTCTTTTACTTTAATTCCCTGAATCAAAACCTTTATCATCTACATATCTTTGAATCAATCTTATTTTATGATTCACTTTATCACTGTTATTATATAAAATTTTACATTTCAATCTGATAACCTTGACATATTAAATAATTCTAACTTTAGCTTCACAACTCAACATAAAACTATACATCATAAAATATTTAGTACATCTCATGAATCGTTACAACAAAATGACTATACAAAGTCTTACATCATAAATAGATATCCAAATACACCGGATAACTCAACTTACAATTCAACGCACATGTTACATTCAAAATATTAAATACTTTTCTCATAAAACATAAGAAATCCCTGCGAATATGGATCCCTATAATTCACTTAGCACATATCATTACCTTGAAATCTTGACCTGCAAAAATGGTTATTTGGAAGGTTGAGCTCGACAGCCCATCAAAATCTAACAGTTTTCATGCATCACGTAGCATATAATAACATGCTCAATATATAACTCATAAGCATTGGACTAACATAACATACATGCTACAGTTCATATAACATGTATAAAGATTGAGTTCCTTACTCAATCAGCATGCTTTACTCAATCAATGTAGCCATAAGTTGACTTTAACATTTCATACATTCAACATATATATAACACATCATGCTCTTTGCAATAAAGATTTAAAACAGTTAATCACTAAGTTCACATAGCAAATAGGAACTGAAAGACTTGCCTTGATCGTTGTTTACCAATAACAGCTTATTGCCTTGGGTTTATCCTACAATAGTTTAGAAGCTCATATATACAAGCATCAGTTACATATACACAATGAAATCAATTAGATTGCATTGACTCTTCATCTTCCTTTTTATTTTAAAACATTTCCTTCTAATCGTCACTCGATGTTCAATCTAGTGTTTAAGTCTTGTTACGACATCTCTTTGTTTAATCAGTTTAATTACACTAAAATTTCTTTTCCTTCTCACTACATTCCACTTTCCAACATAACACTCACTTCTAGCTAAACTTGTTATTTTAGTTCAAGTCTTATGCAACTATATATATTTCAGAAACTCCAAGTGTTGGCTTCACAACACTTATCTAACATTCATTGTGTACCCTAAGTTCTAACATAACATGTTCATAACATATGATTCTTTTTACAACTTTAAATTTATCAATGACATTTTACGGTTTTGTTTTACCCTTCTTACTACATGCTTGTTACTTTAACACACCATTAAACTAAGTTATAGTGGTATCCTGTGTTTGCGGCGATGGCGTAAGTCAACGCTGAGATCGGTATGTATGGCAAAGAAATACGCATACATAAGCTTGGGACCATGCTAATTTCAATAAGTTGCTTCGCCTTACATAACTAAGAGTCGCAGCAAAGTCTGCACGAACGAGAACCGTAAAAGGTTGTGAATAAGAGCCAAACTTTAGCCCAACTAACACGAATTTCACCCACCAAACACTGAATTTAACACAAACAATTGATTTAGAACTATTACAAACATGTTTCCTCATATATTCATCAACATAGAACAATTTATCAACCATTTTAACTAATTTAATTTATTAAAGTTCATGTTTTCATATAAAACTCAATTTTTTTGACATCCTTCCCAAAAATCAACACTGTGATTTCAATTCTACACCGAATCACTTCGTTCAAACTACGTTATCTTCGTTTATTAACGAACTAGCACAATCAAAACTCAATTTACAGTTTGGCATACTAATTAACCACTAAAATTGGTACTTTTTACAAGACATATGAGAAAATATTCACTGCCATTATTTTTTCTACTCTTACACGAAATTAGCATGCAATTCCCTATTTAAACATAAACTCTAGCATTACAATTACTTACAATTGCAATTATTTAGTTGTAGAGCAACAATTCTAGAAAAATCAAATTCACAAAATAAAACATATTTGCCGTAAATATATATATACATATATATATATATATATATATATATATATATATATATATATATATATATATATATATATATAATCTAAGGTGTTAAAGAAATACCTTCAAATAGCTTTGAATCCTTGCTAACACCACTGAAATTCCTTTGAAAATCCTTAGGTTCTCTCTCAATTCTCTCTCAAGCTCCTCTCTGAATTCTCAGTTTTCTTCCTAAGCTTAGTAACTAAGTTATGCGTAAAAACCAAACTGATAACCAATAATAATACACATACTTATTGTATCAATTACAAGCTAATAAACGTATATGTTAAAAATATATTATATTTATTATTTAATTTATTTAATTTAATTTATTTATATTATTTATAAATTCAAAATTAAAATTCAAAAAGCCATAAGGCTTTGTTTGGCAAAACCTTTAAAATTTAAAGACTTAATATATTTAAGCCTTGTTTGGCAAAAAACTAATTTAAACCACTCTAATTTTATTTTAATAAACCATTTAGTTTATAATTTATAATCAAATATTATTTATTAAGATTTTTATATCCAATAATAATCAAAAAATTAATTACATACTATATTTAAAATAAATATTCCACTTAAACAAATATCACAAAATTATAATCTCACTTATAATTTTTATTTAATATCTTATCATACCATCTTAAATTATTAAATTAAAACAACAATATAACATCTCATGTAATATTACAACTCTCTAAATTATAAATTAATTTAATTTAGAATATTATCTAGTCATAAATATTTACTAATAATAACAACATCAATAAAATATTTATTTCATTTAATAAATATTTTAAATTACAATTACTAAAATCTTGGATTGTCACAATTGCTTGTTCCGCTGCAGTTAAACTTGATATTTATTGTATTTTATCAGTTTAACATTGTTGAAGGCTAATGATGATTTATTCTGCATTATCTTAGTCATAATATTTTCTTACTGGGCTAGCTGAGCTCACCCTTTTGCTTTCATTGTTCTCCTCAGGAAATAAGAATGTAGCCAGGACTAGTCGGGGAATGAAGTGACGGTCCGAGATGGTTATTTTAGTAGTCCTCACTACTTAGTGTGATAATAAGTGTAATGAGGATTGAATTTGAGTTCGGATATTGTCTATGAGACAATATACATGTAAAAACTCAGGTATATTTTATTATATTTTACACGACAGTTGTATTAAAGAAGTTTGTATTTGATTTTTGTATCATGTATTTGGCGACTCAAGATGGGTGATGTATACCTATTTTGGGGGCGTCACAGTTGGTATCAAAGCTTAGGGATATCATCTCTGGCTGAGATGTGAGATAAGAACTAGGAGGGGAGAGACAAGGAATTCCTTCGCTAGTATGACCTACCTAAGTTTATTTGGTATTTAATTGGTCGGTTAGTGTAATGCCCCCAAATTCAGGTACTTGAAAGCCGAACTCGGTGCTTTACGATACCATTCCTATGAGTGGAATAATACTACTAATAATAATAATAATATGAATATCAAACTTAACTTACATTTATCAGAGTCTAATCCCAAGTACGCAACCTTTACTACATTCATTACAATACATGATAATAAAAATATCATTGTCTTAATAAAGTCATACTATTACATAGAATACCATAACACTTATTCTGTTTACTTTCCTTTTTCCCTTGTTCTTGATCGAACCTTCTGGTTATTCATACTTAGCTGAAAACATTTAAATTAAGCAAGGATTAGTATTTGAGTGCCCAGCAAGTAATAACAATTATAAATATAAGCTGAAAGAAGTAAATGTTTTCTTTGTACGACACTCCTACAACGAATCAACAGTTGTGAAGTAAGCTGAACCAATAATAATAACATAACAATTCTATATCAAATTTTTTGAAACTACGTATTGACTATATTTGAAGAGTAGTCAACATATTATAAACTTTGTTTTAAATTTTTGATAAGGTTTAGCAAAACTTCATCAGTAAACCGTCATAAAAGAACGATATGCCCTGTATTGATCAATACTACATGCAAGAACGATATTATCATTCATCTTTTCTGCTTTGGGAGCATAAAAGTTTTCCCATATTCGGGATGTTCATACTTATTCAGGAATCCAAACCAAAGCAATTTGATTGGATACAATAAAGTTTTATCATGTTCAACGATATTTCTAAATCTGTGTCTAGCTGGGTCAAATAGCTTAGACGACTTTTAATTAATATATACATATCAGAGATCGATAGGTGTGTATCAACATGTGATTAAATACAATGATTATCCAAGTGAGGACACTTGTATAACCATATTTGGAAATTAACGAGCAGAATAAATATCTAATTTATATAATAATACTGTACTGATAAATAATGATCGGATAAATAATCGATAACAATAAAGTTAATATTCTGGCACAATAATAATATAATTCTGAAACTTTCTTACTTATATCCATTGCATAAAGTAAATGCAAAGGTAGGATACTTGCCTGGTCTGCTACTTACAATTACGCAACTTAGTTTTATCTTTTATATAGAAAACTATCATTAATAAGATCATTCGTTTGATTAGAATATTATATCGTAACACATAATACTACTCATTGCAGTCAGCACATAACCTAAGCACATTGTCACATAGATTTAATAGTCATTGAATCACAAACAAACACTTATCAAGTCAAACTATCTAGGTATAGATCAGTTTCTGAAACATTTCGGTGTACCGACGACTTTATCGGGTAATTATCGAGTCTAAGACTCTATCGTGTAATTCCATATTCCTTTAGATATTTTAAATATCATTAAACGATTATTTTTCATAGCCTTATAATAATTTTTAAACAATTATTATAATTTATCATGATTTTTCAAACACTGGAATCATTATAAAATAATTTAAATATCAAATAATTCTATTATCATTAATATTTAAATAATAATAAACTATTAATGAAACCATTGCTAAAATATTAAAGTTATTTATAATAACTCAAAATATTTTTAAAGTACTAATATTACCCTTAAATGATTATTAAAATAATTAAAAATCATTTTTAAATAATTACCATTAATACTTAAATATTAATGCATTATTTATCAAAATATTAAAAGTCAATAATTATACCTTAAAATATTTTTAATTCATTTATATCCTTTTAAATGATTAATAAAATCATTTTAAAACTATTTATTTAATATAATTATTAAATAAACTTAATATCATTAATATTAAATTAATATCAAATTATTAATGAAATTATCCTTTAAATATTAGAAGTTATATTTTATAACTTAAAATATTCTTAAACACTTTATTTTCATTTAAAATGATTTTTATAATATTAAAATAATTTTTAAACTAATTTATTTAATATAAATATTAAATAAATCTAATATCATTAATATTAAAATATTAATATTTTTCATGTCAAAATATCAAAAGTTATATTTTATAACTTAAAATATTTTTATAATACTTAAATAATTTTTATATGATTTTTAAATCATTAATTCTATTTTTCATAATTTATTAAATACATTTATTAAATAACTAAAATATAATTAATATTAATTTATTAATGAAATTTATCATAAAATATTAAAAGTCATTAAAAATAACTTAAAATATTTTCTTATACCATAATATAATTTTAAATGATTTTTCAAGTATTGAAATCATTTTTAAATAATTTATTTAATTTAACAATTAAATAAATTAAATACCTTTAATATTCCAAAAATATTAAATATTTATGAAATATATTAAAAATTATTAAAAACTAATTTTTAGGCTTTAAAATAATTTTTAGTAATTTATTATGTATTTTTAATAATTTAAAACTAATTTTCTCTAATTATTTAAATAAAATAATTAATTTTCAAAATTAACTATCGCTAAAGGGCCCTATAGCGACGAAACTGTCGCTTTAGGTGTTCTTAAAGCTGCTCAGATCATCATAGTCAGTTAGCAAGGTATCAAGTTTGACCAAGTCCAGATCGCTGATATTCATGTTTCTAGGTTTGAAAATAAGTTATTGTTGTAGTACTGATGTAGTACTACAACTCTAAACAAGTCTCATGGCCAAATCATAACACAAAAGAACGATCTAAGCTTGTAAAAATCATATGTAGAGAGGTCGTTCTTCATTTCGGTTTTCGAAATGAAGAAACGATTCAAAATATCTTCTACTGATCCTTATATCTTGAGTTCTGTGTTTGCTTTATGTGATCTAATACTTTCAGTGTGTAGACAACATGTAAGAGAACAAATATATTACATCAAACAAACATAACAACAACACAATCACGGATCGATCAGCAATCCAAAAACCTTGTCAAACGTCAAGTTTTTGATTTTCTGGAAATTCCAGAAATCAGTTTTCGTGACTGGATGGTCTACTTTGACCAACCACTATAATCGACTCAATTGATGTTTAGGTGATATAAAGGCATGACGTTGTAGTACATATAACAGACTATAACACTGATGCAACAACATATACAAAACATATAAAACCTACAAGATCAGATCCCAAAAACTAGTTGTTAGATCGACCTGGGGAAATCTGGGTTAACCAGAAAAATGAAAGTCATGGTCGGTCAACGACCTTTGACCATCAATAAAATAAAATCTGTACATGCTACGACCCTAATTCCAGTTCCAGTTCATAGACCACATATCAAACTACATATCTAAAACATAAAACAACAAAAATCATGATCAAACAAGAATCTAGAGCCACTGACATTCGTTGTTAGACCACAATTTAAATTTTTTCCAGATTTTGAAAAACACTAGATCCGAGTCTATAGATGTTATGGATCTAACATCTATCAACCCAGATCACTTTTTAACACCATATACAACATGATTAAACATAAAAACACCAGATGTAACATAGCATACATGATTAAAATCTTGGATTAGGGCTTATACCTTTCTTGGACAATTTCTTGATCTTATGCTTATGATCTGTTAGAGGAGATAATGGGGACTTATATTTGGACTGGTCTAGCAATGAAAGTCGTGGGTTTGGGAGAATGGAAGACTTGGTCCGAAATTTTGAACAAATGACACATTTTAGTGACTTTTCTCTCTCTAATACTAGATATATATTGGATATAATGAATATGGATGTGAGATATAGCTGATATGGGTAGGTTTTCAGCATATGGGCAAGTCAAAGTTGGTTACCAACTAAAGTGTTGGACAAACTTACAAGCAACTTAATAAAAATTGCAAGAAGGGCACAATGGTCATTAGGCTTGCAAATTTAATGGTTTTATAGTAACTAGTCCCAATCCTTAGGGTTTAACCCTAAGGTTAGAAAAATTTGGTTTTCTAGAATTGCATTTAGGGCTTAAAAAATGTAACAATTAGTTTCTAAAAATGAATAATTAGGGTTTCTAAATTAGTTTAGGTTTCTAATTACATAAAACATGATAATTAGGTTTAGGTTTTACTAATTATAATTAAGATTACTAATTTAGCAATTAGGGCTCTAATTTGATAATTAGGGTTACTAATTTTAGAAATTAGGGCTTCTAACAATTTAGGGTTTCTTAATTAACATAGGGTATCTAATTACATTATATATGAACATTAGGGTTTAAATTCCACTAATTAGCATTAAGCTTTATCATTAAACGATTAGGGTTCCTAATTTAGTAATTAGGTTTTCCCCATTTGACAATTAGGGTTCCAAATATAGAAATTATGGTTTTTCAAAAATTAGGGTTTCCCTAATTAACATTAAATTCTATAATACGCAACATAAATCATACAACACAGTCACTAAATAGTCTCGAACTCATAATTGAGTTTCAAAATAGGGTTTAACAAATTAATGCTAGAGTTTTAACATTATTCTCCATAATTGACCAACCATTAACAGTCCACACATATACAGTACATATTTATAGCACTGAATAAAAATAATATTTATATTATTATTCTCATTCCTTGATCAAAATCCAAAATTAGGGTTTGGATTCCATATCTGATTTATCTTGCATATACATACCATTATTAATTAAGTTATAATAATTAACTTAATTAATCTGAAATAAATTCATATAACAAAATAATTATTATAATAATTTTATAATCATTTCATATATTATTTAAATAATATAAAATCATTATTTCATGGAAAATAATTAATAAAAACATTTATACTATAAAATTAATTATTATAAGAATATAATTTATAATGATCAATAATTCTAAAATAAAATTTTTTGTAATCATTCGTGTAATAAATATATTTTATATTCATCACATAAATACATACGCATTACCTTGCACACATTCTCACTTTTAAAATAGTAATAAAAAAATTTATACTCAAAATTTCTGATTAATTATATAAAAAATATCGGGTTATTACAATTAGAGTATAAAGATAATATGTGACATGTCAATTAACCCTTGTTTTGTGGCAGTGTTTGAAAATGACATATGAAAATGTTGAGATCAGCAATGAAGCACATGAGACCGTTGAGTCACCAACAATTAATACCCAGGATAATTTGCAAAAGAAAGACAATAATCCTGAGGTAAACAACAACACCGACCAAATAACGAACGATGGCATGTTTAGGATTTTTTTTGAATTTATGCAAAACCAAACGAGAGAGACTCCTGTTCAAAATACAGGTGGAAACACTGGCAACTCATGGTTGGTCACCGCTAGGCAGTTCAAGGAGCTGGGACCGCCTGAGTTTTTAGGAAAGCCAGAACAACTTAAGGCGGAGCATCAAGTGCCAAAAGGTCCATTGCAACCACTTGAAATTCCAAAATGGAAGTGGGAGCACATTATCATGGATTTCGTTACTGGTCTTCCCAAGGTTTCTCAAGGCATAGATGCGATTTAGGTCATTGTTGATAGATTGACCAAGTCTGCTCATTTCTTACCTATACGAGAAACTCATTCACTTGATCGTCTTGCTCGTTTATACATAAATGAGATTGTAAGACTGCATGGTATGCCAGTATCCATAGTTTCTGATCGAGACTCAGGATTCACATCTTGATTTAGGGTTAGTTTGAAAAAAGCTATGGGCACGAATTTACGATTTAGTTCGGCATATCATCCTCAAAAGGAAGGGCAGTCGGAGAGGACTATTAAAACTCTTGAAGATTTATTAAGACTCCGTGTCCTTGACTTCAAAGGAAGTTGGGACAAGTTCTTGCCATTGGTGGAGTTTTCCTACAACAATATTTATCAAACAAGTATTGGCATGGCTCCATTCGAGGCGTTGTATGGACGCAAGTGTCGTTCTCCAGTATGCTGGGATGAGGTGGGTGAAGCAACTTTGTTGGGATCGGAATTGGTACGCATGACAACGGAAAATATTCAAATGATCCGAAAACGTATAAAGACCTCACAAGATCGACAAAAGAGTTATGCTGATCTTTATCGAAGAAACGTGGAATTCAATGTTGGAGAGCATAGGTTGTTACGTGTTGCTCCATGGAAAGGAGATACAAGATTTGGAAAGAGAGGAAAGCTCAATCCTCGATTTATTGGGCCATTTGAAATCCTCAATCGAGTAGGAACTGTGGCCTATAGACTCGCCTTACTGCCAAGTATGTCTCGTGTTCATAACGTTTTTCACATATCTATGTTACATAAATATGTAAAAGACCCGAACCGCATTATTGAATTAGAACTGGTCGAGATAGCGGAAGATTTAACGTATGAAGAGGTACTTGTTAAAATCTTGGATAAGAAGGATCATATTCTACGCTCCAAGGTTATACCTCAAGTCAAAATTTCGTGGAGAAACCACGATGTTGAGGAAATGACCTGGGAGTTAGAATCTGAAATGAAGTCAAGGTATCCTCACCACTTCGACATACTAGGTACGTACCCTAATTTCGAGGACGAAAGTTCATAAGAAGGGGAGGTTGTAAGACCCCAACTTTTATGAATAAAGAATAATTTTTCTCGAAATATATTTTTGAATATTATGCTGTTGATATGATATAATGTTATAGTAGTGGGTAATATTTACAAATTTTGCAAAGTAAGCAAGTTATTATAAAATATTCGTTTGGTCAGAGAATATTCGTTTTATTAGGGAATATCCGTACGACGACACAATCATTGGTGGACCTCACAATGGAATTACTGTCGGAATGAGAAAACGACAAAAATATATTTTTTATCGATGAAAGTTTTACCGTTAAACTGTTGAACTACCCAGTAGTAAAAGTACTGTAATACGCGTGGTTGTATAGTAGCACATGGTATTGATTATTGATTCTTACGTGAGAAGTCACTCAATTATTGCTATAGTAATTTCTGCATAATATCTCTCATATTATTGATTCAATTATTATCACATTATCATCTGCATAATATTTTATATTATTAAATCAATAATTGAGACGACAAAGTTATTCATATTATTATTTGCAATATTGACAATGTCTAGAAAGTTTTGACGAGGAAAGGTTTGATCACCTAATTACGCGCCAATAGGGAGAAATCTTTATCGGAAAGCCCCCTCTTTCCTGGGAATGATCTGGTTGTTAAATATTATGAGTTATAATATTAATGATGAATAAGTTCGTGTTGATTAAAGATGAAATTAATATTTCCATTGTGTTGGGATTATTAGTGTTAGTGGAAATTGACATTTATTTCGGTAAGGTTATATTGACCAATTGGGTAATTAGTCGGATAAATGAGCAATTAATTGCTATTAATTCACATGCTTATAAATATTTGTTCACATGTATGTACTATTGATTCACATGCATATACTATTAGGGGAGGTGGTGCAAGATTAATAATACTTGCATGACTAAATTAAAAATTGAGGTATAGATGAAGGTACTATACTGTAACTATATTTTTCACATGTATAGAACTATTGATTCACATGACTGAACTATTGATTCACATGATGTAATATTAGGGGATGCGGTGCAAGATTTATAATACTTATAGGACTAAATTAAAAATAGAGGAAAAGATGAAGGTATTATATTGTAATATTTCGAGCCCCAAAACGTGAAATTATCGAAACTATATTTTCCTATAAATAGAAGCTCATTCTTCTTTCATTCTCACCAATTCACTAAGACTCACAAGTGCAATTATAAAAAGAAAATCTATATAGAGAAAGAAGAAGAGAAGTCTGCTACTTCACTATTCCAGTTTCCAGTCTTCTTCTAAGGTAAGGGATATTATTTTTATTCAGTATTCATAAGGAATAATATTTTCTTCCATACTTTGTAGTATGTGAGTAATATTATTTCGTCTGATATCATTGATATTTGCGCTTCATCCAGTATCGTTTCATGTAAATATTATTCTGAGCTTTCTTGATGATTATTGATCTTTTCATGCCGGAATACTATTCATGAGTTACTATTTACAAGTTACTATTCACCCATTTACTATTCACTTAAATATTATTCACTCGGGTATTTGGGGCACTTTTCATGCTGGGGTACTATTCATGAGATACTATTCACCCGAAAAATATATTTCTTTTCTGTCCAAATTATTTTTAAAACATGAATATTATTCTTGAATTTTACTCCACAAAGTAGTATCATGTTGACAATTTGGATATTTTTAAACTCTCGATAAATTTAAAGTCTTTAATATTTATCCTTGATTTCATTTGATTAATGCTGATATCATTGTCATCATCCTTATGTTTATTTTATGATGAAAGTCATCTTTGACTTACGTGCATAGATGGACTGTTGATTGGTATGATTATGACCAGGGATCATTCGGTATAATCATGACCCATAATTTTATAAATGATGTGGTAAAAGTCCTCATTGGCCCGTAGTGCATTGATGGACAGTTGTTGGTATGATTATGATCGGGGATTATTCGGTATAATCATGACCATTGATGATTACATGAATATACTTGACCATTGATGATTACATGATTCAATGCGTCTCAGAGATAAAGTGGATGATTTTTTTTTAAATCATAGAAGATAGTAGATATCATGCTCTACTTGACTCTTCTAATGGATTGCTTGTTTCGCTGCAGTTAAACTTGATGTTTACTGTATTTAATCAGTTTAACACTATTGAAGGCTAATGATGATTTATTTTGCATTATTTTAGTCATAATATTTCTTACTGGGCGTTGAGCTCACCCTTTTGCTTTTATTGTTCTTCTTAGGAAATGAGAACGTGGTCGAGACTAGTCGGGGAATGGAGTGACGGTCCGAGATGGTTATTTTAGTAGTCCTCACTACTTAGTGTGATAATAAGTGTAATGAGGATTGAATTTGAGTTTGGATATTGTCTGTGAGACAATATTCATGTAAAAACTCAGCTATGTTTTGTCGTATTTTTACATGATAATTGTATTAAAGAAGTTTGTATTTGACTTTTGTGCAATGTATTTGGCGACTCAAGATGGGTGATGTATACCTATTTTGGGGGCATCACAAAGTTGTCATGTCCAGTCTGTATGGGGGATGTGCAAGGCACACAACTACATCATTAGAGTAAAAGTTGTTTCTTTGGAACTACTCAAATATTCTTGCATGTTGAGCACAATTATAGAAAGATGTCTTCACAGTTCAACAGAAAGACATAGAAGAAGGGGGTTGTTGGTCATAGGTTGGGAAAGGATGTATTGTGTTGGCTAAATGATCTAACATTTCCACCGCTTGGGAAGGAGCATGGTAAGTTGAGAGCAATACGGTACAAGAAAACTCATAACTGGATGCACTTGCCCATTTAGTTTGAGTTGACATACTGGGTCACACTAGCACTTCCTCATTGTATAGATGTCATGCATACGAAAAAATCACTGACGCAGACAACGACATTATTATTATTGTACACATTCCGAAGAACTATGTCGGCTGGTTGTACGAGATGCAGCAAAGGGCAGCCCAGGCAGTTGAAGAATTGCCCGAGACTACTATACGAGATCATCAGCCGCCGGTAGTATCAGATGCAACATGGGCTGCTATGTGTATGTACTGGGAAGATGCTTCCTTTAAGACCAAATCAGAGCAGATGAAGAAGAATCGAGGCCAACTACGGATTGTACATACTTCTGGCTCGTATTCGTTTCAGGAGGTTAAGTCGGTATGTATTTATATTTAGTTTAGTTTAATATTAAACTGCATATATATTAAAGTAATGTGATATTAATTAATGTATAATTTAGGCCATACAGAGCAGCTTGGGCCTACTTTCTACTGTAATGGAGTTTTGGGATAGAGTCCATACGCCGAAGGATTTGACTTCGGCATTGACGATGTCTCCCGCAACATTAGCTATATAGGAAATACATTTCCTATAATGATTATAATTTAGGATCATATTACATAATTAATACGATGATACTGAGTTAACTCACATGTACATATATTAAATTATAAGAGTGGTTTGAGAAGCTCTGTCTCGCGCATGTAGCTAAGTTGCATGCTGATAGGGGCGATCCCGAGACGTTAGATTCCTCTATACCTCCGCTTGAGATTAGTTTATCTCAGGATGAGGAGTTGGCTCTTTGGGTTGCGTCTCTGGATCCTCCTAGTAGCACTACCGGTCGATATCGAGTGCTGGGGTTGTCGAGGATACCAGCCTATACACAACCTGGAGGTATAATATTTTAGTATAGATTTCTCATTCATGAATAAAGTTATTACTTTTGATTATTATTGATATTATATTTATTTTTACAGGCACTAGCTAGCGTCTGCGTTTGAGGGCCTGTCGACGTCGAGATTTTTGAGTGTCCGTTTTTGTTACTTATTCTTTGGTGTTCTCATGTTAATGTGAGATTTGATTGAAAAAACAAATGAAAAAGGTCCGACATGTATAATGTCGACGATTTGACTTTAAGAGTCGCCAGTTGGTGTATTTAACTGGTTGCACCAACGCAACCGAAAAGGTTTACATATTGACCTAGTGTTTTAACACTGCTAAACGAGTCTGTGAAACCGAGATTCATTTTGGGTCCGGGGGCTTGATTATGCGGAGGGAAGGCGTTAGGAAACCCCCGACATCCGTGTTACCACGATAACCACCACTTCTCAAAGAAATTGTTATTTGAATGTGTGCGTTTGTGTGTATGTGGATCAATGTGCAATTATTTGAAAGTAGTGCGAGGCGTCGTTCGCACCTATATACACAAGGTTTGAATTTAATAGAAAAATTCAGTTTTAACCAAGATATATCAATGAAGTTTTGTAAAAGAGGTTTTCCAAACCCTGTGCTCAATAGGAATTGAGACCTTTTCATACTTCCATTTATTATTAAATGTTCTATTGTTTGCTTTTATTTTCTAGAGATGCTAAGCATTCTAGAAAATAATATCTGTGACGATCTTAGTCGAACACCTCATCGACATATGTGACCATCCAAGAAAATTCAGCACTTATAAAATAATGTATAAGTCGCTTCTAATTGAAAAATGTCCATCATGGGAACTCAATCTAGATTCAATGAATCAACTGTGATCACATGATTCCTAGGCTCACATGATATTGCAATTTGTATGGAAAGCGATAGCAATTATATATATAAAAGTCGTAAATATATATATACAGATATGATCACCACCACGAAAGCAACTCCATGGGGATCGAAATGTAAATATATAAAAGCGATAAATATATATATATGGACATGATCAACCGCCACGTAAGTAAACTCAAAGTGGGACGAAATGTAAATAAAGTCGTAAAAGCGATCAACTACCACGAAAGTAAACTCGAGCGAGGACAAAATATAAATAAAAGTCAGTAAAAGGCCACGAAGTAAACTTCGTGCATGAGCGAATGTAATATAAATATATATATATATATATATATATATATATATATATATAATAAATAGTCGATTCTACATGCGATGAGCCTTGATTTTACATCCAGTGCGTTTAAATCGCTATATATATATATATATATATATATATATATATATATATATATGTAAAAGCAATTAAACGATCCGGACCAAAGTCTCAGGCTCAATCGAGGCATAACTCGATAATGATAGTCCATCTATATGAAATATATTAATATATTAGTATATATATATAGACAAAAATGAAAACCACGGATCGAAATGCAAAATGCACACAACACGACTCTCAATGTGTATAACGATAGTGTGTCTATATATGAGAAGAAGGCTTTATAAAATGTAAGAAGGCTTACGTTGGCCGCCAAAGTAGACTTCTATGACTTTAAATGGATAAACACTCGGCTCCTCACGGGATAAAAGATAGCTATATGTGAGCTAACTAGTGTTTAAAGAAGAGGAAACACTATAAAGATGTTTATGCAGAGTAAAATGGACCAGGGGCTTCCTCACCTTTTCCTTCTCCTCTCCTCTCTCTCTTGTAATAGATGGATGGCCCATGACCTAAGCCTTGAGTACACATAATGTACTTACTCCCCTAGTCGTCGGTGGATCCGAACCTCACGGTCCCATCATCTCGTAATCATGCGATGCGGTCGTGCCTTTATAATGTCCACTCGAACTTGCAGAACTTCAATCCGAGCATCCGAGCGAGGTATATCCGACCTTCTTCTTGATTTGCTTGTGTCAAGAGTTACGTTATGACATGGATTAGAGGTTGTATGAAGTCAGGAAGAGGGGTCTATGTCTATGGTCTTCAAGCTTCAAATTCTATCCAAAGTACTGCCACATGTAATAGTCACTCGGGATTGTCACTCCTCGGTTCTTGTGGGACATTGTTGGATCTATGTATGATGTGTTGAGACGACGTGCCATTTGTCGAAGGAACAAGATGACGCTTGACTCCTTGCCGGGGTTATTGTTGGTTTGAGTTGAAAGTAGACGTTGCTCAAGGTTACAGCTGAGATTGGACTACTTGTTGGTATGCCGCGATATCATCTTGTTGACGTGGTAAGATGACGTCGTGACTCCTCACCAGGGTTATCGCCGGTTTAAGCGGAAAGCAGACGTTGCTCAGGGTTACATCTGAGATTGGACTGCTGCTTGTTTGTATGACTCACTGTCATCCGTGGATGTTCTATCTACTACTGTTATCTCCGGGAGTTTGAGGTGTGTGTGCCTTGAGGATGTTGGTGGTTGAAGCCGATTGCATATGTTTGAAATAAGCATTTAGGGTTACCACCGGAACTGCAATGGCATCTCTTGGGGCTATCACCAAGGATGGGGTTGCTACTCCCAGTGTTTCTCTAGGACTGGAACAGAGCGTCGCGGTGTTATCGCCTAGACAGAACTGTCCTCTCCGGTGTTGTTGCTGGTCTTTTGATCTACATATCTCGGGGTTATCTCCGAGATTGGAAATGACATTCCCGGTGTGTGTTCCGGGTTTTGAGATGACGTTCCCGGGTTGTGTTCTGGGTTGGAACTGAACTTTCGGTGGTATCCAGAATGGATGTAATCTGTCTTTCAGGGTTATCTCCAAATGACGAATCTACCCTCCTGCAATGTTAGTAATAGGAGCGCAGAAAATTCCGAGTGTCTACATTTTGATCGATTTCACAATAAATGAATACGTGCAAGTATACACGGTCAACAAGTAATAAAGTGAAAGTAGTAGTATCGCTCCTAATGAGGAATTAATTAATAAAATTACCAAATACTTACTCTTAATCAAATCAATTTTATTTAAACAATTGCAAATTGTGAATTTTCTAATTAAGAAAACTATATTAAATAATTAAAAGAGATTAGTCTAAAAGAAAGCAAATAAACAAAACTAAGATTTGATTGAATTCGTGTAAATAAGGATTAAGACTCCAATATCCCCAATTATGAATTATAAATCAATTATTCAACTATTCCAATTATTATGTCTCTTTGAATTGTTAACAGAATTCTCAAATGCCAAAAGTCCTTTCTCAAGTGATCCTTTGCCTTCTATTTAATCCAAGTTAATTTTGCTATATCCCTATGCAAAATAATTGAATTAAACTCACTACAATCCCAATTCCTTATGTGTTACATACGGCAAATAGATATTCTCATTCTATTCACAAACCTAATTATTCACATCGGGCAAATAACTAAGTCACATGTCACCATGCCCGCTTCTAACCCTAGAATTCCTTTCCCAATTCCTTTTAGAGTAACAAGGTAATTCTTGATCGATAATTAATCAATAAGCATAAGGCAAGATAAATAACTCACTTTGACATAAATAATTGGAATAAATTAAATAAATAATTTATAGCCATAAAAGGTTCAATTGAAATCTTAATAAAAGAGTTAGTTCATAATTAATGAATTAAAACCAATAATCCACAACTGAATAGACATTAAAAGATAAAAGTATAATAAGAGAAGAGAATAGATTCTGTTGTCAGCAAATCTGATGCTCCCCTCTTGCTCTTGCTCTTGCTCTTGGTCTTGATCTTCAGTGTTCTTCAATTTGCTTCAATCTTGAATGGCTAATTAAGAACTAATGTTTAGATTCTAATTTAATGGAGTGTTTAATCTAGTCTAATCTATGTAATCTCCCTTTATTTTATGCCTTACATCATGTATTTATAGGTTACAAGTCCAATTTTTAGCTTAGGAACAAACCCAATCCCATTTGAGAGTCAAAAAGGTGTCAAAATTAAACTTCAAAACGTGTCTGTGCCATCACTAACCCTTCCCTCAGCTCCAAAGATCGGGCTTTGACGCCATTAACCTCGCTTCTGACGTCATCTTTTGGCAGCATAACTTTATTTTGGGCTCTCCTAAGTACACATGTTCTGACATTTTCTACTCTGACGTCCTTGATCATACATTATCTCCATGTACAACTTATTATACCCAAGCATACCTTTGATATACCCTAAGGGTCTTAAGGAATAAGTCAAAGTATAACTCATCATACACAAGATACTATGATGATCTCAAATCCAGTGGATCACTTGTACTACTATCACTACAGAATTCTTATTGACAGTAAGTAAAACTCCATTAGGTATTCCTTAGCGAGTCACGCTCAGGTGAACTTATTCTCTAATAAGCACCTACATACTTGCTTTTAGTGTCTCCACACAAATGATCATGAGATCAATCATCCTCATCCAATGAGCAAGCAACGTATGTACCAATCTATCCAGATTCACTAATCCCCAATTTAGTAATCCAATGATTAGGAACTATTTTAGTTTTAAGCTTTCTAAGAATTTAGTGTTGGGTTTTGTGAAAATCAAAGTAACAATCAAATTGAAAAATTTAGCGGAAGCGAAATAAAATCAGATTTTAAAATTTTTCACAAACCAATTACCCGGATCATCCTTTATGCATATTATTAATTAAACGAAGAATAAGAAATTATGAAATCATACCCTTGTAGAAACGAGCTTCCTCGAATGCGAGTTCACCTCTTACTTCTCCACGATCTCCTCAATCTCCTGTAAATTCCTTCCTTTGATCAATGTAAGCCACCCAAATGTATGGCCTCTGAGGTGATCCACCAAGGAAGAAGAATTTTTCAAGAAGAAGGGTATTGGCTCAAACCCTAGTTTTTCCTATTTGAATAGAAAAAGGAGGCGACTCTCCAACTCGAATTACGTGATATTTGATATCCGATATAAGACTCTCTTATAAAGATATCATGTAACCTATTTTAATTAAAATAAGGTATTATTTATTTAATTAAACTCTTTTTTATTAAATGGGCTCCTAATCCTATTAGGGGTAATTAATTAAACTCCTTTAACTAATTTTCTTTCTAATCCAATTAGGAATAAATGAGAGTACTTTATATTAAATTAATTCCTAAACCTTTTAGAAATTAAAATAATAATAATTGTAATAATATTAATAAGACTCTCTTATTAATTTATATTTAATATTTCTAAAATATTAAATAATAAATTTTATTCTATCACCATAGATTAAATTAAATATACTTAACATATTATTACAATTATGCCATTAACATCTTAAATAATTATTCTTCCTTTTATGGTGTGACCCTTTAGGTTCTCCATATTAAACCCTAGGTTGTGAATAAATCAATTAGAACAATTCTAATCTCATTTAAATAAATAAATTAAACAAATAATTTATTTAAATAAATAATATTTATTCTACAATAGGGATAAGCCTCCCAAATGCGATCAACGACTTTCCAGATAATATAGATTTCAACATTAATCATAAAAAGAACCTTTGAGTAAATAGTTACCGCATAATTCAATCCTTCCACCATACAATGTCCCAATTAAATATAAGACATGGAATTACTATCAAGTCTTATTTTATTTAATTATATGTATTTCATTCCTAAATGCATTAACTCCTAATGAATGCAAATTAGAAACTACTTTCTAATTTCATTCCACCTCGCCAAGGATTCCCGGGTTGTCATTTATCGAATCACATAAGACATTTCTCCTTTTACTAGAAGTGGTAGATTCTTTATTGATCATTCATTATCTTCATATATAACTTATTACACCCAAGCATACCCTTTGATATACTCTAAGAGTCTTAAGAAATAACTCAAAGTGTAATTCATTATATATAAGATACTATGATGATCTCAAGTCTAAGGATCATTTGTACTACTATCACTATAGGAATACCTATTGATAGGTAAGTAAAACTCCATTAGGTATTCCCTAGCGAGTCAATGCTCGTTGAACTTATTCTCTAATAAGCACCTACATACTTGCTTTTTAGTGTCTCTACACAAATGATCATGAGATCAATCATCCTCATCCAACGAGCAAGCAACGTATGTACCAATCTATCCGGATTCACTAATCCCCAATTTAGTAAACCAATGATTGGGAACTATTTTAGTTTTTAGCTTTCTAAGAATTTAGATCTCATTAGAATGATCATCATCATTATTCTAAAAGCGTTGCTTAAAACTATGGGTTTATCACATATTATTAAAACAAACCATGTAGATAATAAATGCCTTTAATAAATAATTCTTTTATTAATAAATAAATAAGATTGATTACACAAGATATGCTTTATCATCATACATGATTGGCTTGTAGATGATGCATAATACTTTCAATCTCCCACTTGCACTAAAGCCAATCGCCGTGGTATCTCATACCCATCTTCTCTAAGTGACGATTAAACTAACGTTGTGTTAACGCTTTAGTAAATGGATCTGCAATATTGTCTTGAGAGTCCACACGCCCGGTGACGTCTCTTCTTTCAATGATCTCTCGATCAAATGAAATCGCCATGACACGTGTTTGGATTTCGATGAGACACGGGTTCCTTAGCTTATGCGCATGCACCTCCAAAGAAGTTGTCACGCATAATAAAGGCAATCGGTCCTTTAATGCTAGGAACCACACCAAGTTTGGTAATGAACTTCTTCATCCAAACAGCTTCCTTCTTGCCTTCACTTGCGGCTATGTACTCACCGCCTCTGTCACATCGAATCAACAGAATCGCTTGCTTGGAACTTTTCCAACTCATCGCGCCACCGTTTAAGGTAAATACATACCCCGAAATGGATTCTTCGTCATCTTGGTCTGTTTGAAAACTTGAAGTCCATGAAGCCCTCTAGTTTTAATTCGCACCCACCGTAGACAAAGAAATACATCCTTAGTTCTTCTTAAGTACTTTAAGATATTTTTCACCGCCTTCGGTGTTCTTCTCTCGGATTCGATCGATGTCTCATTGTTACACTAAGTGCATGAGCGACATCCTGTCTAAGACATATCATACCGTATACATGATAGATCCTATTCTTTGAAGCATAAGGAATCTTACTCATACGGCTTCTCTCCTCGTGTTTTTGGGGCTTGTTTCTTGGAGAGATGTATTCCATGGCTCATCGGCATGAGACCGCTTTTGGAATCTTCCATGCTAAACCTTTTTAGCATCAAGTCAATGTCGTATTTTGGGACAAGCCAAGCATCCTATTAGATCTATCTCTATAGATCTTTATCCCCAAAATATAGGATGCTTCTCCCAAGTCCTTCATGGAGAAGTGTTTAGATAACCATATTTTAATTGTTTTGCGGCAAGATAGGAATATCATTCCCTATCAGTAATATATCATCAACATATAATACAAGGAATGAAACAGCGCTCCCACTAACCTTCTTGTACACACATGGTTCATCCTCATTTTTGATAAAATCAAACTTTTTGATTGTCTCATCAAAACGGATGTTCCACCTACGAGAAGCTTGCTTTAATCCATAAATGGATCGTTGTAGCTTACGAGACTTGATTTGTTCCAACCTTTGAAACAAATCCTTCGGTTGTGTCATATACACATCCTCCTCAAGTTTCCTATTGAGGAAGGCCATTTTCACGTCCATCTGCCAGATTTCATAGTCATGGTAAGCTGCAATCGCAAGCAAAATCCGAATGGACTTGAACATTGCTACTGCTGAGAAGGTTTTGTCATAGTCAACTCCTTGTCTTTATTTGAAACCTTTTGCAACCTGTCGCGCCTTATAGGTCTCTCTATCTTCCGGCTGCGCTTCTAGTCTTTCTTTAAAGACCCATTTACACCCAATAGGCTTAATGCCTTCAGTGGTGAGACCAAAGTCCATACTTGGTTCTCATACATGCAGAGTCCATCTCGGATTTCATGGCTTCTTGCCACTTCTCTCGAGTCTTTACTACTACTCATATTTTGTTAAGTAATTCAATGGATCATCATCATCTATGATCGTACCTCATTGTCATCTTCTATGACAAGTCCATACCTGCTCTGGTATCATTGGTACTCTTCCAGATTTACTGAATAGGGTGTGGTCTGAAGGAATCTCTACTTGGTTAGGTACCTCACTTTGATCCATAGTATTTTGTGGTTCTTGAACCTCTTCAAGATATATCTTACTCCCATTGACCCCTTCAAGGATAAATTCCTTTTCCAAGAAGGCGGCATGTTTCGCATAACAAACACCTTTTGATCGGTTGGATGATAGAAATAATACCACGATGTTTCTTTAGGGTATCCCACAAATCTACATTTATCGATCTAGTCTCCATCTTATCGTTTTCAAACTTTTTGACATAAGTTTGGACAACCCCAAGTCTTAACATGCTTAAGATTTGGTTTCCTCCCCGCCCATAACTCATATAGGGTCTTGGGGACGGATTTTGTAGGTACCTTGTTAAGTACGCGTGTAAACGGTAATTTAGGCATATCCCCGAGTAAGAAGCCGGAAGGTCGGTAAAGCTCATCATAGATCGAACCATGTCCAACAATGTTCGATTTCTCCTTTCGAATATACACCATTCAACTGTGGCATCCTCGGTGGAGTCCATTGTGAGATTATACCATTCTTTGAGACAATTGAGAAACTCACCACTTAAGTATTCTCCTCCTCGATCGGATCGAAGAATCTTAATACTCTTACCAGGTTTGCTTCTCAACTTCACTTCAACTCTTTGAACTTTTCAAATGATTCAGATTTGTATTTCATTAAATACACATTTCCAAATCTTGAGTGGTCGTCGTTGAATGTAATAAAATAAGAATACCTCTCCTCGTATGCGATTCGTTGTCATAGGTCCACATACATCACGTGTGTACCAACGCTAACAACTCAGAATCTTTCTCCTTTTCCACTAAAAGGAGATTTAGTCATTACCCATGAGACAAGATTCACAGTGTGGATATGATTCATAATCGAGATAGCTCTGGAGCCCATCTTTATATAACTTGGATAATCTTGTTTCATTAATATGACCGGAGTCTATAAAGTGCCACATGAAGGTATAATTAACATCATCTCTTTTCCTTTTCTTAGTTTGTTCAATTTGAAATATATTTTCATGCAAGTCAAGTATATAAAGTCCATTTCATGAAATTACCAACACCATATAAAACATTATCATTATAAATGGAATAACTGTTGTTCTTTATTATAATATTAAAACCATCCATATCCAATACGTAGATAGAAATAATGTTTCTAATGATATTTGGAACAAAATAACAATTATTTAAATTAATGAACTTGCCTGTAGCGGTCTTAAACAATAAGTCCCTACAAACTAATGCAAAGAACCTTTGCTCCATTTCCCACTCGTAGGACGACCTCATCCTTCTTTCACTTTCTACTTACTCGACTACCCCCTCGCATATTATTACATATGTGAGAACCACATCCGGTATCCAATACCCAAGTATAAGATTGACTTTCGTAAAATTAATTTCAATCATAAACAAACCTTGATTAGGATTCAAGCTTCTCAAGCTTCTTACCTTTTTTTTGCTCATGAGATAATCCTTGCAGTTCCTCTTCCAAATGACAGGCTTTATTGCAATGGAAGCAAATTCCTTTGCTAAATGGGATCGTGTTTCTTTGATCCTTCACTTTCGCCTTTCCCTTAGCCTTCTTGGATTTCTTCTTTTCGGAAGATACCTTGGGCCTCTTCCTTTTCTTGGAAGAATCATCCACCAATGAAGACATGGTTCTTCTTGGATGGGAAGTGACCTTCAGCAGCTTTTCAACATGTTAAGTAATTCGAGTGTCGACATCCAACTTATTCATGTGAAAATTCACAACAAATTATGAGAAGGTGTTTGAGAGTGACCGCAAGACTAAATCTTGACTCAACTCCCCATCCACGATGAACCCAAGTCATCCAAGACGTTCAATCGATTGATCATCTTTAGGACATGAGTCTCAACTAGGTGCCCCTCGGTCATCCGAGATCGGAAGAGCTCCTTAGATATTTCATATCTAGCAAATCCTACTTTGCTCACCATACAACTCTCCAAGGTGCGAAGAGCATGATAGGAGCATCCATGTTTTCATGTTGACGCCAAGCTCAATTACTCATGGATGCGAGCATGATGCATTGAGCCACGATGCATCATCTCGCTTTCCTTTGCTTAAAAAGTATCAATCTCTTCCTCGGAGGTTGTCTCTCGCAACTTTTGCGTGTGCACTGCGAATTTAGGACATAAGAAATCTTTTTCCGTAGTGAGAACAATTCTCGATTCCTCCTTAATCAAATGCAGTTCTTGGTCCGATCATACTTTTGTTAGCATCAAGTATGCTACACAAATGAAATTAGTGAATGTGACATTTTCAAAATTGCATGTAAAAAGACAATATTTTAGCAAACATTCATTTAATTACTTACCAAAATAAATTAGGTCTTATTTTATATTGGTATCTCCCACTATTTTCTTCAAACTATATTACCCTCATTTATATAGTTCTAAGAAAATCTAATTAAAGTTTTTGCTAGTGAGAATAAGATCCCATTTCAAATATATATATACCTTGTGGTGACACAAAGAACTATATATAAAATAAATAGGTAGACAACTCCTTGTCAATTACATCAACATGTAACTCCTTATGGTTTGCCTCTTGGATTATTTTGATCAAGTGTTGTACATCCGAATCAAAATTATCTAAGTTAAGTCCAACCTAGCACTTCCATATATTCAAAAAGAAAAATATCGCCCTTGTGGTGACACAACAAAACAATATTGTTCAATTTTCTTTATAAGCATCAAATGTGATAAATTAACATCTTAAATACTTAATACTTGCCTTGTGGTGACACATCAAACTCATATTAAATATTTAATACTCTATTAATTTTATCATGCTAGAAGGCTACGTTCGATATTCTAAATATCTTTGAACGCTTAAGACTTAATATATAAAAAAAAACTTTGAGGGATTTGTTATTATTTGTCTCATCTTGTTTAGCACGCATGCAAATATATATATAAAATACGCATCATATTATTAAACATGTGAAGCATGTTTGCATAATATATAATATATATAATACTAGCATGCACATATAGAATACTATATTCTATATTATTTGAAGATTGTGCTGGAAAAGGGGAGTAGTTTCTCCTCTGCATAGGCATGTTTGGATTGCCTTTTTATCCTTGTAGTATCAAGGAAACATCCTCCTCATTCTTTTTATGGACCCTCCGGGGGTTGTTTCCATAAAATCCGGACTGGATGTGCTCAGCAACAGCTTTAAGAGCGGCCATGTCTTGAATTTTACCGACTTCAATCCCATCTCACCATCTCGTCGTGTTTGATCATTTAAAAATGGTTTGCCAATACCAAACTAGAACTCTCTCATAGAAAGGAGTTTCGATATTTTATGAAAGTCATGACCATTTCGATTCTATCATGGAAGGAATAACTTTAGCGACAAAAGCGCTCCACCTTTAGCATACTCTAAATGACTCATTAGACTATTTCTTGACCTTGGTAATTTGGTACCAGGTTATGAGCCATCTGAGATTGAAAATCTGTATTTAGTGAGGAAGGCACGAGCGCGGCTCTTCCCAAATGCTATGGATCTTAGAGTTGTCTAACTGGTATACCATGGTGCTTCTCCATCAGGACTTTTCTCAAACAATCGTGCATTCGAGCTTTTCATTCTCCGCATAAGATCCGAGTTCTCCAACGAACACCTTTAAATGTGTGTAAGGATCCCCTAATCCGTCATACTTTTCAAAATTTGGGGTCTTCAATTTCTCTGGATAATGCACACCATGAAATATGCAAAGGTCTACATATGAAACACTGCCATGTGTTCCAATCCCTTTGAGAACGTGAATGGTTTCCTCCATTTGAAGTACCTTCTTCCTGATGTCACTGGTGTCTAGATCTCCTTTGAGATGGGTGCCTTTAGGGTCTTTGTTGGTTGTATCCAACTGATGTTCTGGAATTGTTTTTTCCAGACCTTGAACTACCCCTTATGTAGAGGATTCTGCATGTGTAGGTATCTTCGCATTACCAGTAGATTGGTGTAATTCTTTTAGTAGAAATGGCCAAGTCATGATTTGTTTACTCAATCAAAATCAAATTCTTCTCGGAAACAGGATTACACTCGTTAGGAAGAGGACATGATTGGGTCAGAAGCTCGCAGACCTTTTTGGATTTTGACCGCAAATGTGCCCAATTGCTTCCCTACAAAAGACTTACGTAGTTTAGTCTTAGGGTAATATAAATGTTATCATAACATGACCAGCTTTTGGGAATTTGTCTCCAAAACCGGTTTGTTAATCGATAACATGTCATGCATGCATAGATATTCTTCATATTTTCCATTACATATGGATGGACATGGAATAAAATTACAAGTAAATGCTTTTACAAGTAACTAAAATGGAAAGCATGAAGAAACTTTCCTCCGCATTTGGTTTATCGAGGTCGACCTATCCTAGGGTTTCTCTCATGGCTTTTCAGCATGAAGGTTTCTAGATCATCGCAATCTACCGACGGAAGTTAATCCGGTCGTTCAACCGAGGCGAATCTGAGTGGTGCCTTTCCCGAGCATCGGGAATCATTCTTCCCACGAGTCCAAAGAATCAAACACCGATAAGATAGCCTCCCGTGGAGGGACCACACAACATACATTCACATACAACGTGTCTCACCGCTTATGCAAAATGATGACATGTCTGGAAGCACTAATATCACGAGATAGATATTTAGCGATCCAAAGAATAAAAATGCATTCGTACACATTCATCATAAATATAAATGCAACATTCACACACAAGCATATAACAATTTTGAAAAGCTTGTGATAGCGGTTTAAGCCCTCTTCTTCGAATCCCAATGAGTCGCCACCGTCGACATCGGGATTTTTATTTGTCCTTTTCGTTACTTGTTCTTTGGTGTTCTCATGTTAATGTGAGATTTGTTTGAAAAACAAGTGAAAAGGTCCGATATGTATAATGTCGACGATTTGATTTTAAGAGTCGCCATTGGTGTATTTAATCGGTTGCACTAATGCAATCAAAAGGTTTTCATATTGACTCTAGTTTTAACATCGCTAAACGAAGTCTGTGAAACCGAGATTCATTTTAGGTCCGGGGGCTTGATTATGCGAAGGGAAGGTGTTAGGCACCCCCCGACATCCGTGTTACCACGGTGACCTCCACTTCTCAAAGAAATTGTTATATGAATGTGTGTGTTTGTGTGTGTGTGGATCAATGTGCAATTATTTGAAAGTAGTGCGAGGCCTCGTCGCACCTATATACACAAGGTTTGAATTTTATAGAAAAATTCGGCTTTAACCAAGATATATCAATGAAGTTTTGTAAAAGAGGTTTTTCAAAACCCCGTGCTCAATAAGAATTGAGACCTTTTCATACTTCCATTTCATTATTAAATGTTCAACATTTTTGCTTTTATTTTTTCTAGATGCTAAGCATTCTAGAAAAATAATATATACCGAAGGTCGAACTCCTCACGGGCATGATGACCATCCAAGAAAATTCGAACACTTTGTAAAATAATGTACAAGCTCGCTATAATTGAAAAATATCCATCATGGGAACCAAATCTAGATTCAAGAACCGAACTCGTGATCACATGATTCCTAGAGCTCACATGATATCACTGCAATTTGTATGGAAAAAGTAAGCGATTATATATATAAAAGTATATATATATATATATATATATATATATATATATATATATATATATATATATATATATATATATATATATATATATATATATATATATACCACCACGGAGCAACTCCATTGGGGATCGAAATGTAAATATATAAAAGTGGTAAATATATATATATATATATATATATATATATATATATATATATATATATATATGGATGATCAACCGCCACGAAGTAAACTCCAAAGTGGAACGAAATGTAAATAAAGATGTAAAAGTTTATCAACTAACGTAAACTCCAGTGCTATGACAGAATGTAAATACATATATATGTATAAATATATATATATATATATATATATATATATATATATATATAAAAGCGATTTAAACGCATTCTATGTAAAATCCGTGCTCATCGATTGTAGTCGACCACCACGCTTATATATATATATATATATATATATATATATATATATATATATATATATATAAGCAATTAAACGCTCGCACTAAAGTTCAGGCTTAATCGAGGCATAACTCGATAATGTTAGTCCATATATATGAAATATATACATATATTAGTATATATATATATATACACAGGGAAATAAAAACAATGACTCTCAATGTGTATAATAGTGTGTGCTGCTATATGAGAAGAAGGCTTTATAAAATGTAAGAAGGCTTACATGTTACGCGCCAAAGTAGACTTTCTATGACTTTAAATGGATAAACACTCAGCTCCATGGGATAAAAGATAGCTATATGTGAGCTAACTAGTGTTTAAAGAAGAGGAAACACTATAAAGATGTGTATGTAGAGTAAAATGGACAGGGCTTCCTCGCCTTTTTCCTTCTCTCCTCCCTCTCAAATGGCTGACCCAAGCCTTGTATATATAGATGGATGGTCAGCAGTACACCTATGGCGTACCAAGTACACACATTGCGGCAAATATTAGCTATACTGCTACCGGTCGTGGTGGATCCGAACCTCATGTCCTCCCGTTATCTCAGAAGATACGTCTTGTCGTGTGCCTCGTAATGTCCACTCGAACTTGCAGAACTTCAATCTGAGCATCCGAACGAGGTATATCTGACCTTCTTCGGACCGCTTTTGTCGAGAGTTACGTAATGACATGGATTAGATGTTGTACGAAGTCAGGAAGAGGGGTCTATGCCCATGGTCTTCAAGCTTCAAATTCTATCCAAAGTACTGCCATATGTAATAGTCACTCGGGATTGTCACTCCTCGGTTCTTGTGGGACATTGTTGGATGTATGTATGATGTGTTGAGACGACGTGCCATTTGTCGAAGGAACAAGATGACGCTTGACTCCTTGTCGGGGTTATTGTTGGTTTGAGTTGAAAGTAGACGTTGCTCAGGGTTACAGCTGAGATTGGACTACTTGTTGGTATGCCGCGATATCATTTTGTTGACGTGGTAAGATGACGTTGTGACTCCTCACCAGGGTTATCACCGGTTTAAGTGGAAAACATACGTTGCTCAGGGTTACATCTGAGATTGGACTGCTACTTGTTTGTATGTCTCACTGTCATCTGTGGATGTTCCTGTTTACTCGTTGTTATCTCCGAGTTTGAGGTGTGTGTGCCTTGACAGGATGTTGGTGGTTGAAGCTGATTGCATATGTTTGAAACAAGCATTTCTGGGGTTACCGCCAGAACTGGAATGACATCTCTTGGGGCTATCACCAAGGATGGGGTTGCAACTCCCAGTGTATCTCTGGGACTGGAACTGAGTGTCGCGGTGTTATCGCCGAGATAAACTGTCCTCTCCGGTGTTGTTGCCGGTCTTTTGATCTGCATATCTTGGGGTTATCTTCGAGATTGGAAATGACATTCCCGGTGTGTATTCTGGGTTTTGAGATGACGTTCCCGGGTTGTGTTCTGGGTTGGAACTGAACTTCCGGTGGTATCCGGAATGGATGTAATCTGTCTTTCAGGGTTATCTCCAAAAGACGAATCTACCCTCCTGCAATGTTAGTAATAGGAGCGCAGAAAATTTCGAGTGTCTACAGGGCCCTCTTAGGACCATCACATACGGGCACTGTATTAGACCATGCTATATTCTAGCGGGTTATGGCGGCGGTGTTGGAGACGTTTGTTACGAATATGATATTCTGTTGTCACGAGCTGCCTAGCCGTTCTCGCCTCCATCAGCGTGCTCAAAATATTACAGCTGGTGCGATCACCGAGAGTACTAGTATCCCTCTAGAGTAGTTCGCCGTGATACGTAATGAGATTGTTTGGATGCCAAGTCAGCCCTTGACTACCCAAGTATACTATTCATTTTAAATTCTCATATTATGCATGTTATTTAATTTTAATTTATTTTCATATTTAATTGTATCATATGGACTAATGAGTTATATTTTTAATTGTATCAACAAGGTGCTCATTCCGATCACGAGCAAAGGGCCGACGTCAACAACGATTTTCATATGCCAGCACAGTAGCGTCGATGCCCACCCGATGATGCTCCTCACACCTGGGGGTAGTGCTACTCGATGGCTTAGTTATGCAGATGCATTTGTACATTTTTTATGCATCTTTACTTTAGTTTAGCTAAATGCGATGTAAATTCACCGAGTTTAGTATATGTTTAATGTATTATAGTTTAAACCTTGTAATTATATGTCATTTTTGTATATCTTATGAAAGATTAGACTATTTTCATTATTGTTGACCTTGGTAATTCATATTGGACTTGTATGTGTACACAAGTTAGTTATTATTTTATGTATATGTTGTTGGAAGGTTATTATTATGTTGAATGTGTTATTGTAAAAATAAACAGGATTATAAGTACATAAATGTGGGTTATCCCTGGATGTTATGAAAATAGAACAAACATAAAAAAACCTTATTCTCGATAAAATAAGTTATTCTCGACGGAATTCAATCAGAATTAATCCTTTGAACACGTCAACTAGCTATGCCACGTGGCAGATTAACTTCGATTGAATAAAGTCGACGGACTAAATTGCCTCAAGGATATACTAACTCCAACCGAATAGTTAGTTAAAGTTATTCCGTCGGAATTAGTTATCCCCAACTAAAATCTCAACGGATTTAATTCCAACGTGTCTATATCGGACCGAATTCCCGATGGAATATTTTGTCGGGATTAGTATATCCTCGATGGATTAGCCTTAATCTCGACAGAATATTCCGTCGGGAATAAACTTTTTTGTTGTATTGAAAGGTACTTTTCCTCTAATACTAGGAACCACATCAAATTCCGTTATGAACTTCTTAATCCAAACAGTCTCCTTTGTAGCCTTACTTGCTGCTATATACTTTGCCTCCGTCACTGAATCAACAATTGTTTGCTACTTGGAACTCTTCTAACTCGCTGCATCGCTGTTTAAGGTAAACACATACCCCAAAATGGATTTATTGTCATCTTGTTCTGTTAAAAAACTTAAGTCTGTATAGCCCTCTAGTTTCAATACAGACCCACCATAGAAAAGAAATACATCTTTAGTTCTTTTTAAGTACTTTAGGATGTTTTCACTACCTTTCAGTGTTCTTCTCCTGGATTCGACTAATAACTTCTTGTGAAACTAAATGCATGAATGACATCTGGTCTAGTACATATCATACTGTATATGATAGATCCTATTGCTGAAGCATAAGGAATCTTACTCGTACGTTCTCTCTTCTCAGGTGTCTTTCAGGTCTATTTCTTAGAGAGATGTATTCCATGGCTCATCCGCATGAGACCTCTCTTAGAATCTTCTATGCTAAACTTCTTTAGCACCGAGTTAATGTACGGTCTTTGGGATAAGCCAAGTATCCTTTTAGATTTGGCTGTATAGATCTTTATCCCTAAAATATAAGTTGTCTCACCCAAGTCCTTTATGGAGAAGTATTTAGATAACCATATTTTGGTCGACTGTAGCTTAGGAATATCATTCCCTATCAGTAATATATCATCAACATATAATATTAGAAATAAAATAGCGCTCCCACTAACCTTCTTGTACACACATGGGTCATCCTCATTTTTGATAAAATTAAACTCTTTGATTGTCTCATCAAAACGAATGTTCCACCTTTGAGAAGCTTGCTTCAATCCATTTAATGGATCATTGTAGCTTACAGACTTGATTTGTTTCAACCGTTGAAACAAAACCCTATGGTTATATCATAAACATATCCTTCTCAAGTTTCCCATTGAGGAAGGCCATTTTCACATCCATTTGACAAATTTCGTAGTTATAATAAGGTTCAATCGCAAACAAAATTTGAATGAACTTGAGCATAGATACTGCTGAGAAGGTTTCATCATAGTCAATAACTTGTCTTTGTTTGAAACCTTTTAAAACCAGTCGGGCTTTATAGGTCTCCACCTTGCTATCCGCTTTAGTATTTCTCTTAAAGACCCATTTACACCCGATAAGCTTAATGCCTTTAGGTGATGAAACCAAAGTCCATATTTGGTTTTCATACACGATGTCCATCTCAGATTTCATGGCTTCTAGCCATTTTTCTGAGTCTTTAATACTCATAGCCTATTCGTAAGTCAATGGATCATCATCATTTATGATGCGTACCTTATCGTCATCCTCTGATGAATCCATACCTCTCAGGTATCTTCAGTACTCTTTCAGATTTAAGAATAGGTTGTGGTAGAGAAGCTGTCTCTACTTGGATAGGTTCATCAACTTGATCTGTAGTGGTTTGTGGTTCTTGAACTTCTTCAAGATTTATATTCCTCCCATTAGCCCCTTCAAGGTTAAACTTCTTTTCTACGAAGGAAGCTTATTTCGAAACAAACACCTTTTACTCAATACGATTTTATAAATAGTATCCTAAACTTTTTTTAGGATATCCCATAAATCTGAACATATCAAATCTTGTCCCAAGCTTATCATTCTAAAACTTTTTCACCTAAGTTGGACATCCCCAAATCTTAACATGCTTAAGACTAGGTTTCCTCCCTATCTGTATCTCATATAGAGTCTTACGGACGGATTTCGTGGGGACCTTGTTTAGTAGATATGCAACCACTTCTAGGGCATAACCCCAGAATGATACTAAAAGATTGGTAAAACTCATCATGGACCGAACCATGTCCAAAAATGTTAGATTTTTCCTTTCAAATACACCATTCAACTATGGTGTCCATGGTGGAGTCCAATGTGAGATTACACCATTTTCTTTGAGACAATTGAGAAACTCACTACTTAAGTATTCACCACCTCGATCCGATCGAAGAATCTTAATACTTTTGCCAGTTTGTTTTTCTATTTCACTTCTAAATTCTTTGAACTTTTCAAATGATTTAGACTTGTATTTCATTAAATACACATATCCAAATCTTGAATTATCATTAGTAAAAGTAATAAAATAAGAATACCCTCCTCGTGCATTTGTTGTCATAGGTCCACATACGTTTGTGTGTACTAACGCTAACAACTCTGTAACTCTTTCTCCTTTTCCACTTCAAGGAGATTTTGTCATCTTTCCCATGAGACAAGATTCACAAGTTGGATATAATTCATAATCAGATAGCTCTAAAAGTCCATATTTATGTAACTTAGATAATCTTGTTTCATTAATATGATCGAGTCTACAATGCCACATAAAAGTATAATTAACATAATCTATTTTCTTTTTCTTAGTTTGTTTAATTTGAAGTATATTTTCATCTAAGTCAAGTATTTAAAGTCCATTCAGCAAATTACCAACACCATATAAAACATTTTTATTATAAATAAAGCAACTACTGTTCTTTATTATAATATTAAAACCATCCATATCCAACACAAAAAGTAAAATAATGTTTCTAATAAGTGTTGGAACAAAATAACAATTATTTAAACTAATGGACTTGCCCATAGGCAGTGATAAACAATAAGACCCTACATCTAGGTAGAACGACCTCATCCTTGTTCAGCTTTCTACTCCTGCTTAGTCCCTGCATAGTATTAAAAGTAGTATGCATACAAGCCAGTCATGTATGATGATAAAGTATATACTTTGTAAACAATCTTATTCATTTATTAATAAAAATATTATTTATTAAAGGCTTTTAATTATCTACATGGTGTTGTTTTAATAATATGTGATAAACCCATAGTTTTAAGCAATGCTTTTAGAAACACGATGAGATTATGCTAATGAGATCTAAATTCTTAGATAGTTTAAAAACTTAAATGTTCCTAATCTATGGATTACTAAAAGGGGGATTAGTGAATTCGGATAGATTGGTACATACGTTGTTTGCTCATTGGACGAGGATGATTGATCTCATGATCATTTGTGTGGAGACACTAAAGCGAGTATGTAGGTGTTTATTGGAGAATAAGTTCACTGAATGTGAGTCGCTAAGGAATACCTAATGGAGTTTTACTTTCCTGTCAATAGGAATTCTTGAAGTGATAATAGTACATGTGATTCTTATACTTAAGATCGTTATAGTATCATGTATATAATGATTTATACTTTGACTTATTCGTTAAGACCCTTAGGGTATGTCAAAAGGTATGCTCAGGTATAATGAGTTATATATGGAGATAATGAATGATCAATAAAGAATCTACCGCTTTCAGTAAAAGCAGAGATATGTCCTATGTGATTCAATAAATGACAACCCAAGAATCTTTGACCAATGTGGAATGAAATTAGAAAGTAGTTTCTAATTTGCATTTATTCAGAGTTGTGCATTTAGGAATCAAAATGCATATAATTAAATAAAATAAGACTTGACAGTAATTCCATGCCTTATATTTAATTGAGACATTGTATGGTGGAAGGATTGAATTGTACGGTAACTATTTACTCAAAGGTTCTTTTATGATTGATGTTGAAATCTATATTATCTAGAATGTCGTTGATCGCTAAGGAGGCTTATCCTTATTGTAGAATAAATAATATTTATTTAAATAAATTAATAGTTTAATTTTTTATTTAAATGAGATTAAAATTGTTCTAATTGATTTTTTTCACAACCGGTTTAATATGGAGAACCTAAAGGGTCACACCATAAAAGGAAGAAAAATTATTTAAGAAGTTAATGGCATAATCGTAATAATATGTTAAGTGTATTTAATTTAATCTATGGTGATAGAATAAATTAAATAGCTTATTATTTATTATTTAATATTTTGGAAATATTAGATATTACTTAATAAGAGGAGTCTTATTAATATTATTACAATTATTATTATTTTAATTTCTAAAGGAGTCTAAAAATTAATTTAATATAAGTACTCTCATTTATATTCCGAGATAAAATTAGGAAGGCAAATTAATTAAAAGAGTTTAATTAATTATCCCTAATAAGATTAGGGAGCTTAATTAATTAAAAGGATTTAATTAATTAAATATAACCCTATTTCTAATTAGATTAGAAGGGTTGACTAATATCAATATAAGAGGAGTTTTATGCCAGATATTAGATACGTAATTCAAATTATTAGAGAGTACACCTTTTTTTTATAAAGATATGAACAACTAGGGTTTAGCCAAAACACCATTCTTTTTGATTTTTGTTCTTCCTTGGTGGATCAAGTCTGGAGGCCAAACGCTTGGGTGACTAACGTTGATCAAAGGAATGAATCAATCCCGCGTATTCAAAAAGAGCATGAAAGATTAGGAGTTAAACTTGTACCTGAGAATGCTTGAATCATCAAGGGTATGATTCTGATTCTCCTACTGTTTTATAGATTGATAATTAAGCATAATAATGATCTTGATTTATGGTTTGTAAGAAAATTTTAAAATTCATTTTTATTACGCCTCCACTTCGTTTATGTAATTTGATTGCATATACATGTTTTTACTAAATCTAACAGTGGTATCAGAGTCAATCTTGTGCTAATTATCAGCCTTTGTGATTTCATGTATGTACAATATGCGATTGGATCAGATTCTTAGGTAATGTAAAAAGTTTTTTGTTTATGGATTTAGTAAATTGCTACCGCCTCTAGTTCATTCTGTGCAAGTGCAATTGCCATTGCTACTCCGAGATCCACCTTTCCTGGATAAATGGTCTTGCATTACCGCTAAGAACCCGCTTCATTCTTGACGCAATTGCTACTACGTTACCGAAATCAGTTTTTGGCTTTGAAGTGCAAAATTGATCGCGACCACGTGAATTCTAGCGCAAATTGAGCCTTCAAGCGTAATCAAAAAACTTTGTTTTCTTTAATTAAATAAATGGTTTATCTAATTGATAAAAGTTTAAAATAAAGGTGTTTATTTTATCTGAAATATGATTTCAAATTGTTAAAATTAAAGAGTTTAATTTGGATTTGGTTTTTGATTAAAATAAAAGAGTTTATTTTGTTTTAAAACTAAGTTTAGCAAACTTTTGTCCATTAATTGATATTAATGCATATATGGAATGGATTTATTATTCATGAGATGAATGTTATTTATTGATGCATATATTGATATATTGATAATAAATGAGATTGATTATGGACTATGACCAATGTGATTGGATTTTATTTTAGATGGATGCTTGAATGCATGAGTTTTATTAAACGGGGCATGTGTACCTTGTCTTTTCTGGTTTTCTTCTTGATGTAAATTCTATCTATCTCCCATGCACTTTCCCTTGATTGCTGGTCAAGGTTTCTATTGAAAATAAATAGTTTATGTAATAGGATTAGTTAGAATTTCTCGAAGAATTGGAGATCAAGGAGCAAGGAGCGCTTGAAGACCCGTTTATAATGAAGCCCGAGTTTAAATGTAATAGTTATATTTAAATGTTAATTCTTGCACCCTAGGGTTTGACCTATTGGTTCACTTGGTAGCTCTAGTGAACCAAACTAGAATAAAAGTCTATAATCAATCCGGGTAGAATATTGTATTTTTTAAAAGAATCTCCAAAACGACGTAGTTTTAATAAAGGATTGCTGTTTAAGGAGAAATGCTATATAAGGAGAATGCTCTTGATCCTTCCTATATATATATATATTATGCAAACATGCTTCGCATGTTTAATAATATGACGCATATTTTATATATAGATGTGCATGCACGCTAAACAAGATGAGACAATTAATAACAAACCCCTCAAAGTCTTTATATTAAGCCCTAAGCGTTCAAAGATATTTGGAATATAGAACGTCGCTTTCTAGCATGATAAAATTAATAGAGTATTAAATATTTAATATGAGTTTGTTGTGTCACCACAAGGCAAGTATTAAATATTTAAGATGTTAATTTATCACATTTGATGCTTATAAAGAAAATTGAACAATGTTGTTTTGTTGTGTCACCGCAAGGATAATAATTTTCTTTTTTGAATATATGGAAGTGTTAGTTTGGACTTAACTTAGATAATTTTGATTCGGATGTGTCACTAGTTGATCAAAATAATATAAGAGGCAAAAGATAAGGAGTTGCATGATAATGTAATTGGTAAAGAGTTGTCTTCCTATTTATTTATATATAGTTTGTTGTGTCACCACAATGCTATATATATTTGAAATGGGATCCTTATTTTCACTATCAAAAACTTTAATTAGATTTTGCTGAACTATATAGATGAGGGTAATATAGTTTGAAGAAAATAGTAGGAGATACCAATATAAAATAAGACCTAATTTATTTTGGTAAAATGAATTAATTAAATGAATGTTTGTTGTTTTCACATGCAGAAATTGAAAATGTCATACTCAAGAATTTCAGTATGTAGCATACTTGATGCTAACAAACTGACCAGACCGAATTACACGGTCTGGTTAAGGAATATGAGAATAGTTTTGACAGCTGAAAAGATTTTTTATATCCTAAATTCGCATGTCCCTGTAAATGTTGCAGGAACAACCTCTGAGGAAGAGATTGCTACTTTCAGAAAGTGGTAAGATGATGAATCTGTGGCTCAATGCATCATGCTTGCATCCATGAGTAACGATCTTCAGCGTCAACATGAAACTGTGATGCTCCTACTATATTGTTGCACCTGCAAGAGCTGTATAGTGAGCAAAGTAGGACTGCTAGATATGAAATATCTAAGGAGCTCTTCCGATCTCAAATGATTGAGGGCACTGCTGTTGAGACTTGTGAAGAACGAGACTTTTTTAATTAATTTTTAAATATTTATTGAATTAAATAAATATTTTATTGATTTATTTATTGATTTAAATAATTATTTGATGGAATTGTGGTAGATTAATTTAGTTAAGTGCGTCACATTAATTAAATTAATGAGGAATAATGTTATAATTCAAAGTGTGAATTTTAATTAAGATAACAAAATTAAATGAGTTGTTAACTAATTTTAACGTTGTCCTAATTAATTAAATAATTAATTAGAGATTTATTGATTTGTTATAAATAATAAACGATGATATAAATTATGTGTTATATTTAATAAATAAGAATTTTAATTATGTGATTATGTGATTTAATGGGTAATATTTTCTTTTATATAATTGAGTTTAAATAATATTATTTGATTAGTTAAAGTGTGACAAATAAATTGTATAATAAACAGGTTAATTAAAAAATTGGGAAAGGAATTGATTCGAAACAAACTAACACACGACCTTGATGACATGGCAAGCTTGTCTGAGATAGAGCTGCAGCGCCATTTGTAGGCTTAGTTGAGATGCAACAACGCCTGGTCGCACCGTAGCCGATTCAGATTCATTCTGGGCAATCGCAATGCTACTTAGCGCGAACTACCGTAAAGTTTTATTTAATTGTTCAAGTCCAGATAATGTGATCTAAACCCAAGCTATTTAACATGAAAATGTATTAAACATGTGATGTGATGTTAAAACAAATTCTTAACATGTCAATGATGTTATTACGTGTTTAATTGACATGTCAAACACGTAGTTAACTTGTCATTTGTGAACTCTAATAATGTGTGAGAACGAATGTTCTGATAGTCATAATAAGAGTTTAGTGAGAAGAGACTGTACTTATGATGCCGGTTAATTTATAATTAACTTGTATTGTGAATGTAAATGGTATATAGGATTAAATTGAGGAACATGAATAATAAACATGTAATCTACGTGTAGACACTCAAAATTTTGCATTTCTATTACTAACCTAGAAGGAGGGCAAAATCGTCTTCTAGAGATAACCCTGGAAGATAAATCAACTCAATTTCGGAGATAACCCCAGAATTCTCAGTTTTCCATCTCTGAGATGATCCCGAGATATCCAATTCTAATCCCGAAAAAAAACACCGGGAGTTTCAGTTTCAAACTCGGAGACAACCCCAAGGAATAAAGTTCAAGTTCCAGAAATAACACCGGAGAAGGCCATTCCATCTCGGAGACAACCCCGAGATATTCAAATTCCAATCTCGAAAACAACACTAGGAGTCTCAGACTTAACCTTAGAAACTACACCGAGGAGTGCAGTTGCAGTTCCAGAGATGACCCTGGAAAAGCTCGTTTCAACCCCCAACAATTAGATTTAACCTCAGAGATAACCCCGAGGCACTCAGTCCCAAACCAGGAGATAACCCCTGGTGGTTAGGCATATCTCAGAGATAACCTTAAGGACATCCAGTTCTTGCAGCAGCCCAATCTTAGAGATAACTCTGATCAACGACTGCTTTATCAGCCCAAACCAGAGATAACCATGGTGAGGGGCAAAATTGTCTATTTGCCACCTCGATCCCACATACGCGCCATCTCAACACATTTCAACATACATTCTACACAGCAGTATCTTATAAGAACAATTGACTCCAATCCCGAGTGACTACTACACAGGAAAGCACACCAGATAGAATTTGAAGCTTGAAGACCAAGGGCATGGTCCCATCTTCCTGACTTCGCATAACCTCTAATTACATGTCATTTGAGTAGCTCTTGACAACAACACTCCAAAATAGGTCTTATACACCTCAATTGGATGCCCAGATTGAAGTTCTGAACAAGTTACATGTGTGCATGAACTTTGAGACGACAGGACCGGCAGAGCTCGGGGCACCTCGGGCAGCCGCAGGTGCCTGCGGCTCCCCCTATATAAATAGAGGGCTTGGGGTGGCCATTTTGTAAGAAAAAATGGCGAGGAAGCCCTATCCTATATGCTCTGTACACACTATAAACTGAGTACTTTCTCATTTTAAACACTTGTGAGCTCACATATTGCTTCTTTTTATCGATGGGAACCGAGTGTTCATCCATTTAAAGCTATTGAAGTCTTCTTTGGACGTCCACTATAAGCCTTCATACTTTTGTTGACGTCGGGATTTTTATTTATCCCTTTTCGTTACTTGTTCTTTGGTGTTCTCATGTTAATGTGAGATTTATTTGAAAAAACAAGTGAAAACGGTACGACATGTGTAATGTCGACGATTTGACTTTCAGAGTTGCCAATTGGTGTTTTTAACTGGTAGCACCAACGTAGCCGAAAAAGGTTTGCACATTGACCCAATGATGTGACACTGCTAAACGGGTTTGTGAAACCGAGATTCATTTGGGTTCGGGGACTTGATTATGCGGAGGGAAGGTGTTAGGCACCCCCCGACATGCGTGTTACCACGGTGACCACCACTTCTCAAAGAAACTGTTATATGAATGTGTGTGTGTGTATATGTGGATTAATGTGCAATTATTTGAAAGTATTGCGAGGCCTCGTTCGCACCTATATACACAAGGTTTGAATTTATAGAAAAATTCAGTTTTAACCAAGATATAGAAATGAAGTTTTATAATAAAGAGGTTTTTTCAAACCCTTTGCTCAATAGGAATTGAGACCTTTTCATACTTCCATTTTATTATTAAAATGTTCAGCTTGTTTGCTTTTATTTTTGAGATGCGAAGCATCTTCGAGAAAATAATATACAGTAGTGCCGAACTCCTTATGGGCATGACATCCATCCAAGGAATTCATACATCAGAATAATGTACAAGTCGCCATAAATTGAAAAAAGTCCATCATGGAATCAATCTAGATTCATGAGATCAATCAGTGATCACATGAATCCTAGGCTCACATGATAATGAAGTTGTATGGAAAGCGATGCAGTTATATATATATATAAAGTAGCTATATATATATATATATATATATATATATATATATATATATATATATATATATATATATATATATATATATATATATATATATATGCATGATCAGCCACCACGAAGCAACTCCATGGGGGATCAGAAATGTAAATAAAGTAGTAAATGCTATCAACCGTCACGAAGTAAATTCCAGGAGGGACATGAATGTAAATAAAGCTGTAAAAGCGATCAACCGCCACAAAATAAACTCCTGGTGGGACGAAATGTAAATAAATAAAAGTTGTAAAAGGCCACGAAGTGAACTTCAACTGATAAATGTAAATATATATAAGCAAATAAATGATCCAAACATAAGTCTAGGCTCATCTATTGCATATAGTCCGACAACAGCTTTATGTATATATATATATATATATATATATATATATATATATATATATATATCCATAACTATGATAATGTTATCCATATATAAATATATATATATATATATATATATATATATATATATATATATATATATATATATACATGTAAATGAAAACCACGGATCAAAGTCCGGGCATACTCACACAACACGACTCTCAATGTGTATAACAGTGTGTGCAATTATGAAAGGAAAGGCTTTATAGAGTGTGAGAAGGCTTACAGTGGGCTGCCAATGTAGGCTTCTATGACTTTATATGGATAAACACTTAGCTCCTGTCGGATAAAAATATAGATATATGTGAGCTAACATATGTTTAAAATGAGGAAACACTCAATATGGGTGTGTATAGAGAAAATTGGGCAGGGCTTCCTCGCTTTGTTTTTTAAAATGGCTAGCCAAAGCTCTATATTTATAGAGTCGCTAGCCATAGATGCTCTGCTGGCATGCAGATGCACCTGCTGCCGCCTCAAGTTTTCATGGGTCCCGTTGTCTCAAACACGCGTGCACTCGTGCAATCAGTAATGTCTCTCTTAAACTTACAGAACTTCAATCCAAGCATCTGAACGAGATTCAGACTACTTGTGTTGAGAGTTACGTAATGACATGGATTAGAGGTTGTACGAAGTCAGGAAGAGGGGACCATGCCCATAGTGTTCAAGCTTCAAATTCTATCCGGCAGTCCGCCATCGCCAGTAATAGTCACTCGGGATTGTATCTCCTCGGTTCTTGTGGGACATTATTGTATGTATGTATGTATGAAGTGTTGAGACGATACGCAGGTGTTGAGGTGGTAAGATGACGTTTGACTCTTCGCCCGGGTTATCGCCGGTTTGAGTTGAAAGAAGACGTTGCTCAGGGTTACATCTGAGATTGGACTACTTGTTTGTATACCACAATGTCATCTTGTGAGTGTGTCTGTTTCTGCCCGGTGTTAGCTTTGGGTCTGAAGTATGAGTGCCTCGGCAGGAGGTCTGAGCTTGAAGCTGATAGCATGCATCTGAAAACAAGCATTTTTGGAGTTATCACTAGAACTGCAACAACATTCCTTGGGGTTATCGCCAAGGACGAAACTCAGGGTTATCTCCGAGGTCAGAAATAATCCTCTCGGTGTGTGTTCCGGGGTTGGAAATGAGGTTCCCAGTGTGTGTTCCGGATTTGGGATTGAACTTTCGGTAGTATCCGGAATGGATGTGAGCTGTCTCCCAGGGTTATCTCTAAAAGACGAATCTTCCCTCCTGCAATGTCAGTAACAAGCGTGTAGAAAATTTTGAGTGTCTACAAATTCCCATCTTTATCATATTCATGTAATGCAAGGCATGGATAGGATAAATAATCCTAGACACTTGAAATGCAAGTGAGATAAACATGATGCTATGTGCAACAACATGATGCAAATGTATGATGCATGGTGGAAATGATTGTTGGTTCCTTGCGAATCCTGCCAGGATGACAATCAGTGATGGCTTGGACATGCGATCCAAGTCTTCAAGGATGTTGATGTTGGGGCTATCACCAAAGTCTCAAATCCTAGACATTGGCTTTATTCTACAGATGCGTCTCTCATATTCAAGAGATCTGTGGGGATAAAGCTTTGTCTATTTAAGGATGTGTATAACATATTCCCTCATCCTATCGGAGTTACTGCCAATAGTTTGTCATTGTCAGGGTTGGCCGACCTTCGTTGATGTGTGTATCACCGAATAGATCTCTGTTGGGTGCATTATCAAGGCTTCTTGACCTCCATTGATGTATGCGTCAATGGTTGCATTGCGTTGTAACCCCTGTCGGGGAAGGTTGCTTCGATGGGTTTACTTGCCATCGGCTGACATGACGTCAATGCTGCTTGACCCTCATTGATGTGTGTATCAATGGTTGAGTTGCGTTGTAACCCCCGCTGGGGATACGTGGATGCTTGAAAGATTTGCGTTGTGACCCCAATTACGGGATACTTAATCGATTCATAACTTCAAGGCCAGAAACCCCGCCCAGGATACATTAAAGATTTCGTGACTTCGCGTTGTAACTTCTTCACTGGGATGGTTTAGGGTTATGACCCTGCAATGACGACATCAGACCTTTGTGGGGTATTGCCGAGCATGATTTGTGAAAGCTGAGCTCATTGGTGTAGTATACCCTGCATTCACGCGAATACCAATGAGATGACGGGAGTTGAATTGACAGTAAAACCGTGATTCCACACTATTTCGCTTTCAATCACGTATCATTTTATTCCCGATTTGACCTTTTCACCAGTGACCTCCTTTGCAACTCTAATCGGAGTGAGTCAAGGTGTGGGACCCATATAGGAATGTCGCAGTACACCTTTACACAGCAGCATGAGTGGACTCATACCAACCAACCGCTATATAAAAGCCCAAAGGTTGTCTTCATAAGTCATTTTCAAGCTGCGTGACGAAGAAAATCTAAGAGCTCTTCTTCAGACCTGTTGAGTTCGTGTAACTTTCTGCGTATTCTGCTATCATATAAGTGTTCTTCACTGTCCTAGTCACACATGAATGTATTTTTTCCAATTTCTATCCGTTGGAAAATGACTTCACATGAAATGCATTTAGACACATAGTAGTGAATATGCATGCTGATATGACTTGATGAAAAATATTCAACATAACAAATGTTAGTATTAAACCATGCTAAACATAATGATGTGAAAAAATTTAACTTTTGAAATAGTCAAATTGGCACCTCTTACTGTCATTTCTTATCCTATCTGAGGACAAATTAGTAAAGGTAGAAAAACAAAATAATCCTGGTAATTAGACTACACTTACAGATTATTTACTGTGATGTATTAATGCATGTAGGGTGTATATGACTATGTATAGGTGTGCTACTGAATGGCCACCTAGTCATGCCTATGTGAATGTGGATAGTCCCATTCACAAAGGGGCTATGGCAAAATTATCCCAAAACATAGGCATTGGGTAGTCATGCATTTCTAACTCTACTGTAGATGTATGTTAAAACAATGCATGCATACATGTAATCTTACGATGCATTTTGAAAAGCTCGAGGTAAGAATTTACCACACCCTTTCTGCGGTGATTTGGAGACTTGTTATCCAGATATTATGGATCCGGATTAGCCAAGTAGTTCCCGTAGGACAACTTATGGTGTACGGAGGAGGGCTTTCGAAGTACCTAGACCCCGTTCTATTTGACAACCTCATCGTTTTGTGGAGGCGATGATACGTCTTATCCAGGTTGAAGTGTCGGATGTCGAGGACGAGCTAGGAGGAGGATGTACCGATTGAGGTTCATGCTCCTGCTGCACGTGTTCCCCGTAGGGATTTTCCAGGTATTTAAGTGGCGAACCCAGATCTTCTGGGTGACTTGAGTTGGCATCCTTCAGTCTACCTGCACGTAAATGAGGTATAAAGTTAGATCATTAATCTTCCTTATTTCCTATTGATGAGGAGCAAAGGGTTGTGATGTTGATCTGTATTTGATGTAGGTTCCTGGCTTTACATAGCCTCGAAGGAATTGGTTCAGCATCCACTCTATATATCAGGCTTTGAATGATGACTATAGAGAGATTGTACATGGTTGGGGATTTAGGATGTTCTTCTCCATTTTTCCTAGTCGCTGTCCCTGGGGTTACCTCAGGGCATTGTCTGAGCGCTGGTTTCACTAGACTCAGTCACTCCATTTGCTGGACTGTGAGGTGACGATGACGCCGATGGATTGGCGATTTATCACAAGTATGGAGTTTGGAGGGGATCTAGTGCCTTGGACGACGGATATTACCCCTACTACCGTCACATCCTTGTTAGGAGTTCCGGCGGAGGCGCTCAAGGGTAGGACTGTTCGTACAGGTCCTTTGAGCATTGATGCTATGAGCGGGCTATTGAGTGAGCCTATACCCGATGATGTGAGAGTTAGGGATCGCATTCTTCGGTGATTATTCCTGATGATCATTAGGGGCTGCTTCATAGCAGATAACTCCTCTATGGTGTCCTTCGCTTTGATTAGTGCCACTCGACACGTGGACCGTATATGAGATTATGATTGGGGTTCCTACACCTTTTCCTACTTCCTCAGGGGAATGCGCATGCGATTGCAGGGCTTGACCGATGCGTGGTTAGGATTTTACCCATTTTTGCTGGTGAGTATTTCTCTTATCTTTTCCCATGTACAGGTTAAGAGTGTTAACTGACAGCAGATGTTTGCCTGTGTGTTGGCAGTTTTGGGCCTATGAGAGGCTTCCATGTTTGCGTCCTATGAGCAAGCTAGGTTTAGACATCTATCCATGAGGACAGAGATGGCATCATTCCATACTAGCGGAGGTCCCTGTAGCTGAGGGTTTCACTCATTGTCGCCTAAAACTGGAGTTATTGACAACGAATGTCATCACATAGGTTCCCTATTCTGGGGACCACTTGAGTGTTGGATTTAAGGATGGGTACCCAACTGGAGTTGAGTACGTTTTGTCCACCCGTAGGATTCCTCTCTACACAGATGGAGGATGTGAGCTCTATTTAGGAGAGCATGCTATCAGGAGCACTACAAGAGAGATTCGCATGCCGATCTTGCCTCTTGTCAGGCATTATTGGCCTGTTTCGCAGTCACCCGTCATTGACATCCCATTATTGGGGATTGACGGTTATACATTATCGAGGTCCCCGCACTCGTGAGATGTTCCAAGATTAGTGGTTCCTCGCACTATTGGAGCTCGCACTCGCGCCACACGCTTTATGGGGGATATGGTTCCGTGATCCGTGATGATGATGGATTAGCTAGCTTTGTGTTAGAGATCCGACTCATGTGACACAGATTGATAGTTTGACCCATGATTGGACCGGGCACATTTCTTTATCCCAAGATTTGGGTAGAGATCCTTGAGAGGCGTATACTTTTGATCCTTCCACCTGCATCGGGCGCTCAGTGACCCATATATGGCTTTTCTGCCGCAGATCCTCCTCAGATAGGCCGAGACATCCCCAGTAGATAGTGATCCAAAGACTCGGAGGAGTTACATCAGGTGGACAGGATTGACGATGTAGACATCGACAACATTGAATTTTTCTGATATACATTTCTCGTTATCTCTTTTGATAGGCCTCTGTTAGATGTTGGGTAGCTTCGCCCCATTCTCGCTATATCTTTTGATAGGCCTCTGTTTGATGTTGGATAGCTTCACCCCATTTCCCTGTATTTTAGTTGTATAGAGATGTATTAGATGATGATATACTTAGGAATGTATGTACAGTTTTTCATATCCTATATCATATTTCCATCTATTGTATCATGCATATTATTATGTTATGCATATGTATGTATATCCAGATATACTCAACATTGACCCCTGGATGATCTTATGACATGGCACGTACAGATGTCTTCTTCGACAGTTAGCTGTATTGATCATACCCCACCATTTTTGGTGGCATCTGGTATGCGCTCATGGTATGATAGTATGTCACCATCAGACATGGTGATCAGTAGATGATTCTTCAAGCAAAGATACTATGACCTCATGTTGATGTTTCAGGTTCCCACAGGATTTGTAGAGGGTATGCTAGAGCGCTGGGTATCGGAGAGGCATGTTTTTTGATTTGGGACCCAGGAGTTGACTCCTAATTTGGAGGAGTATGCACGGTTGACGATGCTGCCATTGGACAGACCTTACGTGCATATGCCTATCGGAGACATGACTAGACAGTTCATGACCCTCACCAGATTGAGACGTAGAGTGGTACAGGACGAGATTACATCCGACCACGTGATATCCCAACATTTTTTGTTTGACAGATTTGGCTCTAAGGATAGTTATGCACGATATTCTGGGGATTTCACCACACCGAAGGATCATTGGCGTTCAACCATAGTGGATGTATTACTGATGTGCGTATTGTCTTACGTCTACATGCCACGGTACATGGATGAGTTGGATATCAGCGTCATTATGGCAGTGGGAGCTCTCAAGGATGGTCATACCATTATACTGATGATCATTGCAGAGACTTTGAGGTCAGCTACATACTGCTGCACTTATCCGACAGGAGTGTTTACAGGTAGCTCGGTCATGCTGTCTGTGTGATTTATGTCACACTTGAGACTGATTGGCACATATAGATGGCATGGATATTGTTTCACCCATGATATAGCCATGTCATACTCTTTTCAGCCTATGGAGTGCACAGATGCTGCGTCTTGATCAGCTTTCCTAGCAAGGATTGGAGATCCATTTGCTATATTCCCGTATATAGGGCTTAGCTCACCCTATAGCTTCATTACTCATGCTATGGGCATGGATTATCTACCTCTAGCTGGTTTGAGAGGGATGATCACCTACCACCCACTGGTCGTGATGTGTCAGTTTGACTAGTTTCAGGATTTCCACCCATTTGAGAGGGAAGTGAGTCGGTAACCGCTTCACAATCGCTTATCGCCAGAGAGATGATCCAGTCAGTATGCTCGTTGGGATCAATGAGAGTCAAGCGGAGTTTTCTGTCACCATCCGGGTTATTTTATATAATATTCAAAGATGGATGGAGACAGAGATCGCATTAGGCTCGCAGATAGTATCCACAAAGGCAGGATGTTGATTCTGACGATGAGGAGCCTATAGAGGAGGCTGACATTCCCATCGATGGGGACTTGACTGTTGGGTTGCCAACATTTATGATGTATTCTCCCACCCTGAGTGCCACTGTTATTTAGTATTCGACATAACATTTGGAGCAGAGCTTAAATCTGATGACCTATGACAAAGATCATGCTAGGGCCATGATGTTGACATCTCTTGATAGGAGAGACGTCGCTCTGTTAGAGAGGGATGAGGCTAGATCAACCAGGGATACATTGATTGTGGAGCGGGATGCTACCCTATCTGCTAGGGATGTGGCCATTGTAGATAGTACTTCAGTGAGATCCCAGATGACTGTCACTCTTGCCGATATGAGTGCCTACATTGATGAGCATTATTCCATCATGCAGTTAGCCTCTGATCTGCTAGCTCGTGTAGATGCCATTGGGCAAGAGCTTGTAGCGTTACCTCCGTCTTTAGAGAGGGATGCCATGTTAGATCTGATTGTCCGCATACACACAGATCTGTAGATAGCTTTGTATTTTCCTGCACGGACTAGCTTAGCCATTTTATCATGTACATCACATATGTATATATCAAACAGTATTATGTATGGCAGGGAAATATATTTTGATTCACTTCCCTTTCAGTTGTGCATTAATACTTGATTTATATTTGCCTGTTTCTTCAGAGCCTTGAGATCTTGATGCATTCTAAACTTATCCTTGATATGTGGACATTGAGATGTCGCAAGATCTATCAAAATGGAACATTGATCTGTATGTATCCCTACCATCTTTGGTGTCTTGGGACTGATATCTGTATGGAAATATGGAGACGAGTGTGGCTTTTCCTCTCTAAGATTGACCACACCACAGATGGTTGCCAATACTTCTATTTGTGAGAAGCATAGTTAATTCCATCTCTTATGGATTGGTGTTGCTCTTCTAGGCACAACCGTAGCTTAGATGGTCACCGAATCTTCTATTTGTGAGAAGAGGTTGGGTAATTCCATCCCTTTGGTTTGAAACCGATGAATTGTGGTAGATTGAAGGGTGATCCCAGTACCATGTGACAAGCATTTTTGTTTTGGTAGGGGTTAGACTGAACCATAAATGGCTGCCTATGTACTCCTATTGAAGAGGAGATCAAGTCTACGTAGTTCGAACCCGGTGTAAGAGGTTCAATGCTGAATGTGAAAGGCAGATAGGTGTAGAAATTTTTTGTGGTTTTTGTTTTTGTAGAGAAAGGGCATAAATGTTTTTGTTGTTTTTTGTTTATTGCAACCGGGCCATATAGATATGGTTGCCTACGTACTCCTGGGTATCAGGGAGATCAGGTTTACGTAGTTCGCCTCTCAAGATGAATTGCAGCCAAAGAGAAGTGTGAATCCCATGTGCAGGCTATACTGCGGGGAAAGGAAAGTTTAATCCCATGATGTGGATAAACTGCAGGTGTGGAAAAGGTTTGATCCCGTCTTCAAGACAAACTGCAAGCGTAGAAAAGTTTAATCTCGTCTTCAGGATAAACTGCAGGTTTAAAAAGTTTAATCCCGTCTTCAGGATAAACTACAGGTATGAAAGGTTCAATCCCGTCTTCAGGATAACCGAAATTGTATGAAAGTTTAAATGAGGTGAAACCAGGCTACTGGTTTGAAGTGTATGTTTCCCTGAGGGGCAGAAGAGTATGTAAAAAAGAGAGGGTTAGAAATAGGAATGACTGGTGATTTGATGATCAAAACCAGGATGTTTGTTTGATGGTACCATTTCACGGTGTCTGAGTTGATAAGCTGTGGAAATTCATCGCCATTTATTTCATGTAATCTGAGAGCACCTCCTGTCAATACTTCCTTGACAACAAATGGACTTTCCAAGTTAGGAGTGAATTTTCCCTTAGATTGATCTTGGTTGTCAATGATCTTCTTCAAAACCAAGTCATGTCGTTTAAACTGTCGTAGCTGAACTTTTCTGTTGTAGGATCATGCGATCCTTTGCTGATATAATTGACCATGGAAGATAGTCGCGGTTTGCCTTTCATCTATCAGAGACAATTAGTGATACCTGTCTTGTACCCACTGGTCTTCATCCAACTAAGCATCCATCAAAACTATGAGAGACTCCATTTCCACTTCTATGGGGAGCACTGCTTCCATCCCATAGGCTAATGAGTAGGGGGTTGCCCCAGTGGAAGTACACATTGAAGTTCTGTAGGCTAATAAAGTAAGAGGTAAGAGGTCAGGCCATCCTTTGTGATTGGTGGACATTTTCTGCATGATCTTTTTGATGTTTTTAGTAGCCGCTTCAACAGCTCCATTCATCTTTGGATGGTAGATGACGAAGTTAAGGTGTTTGATGTGGAATTTACTGCATAACTCCTCCATCATTTTGTTTTTGAGGTTCTTAGCATTGTTTGACATAATAACCTCTGGCTATCCATATCGACAGACGACATTGTTTCTGATGAAAGTAATGATGACTTCTTTAGTAACTCTAGGGAAGGAGGCTGTTTCTACCCATTTGGTAAAGTAGTCGATCATGGTGAAGATGAATCGATGTTCATTACTGGCTTTAGACTCGATGGGCCCGATAACGTCCATTCCCCACATTGAGAAGGGACATGGTGAACTCATATTGTGGAGTTCCCTTGGAGAGGAATGGATAGCATTCCCATAAATTTAGCATTAATATCACCTCTTGACGTGATCATCACAGTCAGCTTTGAGTGTAAGCCAATAATGCCCAGTTCTGAGGATCTTCTTGACAAGTAAGGGTCCGCTCATGTGAGCGCCACATACTCCACCATGGATCTCATCCATAAGCCTCTGAGCTTGGTCTTTATCCAGACATCTAAGGAGACCTAATCCTGCATCTCTTTTTTAGAGTGCATCTCCACTCAGGTAGAATTTTATAGCAAGTCGATGAATCTTCCTCTTCTTAGTTAGGCTCGCCTCAACGGGTTTAGATCCATCTCGTAGGATACTCCTTGATGTGTTGATACCAAGGGTTGTGGATGGGAGGTAGCTCATCCGATACTTCTCCAACATAATTCCCCTAAGCTGGGGCCTTTTGCAGGTAAACATGATGCTTGGCATGTTTTCCTTGTCAGGTATGTGAATCAAGGAGGCCAACGTTGATAATGCATCCGCAAAATCATTCCTATTACGAGGAATGTGTAGAAAGGAGATTTCTTCGAACTCCAAAGCCATCTGTAAAACTTGTCGATGGTAAGGCAACAAATATAATTCTTTGGTTTGATAGATTCCCGTGGAATGTTTAATTACCAACTATGAATCCCCAAAGACAGTTAAACGTCTGATCCCCATTGAACGGACAAGTTTTAGCCCCACGAGACAGCCTTCATACTCAACTGTGTTGTTGGTGCTGACAAACTGCAATTTGATGGCGATGGGATACTGCTCCCCCTGCACCACATATACTAGTATCGCTTCTCGACTTTTGACATACGTGTTAATGTACCCATCAAAATACATTTTCCACGTATGGCATGTATCGTACTGATGTTGTTGCTGAACTGTCATTACCCCTTCATCGGAGAAGTATGTTTCCAAGGGTTTGTAGTCCCCTGTAGGTGCGGCGGCCAGTTGATCTGCAATTCCTTGACCATTGACAGACTTTTGTGTCACGTAGACGATGTCAAATTGATGTAGGATCAACTGCCATCTGGACAGTCGACAATTCAGTATGGGCTTACTGAACACATACTTGAGAGGATCCACGCGGGATATGAGATGGGTTGTGTGACCATGGAGGTAATGCTATAACCTCATGGAAGCCTATGCTAAAGCACAACAAGTATTCTCAATTAGAGTGTACTTGTGTTCACTGATGCTAAATCATTTGCTGAGGTAATAGATAGCTCGCTCTTGGCCTCTATCGTCTTTTTGCCCCAGCATACAACCCATGGCATTGTCATTTATGGACAGGTACATGAACAGGGGAACATCATCCTTGGGATGTACTAAAACAGGAGCGTTAACCAGCTGCTCTTTAATGGTAAGAAAGGCTTTCTGACACTCATCGTTCCATTTCATGGAGGAGTTCTTCCTTAACAGCTTGAAGATGGGCTCACAGGTTGTTGTGAGCTGAGAGATAAACCTACTAATGAAGTTGATTCTTCCCAAAAATCACCGTATTTCCTTCTCTGTCTGAGGAATAGGCATTTCCTTGATTGCCTGGATTTTGGTAGGATCCAGTTCAATCCCTTTGTGGATGACTAGGAAAGCTAGCAACTTGCCTGACTTAACGCCAAAGGCGCACTTGGCTAGATTAAACTTCAAGTTGTACTTACGCAACCTGTTGAAAAGTTTTCTGAGATGGTCTAAGTGGTCTTCCTCCTTTCGGGATTTGAAAATGATATCATCCACGTAGATCTTTATCTCTTTATGCATTAAATCGTGGAAAAGAGCCTTCATAGCTCGCTGGTAGGTTTCCTTGGCATTGATGAGGCCGAATGACAACCGTCTGTAGCAAAAAGTCCCCCAAGGCGTGATGAAAATAGTTTTCTCACGGTCCTTCTCAACGACCATAATTTGATGGTACCTCGCAAAGCAATCAGCAAAGGAATATATGTCGTATTGAGCAATATTGTCAATGAGAATGTGGATAAAGGGCACGGGAAAGCTATCTTTAAGGCAAGCTTTGTTCAAATCCCGATAATCCACGTAAACTTGCACCTTTCGTCCAGGTTTAGGCACGAGAACAATGTTAGATATCCACTCCGGATATGTAGACACCATGATAATGTCAGCTTGAAATTGTTTCACAATTTCTTCTTTAACCTTTAAACTCCACTCAGTTTTCAATCGCCTGAGCTTTTGTCTAACTGGCTTGAATCCTTCTTTAATGGGAAGGTGATAAAGAACAATGTCAGTGGACAAACCCACCATGTCTTCATGAGACCATTCAAACGCATCCTGGAATTGGGTTAATAGAAAAATAATGTTATTCCGTTGGTTTGGGGTAAGGTCTTAACCAATTTGGATTAGCTTAGGGTTTTCTAAGGTTCAAAGATTGAAAGAAGTGGTTTGGTCAAGGGTGGATTTAGGTTTGTCTGCGACCCATTCCTTAATCTCCTGAGGTGGCTCAATGTCCGCTTGTATGTCCATCAAGTCTGAGTCCAACTTTGCATCAAAGTTACACCCCTTGTGGAGAGAAGGCACCTCATCTGCAAGTACATGCACATCTAAATTCAGAGTCCTGAAACAAAGTATGCTTTTACTTAATATATGCAACTGTTTGATCATACAGAAGTGTTAGCATGTACTTAATAAAATAACTGCTAATACTGTAAAGAAAAGTAAGAAATTAAAGTTATCTACAGGGCAGAGGGATTTTCTGCCCATTTTACCCTTGTCGACCAATGTATGAATTGCTGCTCCAATTGTCGAGGGAAAAGTCCTGAAGGACTACAATGATGGAGGGATCGTCATTGTCCTCCTTCTCCCGAATGATAACCATGACATCTGGGCAATCATCGACTAAGGTATATCTGTTTGTATGTTCATCATGAACAATGACGCGTACGCTTGACATCATCAAGGCGATGTCATGTTTACGTTTCCGTTCCTTTTCTTCCATTTCAGGATCAGGAATCACCACCTCTTTTGCTTTGAATGGTACTGGTTTAGGAAACAACATGGCCACAACATGCGCTGGTACCTTTACTGGAGATTGTATCAACTTATGAGGTAAAGGTTGAGAAAATCATTGTAAGGAGGAAGCCTGAGGAATCTGCTTGTGCTTATGAGGATTCCTGTGACTGGAACTGGTAGAATAGCCTAGTCCAACTGTTCCAATTTGACTTGACACTTGAATAGGGTGCTTAATATCCTGCTAATTTTTACCAAGGCCTTGTCTAGGCTGATGACCCAATATCATCATTTCTTGAGTGGCCGACATAACCTCGGGAGAAATATTGGGTATGGGAAGTGGTGCTCCAACATGATGGTATTGAGTGTTACTCACTTCCAAGGTATGAAAACTGGACGACTCAACTTCTGAGTTGAAGCTGATGATTAGCAGATCTCCTTGTTCAGGACATTCCGGCTCAGCATTAACAGTGACTAGATTGTTGTTGATAATGTATTTGAGTTGCTGATGTAGTGTGGAGGGAACAACTCCAGCCATGTGTATCCATGGTCTCCCCAATAGCAGGTTGTATCCTGAATCTATCCCGAGGACATGGAAGGATACATTGAATGTATTTGGACCAATCTCAATTGGCAACTCAATCTTTTCGACGGAATTTAGTCAGGATCCATCAAAAGCTTTGATAACCGTATGGCTGCTTTGGATCCATTTGAGATTGACATTCATCTTCACCAAGGTGGCATAAGGACATATATTTAGAGACGAACCTCCATCTATCAAAACTCCAGCTAGCATATACCCTGAAGATAAAACTGTAATGTGCAATGGCTTGCAATGACCGGTCCCTTCGGGCGGTATGTCGACATCAGTGAAGGATATCACATTGTTGTTGAAAATGTGATCAACCAGATGTTGAAATTTTTCTACATCCACTGACTTTGGAAAGTAGGCTTCTTCCAAAACCTTTAATAAAACCTTCCGGTGATCCTCGGAAGAGAAAACCAAGTCCAGTATTGATATCTGATGTGGAGCTTCTCGTAAGCTTAAAACCACCTTGGCTTCATTATGGCCCATAGTGTGGAGGAATTTTTCAATATTCTCCATGGGAATCTTCCCCTTGGCTTTGTAAGTAGGCTTCACAACCCGTTGAGGAAGATACAGTGGATTTTCCTTCGACACTATAGCAGTAGTATGAGACATAGATCCTTCAGCTTTTCCATAATTCCATGGAGCTTTGTGTAAGTTGACAACAGGATATTGTAGTCTGAAAGATAAAGAAATTGGCTCTGGTGCAACCACTTTCAAAGGATTGTCAGCTACTTTGAGTTGAATTGCTTGTATGGGAAATGCTTTAACAGTCTCATCATCTTTGTCTGTAATGCCCCAAAATCCGGTCTATTTTCACATCCGGATTTCGTACGTCACGATCCCATCTTCTTCCAAACATACATCATTATATAGCTAAATATAACAACATATATCCTCAAATCCCAAATTCTAAAACCTTAAACCCTCTTTTATTCCAAATAATGATAATTACATTATTCCTTACATCTTGTACAAGTGACTTTTATCCGCCACCAAGGATACATAATCATTCATTAAACTATTCAATAGTTTAATTTTATCATTCTATATTACAACTCTTCGCTTGATCTTCATGCTCATTCATCTAATGAATGGCACTTCTTCTAGATACCGATCAGCTTGATCTTTCTGGGATCCTTAAGTTCTTTCTAACATTGTTCGCTGAAAATGTTTTTATTTAAAGCAAGTGTGAGCATTCAATTGCCCAACAAGTCATAACAGTTGAACATACAACTTCAAGAGTTTAACATTCCTTTGGAACTTCAATAACCGAAAAAAGGTTATGAAGCAACTTGAACAATAGGAATAATCTCGATTCCTATCATTTTAAAACATTAGTCACATTCACTTTGAAATACTTTCATTCTCTACTCTCTTTCATACACATTCTGTCTGGCTAGAATCAATAGCACATACTTAACAATAATGGTTCATGTATAAACAAAACATGCTCATATTGAATAGTTAAATCACAGAACAGTTCATATTATAGAAGCACCAAAGTGTTCACATCGTGGCTCAAGGCCTCATATGTTCTACCACCTTGTACAAAATATCACACATTTGCACATAGACAGAACTTCTCAAGTTCAACATCTAAGAAGTTTAGAAACAAGCATTTATTTCAAATATGAATGAAGTTAGGAAACTTGCCTTATGCACAGCTACAACTTATAGTTTACGCTGAACTGCTCATTCCAATTCATATGTAGCACATAAGGAAATAACACATATACCAATTAGTCATATACTTGACGTACGCATTGGTTTACTTTACTTTACTTATTAGGGTTCACGTTCTTACAAACTAAGTTTACACGACTAACTTCCTTTATCGGTTAACGACTTCATGACATACGGAGACGTCTTACTTAATACATACATCATCTTTGATGATTTACATTCTTATCTTCTTCTTATAACTCTCCTAGGACTCAACACACATCGTGTCTCTGCTAGTAGTCCATGTGGTACTATGAGTGATTTCCCACAAACAACCAACAAATAAGTTCCCGTCTCATCTACAATGCCGATAACACTGAGTTAGATCAGTTGCCAGTTTTGTATATACCTTCGCTCTTTGAAGGAATTGTTTAGCCCAACTCCCATATGTCAACCATCAAAGGTTACGATTGTACTACAACCTAAATTCATCTTAACTTACCCGAACTATTAAGCTATAATGTTCATTAAGTCAAATTCTTATTCCTTATGGCTTTTTGACAAATAAATGTCATACCTCATGATTCATTCTTTATCGTCTAAGTCATACAATCTTTTGTATACTCAGGACGATCATTCAATATTCATTCTACGCATTTTTAGCGTTAAGCATTTTACAATACCTTATTCTTATCTTGCAACGTCCGATTCATTCAACTCGGAACATCATCCAAGTTATAAACATTAACTCGGCTTCTTTTACATTATTCGTACTTGTCCTTAATTCAGCTTCTCCACCGTTCACATGCTTAATCATTGATCTTTATTACCTTACGGTCAAACCATACACGGGGTGTAGGTTCTACCCGTTTAGTATTCGCGTACACTCAACCTTCACGTCTGTTAAAGTGTTCAACGCTTACATTTCATTCTAACATTCTCATCCAACTCACATTCGGCTTCCATTAATCTTCTTACCGTTCTCTATGGCATTTCAGATACCAATCGTATCTTACTTACTACCTTCAACAACGCCTAAATCATACAATTAATGTATACTTAGAACGTGCACCCGACGTGAATACGATTCACGAGGATCATTTACGTATTCAATGTTTACGTTATTTTCCTCTTAATTCTATTCAACCTTCATCCAAGGTTTTAATTACTTTCATTCATTACTCGTCACATGAACCCCATGTTCATTATTCTTTCCTAATGTCAAAGCCATACGGTTCGTTGTATGCTAAGACCGATCACTCATCGCAATAGCATTGCGTTCACAGCGACTAAATGCTTTACATTCATCTCTCATGACCATGACATACCATCAAAATGTTATTCATTATCCTAGTCAATCAACGTTTAAGGAATCACAATTATAGCAATCCCTCACGTTCGTTTCATTGTGACTACGGTTCCCGGAAATTGGTTCCGTAACCCGCGTCTACATTCTTTATCTTTTAATCTCATTTAATCTTTTCGTTCAATCTTCATCAAAGGTTTAATACACTTAATTAAGTGTTACATTAGTTGAATTACATGTTCATATTTCTTTCTTGCACATCCCTCAGTAATTGAGCAAAGAAAAATCTCATTTACGGGCATTGCCTGCCGCAAGATCTTCTTGTTCGTGACCTTCCCTTTCCTTCGTGCTGCGATGCCACTTAGCAATAGCTAATGGCTTGAGGTCGTGATTCTTCTTGCCCGACCCCAAGGCACGACTTCATGCTGCTGAACTCCAAGCATGAAACCTAGAAATTTTTTTTAAGTCTTTTACAAGCTTGAGACACTGACTTTGAAATCTCATATCTTATTCGTTATAACTTGGAACGGGGTCATTCTAAAGCCATTTTCTTCCTTATCTTACATACTTCAATTACCCTTAGATAGAACTTCATTTTGAATCCGTTAACATGCCATTCAATTGGCTTAATCTTTGCTCATCGTTCGTTTTACGTTATTAACGTTCTTCGTTCGTTCGTCCGTAATTCGGTCATCCGAACTCAAAAATCGATCATTCTTGAGTCCATGACTCACGTATTATACGCTCTCTTACATTCTTATGAAACCTTACACATTCGGGTTCATTTACTAACTTTCTATTTCTCGTTCTTCTTTTACGAAAATTTTGCCATAACATCATTATAGTCATGAACGTTTCTAACGTTACTAACCAAGAAATAGGTAACTGACTTATACGCGATGGTTTTAATCTTATCCATCAACAACAATTATCCTACGATGGTTTTAAATTTGTCCATCAACAACGTTCATCGCGTTCTTCGCGTGTTCTTCGTTTTTAGTCGATATTTTGGATTACAATTTTACTTTTTCTTGGAATTTGATGTTATAGAACATCATTCCTTACTTATTTCACCTACTTATTCATAAGATTCATTAAGATCGCTCAAAATCCTTTCGAATCTTATACTTACTTAAGAAATTTATAAACTAAATTCCTAATTCTTATTTCTTCATTTTCTCATGATTTCAACCATATGAATTCATTCTTAGCTTCATCTACTTCTTATCTTCATTAAGTTATGTTTTTTAACATATTAAACTTAAAGAAAATTAGAAGAAACTAGGGTTCGGATTACCTTCCTTCTTTAATCTTCTTCCGTCGGACAAAACGTGCACTCGGGCAAGCTTTTCCTCTTCCTTTTCCTCTCTTCTCCCATCTGAACTCTCTCTCTCTCAAAGTTGTAGGATTTTTCAAACTCCCAAAATAATGAAGTTAGCTTCATATTTATAGATTTTTAAGGCTAGGGGTATTTTAGTCATTTCACCCCCACCTCCTTACTCTTAGCCACCAAGTTTACTTGGCCACCACCCTTACTTGGTGGCCAAGTGGCTGCCTACCTCCTTACGTAGCTTCCCTTGGAAGCTTTGTGCTTCTGTCTTTCGAGTTTCGCCCGACAATTTGAAAAAACTGCGATTCTCGGAATCCAAATATTTTTGGATATTTCATCTTTTCTTTACCGATTAACTTTTACGTATTCTTCTGATTTTAGAAAAAATAATAAACACTTTTTGGTGTCAAGCGTTTTCCTTCACGTTTTCCCATAACGTAGCTAAACAATTGAAAAGTACATAACAGTACTTTTCATCATTTTATTTCGTTCGATTTTTGCACGTTTTTTGAGAAAAACTTTTATCAGCTTACTTAACTTTTCACGATATATTATCGTCAAATCTTTCGACGGAATGTCATTTCGACATACCGAACTCTAGAAACGGCTTAGGTTATTCAAACCCTAACTCTTAGTTTTCGTCTGGTGAATTGTGCATATTTCGTCTTTTTCCCCAGAAATATTTTTGTTCCCGGAAAATTTTCATTTTCATCTTGAAAATTCTTACTCGTTCAGTCAAGCTCGTAGCCAGAATCCTTCCGATTAATAATCATTCTAGGTTATAGAACGATTAATAAACATATAACACATAATAGTATTAATAAAAATTCATTTTATTAATACTAATTCTTTAAACTTAAATTCTGGACAATCCGATTTTCCGGGTTGTCACATTCTTCCCTCCTTAAAAATAGTTCCATCCTCAGAATTTCTTAAAACCAAACCCTTACCTGGGTCCTCACATTCTCCCCTTCTTCAAAGAATTTTGTCCTCAAAATTTTAGCTAACCCTTCTTCTCAACTTCACTTTGAAGAAGTTCTTATCTTTCAAACATTCCTTACCCTTCATAACTTATCAAGAATCATGAAGTGAAAGGAATAAATATGAATATAAAGATTCCTTTAAAACATTTCATTCTTTTGCTGAGGGGTCAAATCAACCATGAACTCTTACTAGGTTAAACAACGTTTCGCCGTAAACCTTTCTTACACAGTAAGTTTACAATCACAAAGAAGGTAAACTACCTCTTCTATACGTAGGTGATCAACCTATCGTATATCCCCATTTCAGGGTATGTTCACCTCAGACTTAATCATTGGATTCCACACCAAAACAATTTGGTTCAGCATAGCTCTTCAAAGAAAGCTCAATTTTTCTTTTAATCATGACATACCATTCATCTTTGACAAATCAAGTAGCTTAGACCATACCAATAAATTGGACATCAACTTGAAACATTCATCTAGTCAACTCACTTGACATCGACCAATTCTTTAAATTCTTTTGCAATACATCAAAACTTTTCATGATGTCATGATACCGCACTTTTCACAGTACATTGAGGACTTCGTCATTATACATCATACCATAGCGGGTTATTGATCCTAAGATCACTTCCAACACTAGGTTCAGTTTCATTAATAACTCCATTCTTTTACCATATTTGCATCAAATGCACTGATGATAAAAAATTCATTTTGATACTTTAAATCAATTTTTGTCTAGCCGAATCAACTAGCATAGACATATCAAGAATAGTTCTTTTAAAATCCATTGGTTCCAAAAATTGAACCAATTCTTTCATTTTCCAAAACGCGCACTTCAGCACAAATTCAAGAAACTTCAAAATCTAGCATAGCTAGATGACTCGGAATATCTTATTCTCCATCTTCCTTCATTGTCTTACTTGTGACAATACTTAATATTCTCTAGCACCTTCAATGCTAAGTCTACTGAAAATAACTCATTTCAATCTAAACATTCCTATACCTTAGTACAGTCCATCAACTTACCACACATTATGAGTTCATGAACTTTCCACAATAATATGAGTTTAAGAGCTATCCCAGACAGACCATAGGTGTCCATTCGCTGAGAAGTTCAAAAATATACCATACAATTATGAGTCATGAACTTACCTTAAGTATGAGTTTCAAGAACTCGCACCTACCTTATCATTCTTTACCTATCAAGTATATACATGAGAAAAGATTCACCTTCTCGTCATATACATCTTGATAACGCGACCAATTTCAAAGATTATCACTGTAATAAACTAAGTGGCTGTTACACCAAAGCATAAACCTCTGCCCGTACAAAGATTCATACAACTCAGCTATCACATGAGTCCTCAATTGAAATCTTACAACTTCCAACTTTCTCTTTACTTAATACGAATTTTCTTTAATTCGTATACTATCCTTTACAACTCAATCTGAGTTCTTCTTCCTGTACTACTTCGTAGTACCATTCATTCATAGCATTAGCTATAAATCATTCACCGTTTAATAGCTCGCCTGTTACTACAATTTACTATGATCACGTGGTGATCTCCTTATCCTTCTCTCTACGATTATAGTCTTAGGTACTCATACCTAAGATTTATAACCTATCAGCTCTGATACCAACCTGTAATGCCCCAAAATTTGGTCTATTTTCACATCCGGATTCCTTACGTCACGATCCCATCTTCTTCCAAACATACATCATTATATAGCTAAATATAACAAAATACATCCTTAAATCCCAGGTTCTAAAACATTAAACCCTCTTTCATTCCAAATAATGATAATTACATTATTCTTTACATCTTGTACAAGTGACTTTTAGCCACCACCAAGGATATATATTCGTTCATTAAACTATTCTATAGTTTAATTCTATCATTCTATATTACAAGTCTTCGCTTTATCTTCACGCTCATTCATCTAATGAATGGCACTTCTTCAGGATACCGATCAGTTTGATCTTTTTATGATCCTTAAGTTCTTTCCAAGATCGTTCGCTGGAAATGTTTTTATTTAAAGCAAGTATGAGCATTCAATTACCTAGCAAGTCATAACAGTTGAACATACAACTTCAAGAGTTTAACATTCCTTTGGAACATCGATAACCGAACAAAGGTTATGAAGCAGCTTGAACAATAGGAATAATCTCGATTCCTATCATTTTAAAAAATTAGTCACATTCACTTTGAAATACTTTCATTCTCTACTCTCTTTAATAAACATTCTGTCTGGCCAGAATCAATAACACAAACTTAACAATAACGGTTCATGTATAAACAGAACATGCTCATATTGAACAGTTCAATCATAGAACAGTTCATATCATAGAAACACCGAAGTGTTCACATCGTGGCTCAAGGCCTCATACGTTCTACCATCTTGTACAAATATTACACATTTGCACATAGACAGAACTTCTCAAGTTCAACATCTGTGAATTTTATAAACTAGCATTCATTTAAAATATGAATGAAGTTAGGAAACTTGCCTTACGCATAACTACAACTTATAGTTTACGCTGAACTGCTCATTCCAATTCATATGTAGCACATAAGGAAATAACACATATACCAATTATTCATATACTTGACTTACGCATTGGTTTACTTTACTTTACTTCTTAGGGTTCACGTTCTTACAAACTAAGTTTACGCGACCGGTTAACGGCTTCATGACATATGGAGACGTCTTACTTAATATGTACATCATTTGTGATGATTTACATTCTTATCTTCTTCTTATAACTCTCCTAGGACTTAGCACACATCGTGTCTCTACTAGTAGTCCATATGGTACTCTGAGTGGTTTCGCACAAACAACCAACAAACAAGTTCCCGTCTCATCTACACTGCCTATAACAATGAGTTAGATCGGTTGCCAATTTTGTATATACCTTTGCTCTCTGAAGGAATTGTTTAGCCCAGCTCCCATATGTCAACCATCAAAGGTTACGATTGTACTACAACCTAAATTCATCTTAACTTACCCGAACTATTAAGCTATAATGTTCGTTAAGTCAAATTCTTATTCCTTATGGCTTTTTGACAAATAAATGTCATACCTCATGATTCATTCTTTATCGTCTAAGTCATACAATCTTTTGTATACTCAGGACGATCATTCAATATTCATTCAACGTATTTATAGCGTTAAGCATTTTACACTACTTTATTTTTATCCTACAACGTCTGATTCATTCGACTCGGAACATCATCCAAGTTATAAACATTAACTAGGCTTCTTTTACGTTATACGTACTTGTCCTTAATTCAACTTCTCCACCGTTCATAGGTTTAATCATTGATCTTTATTACCTTACGGTCAAACCATACACGAGGTGTAGGTTCTACCCGTTTAGTATTCGCATACACTCAACCTTCACGTCGGTTAAAGTGTTCAACGCTTACATTTCATTCTAACATTCTCATCTAACTCACATTTGGCTTCCATTAATCTTCTTACCATTCTCTATTGCTTTTTAGATACCAATCGTATCTTACTTACTACCTTCAACAACGTCTAAATCATATAATTAATGTATACTTTGAACGTTCGCCCGACGTGAATACGATTCACGAGGATCATTTACGTATTCAGCGTTTACGTTATTTTCCTCTTAATTATATTCAACCTTCATCCAAGGTTTTAATTACTTTCATTCATTACTCATCACATGAACCCCATGTTCATTATTCTTTCCTAATGTCAAAGCCATACGGTTCGTTGTATGCTAAGACCGATCACTCATCGCAATAGCATTGCGTTCACAGCGTCTAAACGCTTTACATTCATCTCTCATGACCATGACATAACATCAAAATGTTATTCATTACCCTAGTCAATCGACGTTTAAGGAATCACAATTATAGCAACCCGTCATGTTCGTTTCATTGTGACTACGGTTCCCGGACATTGGTTCCGTAACCCGCATCTACATTCTTTATCTTTTAATCTCATTTAATCTTTTCGTTCAACCTTCATCAAAGGTTTAATACACTTAATTAAGAGTTACATTAGTTGAATTACATGTTCATATTTCTTTCTTGCACATCCCCAAAGAATTGAAAGCAAGAAAATCTCATTTCGGGCATTGCCTCCTGCACCATTCTGCTGCTACCTTTGCCTTCCTTTCCTTTCCTTCAAGACCGCAGGCCACTTAGCAAGATACTAATGGCTCGCTGCGTTCACGCTTCTGACGCCAAATTTCAAGGTACGGGCATGAAGCATGAAACTTAGAAAAATTTTCTAAGTCTTTTACAAGCTTGAGACACTGACTTTGAAATCTCATATCTTATTCGTTATAACTCAAAACGAGGTCGTTCCAAAGCCATTTTCTTCCTTATCTTACATACTTCCATTACCCATGGATAGAACTTCATTCTGAATCTATTAACATGACATTCAATTGGCTTAATCTTTGCTCTTCGTTCGTTTTACGTTATTAACGTTCTTCGTTCGTTCGTCCGTAATTCGGTCATCCGAACTCAAAACTCGATCGTTCTTGAGTCCATGACTCATGTTTTATACGCTCTCTTACATTCTTATGAAACCCTACACATTCGGGTTAATTTATTAACTTTCTAATTCTCGTTCTTCTTTTACAAAAATTTCGCCATAACTTCGTTATAGCTCAGTTTAATCCATTCTTCATGAACATTTCTAACGTTCCTAACCAAGCAATAAGCAACCAACTTATACGCGATGGTTTTAAACTTGTCCACCAACAACAATTATCCTACGATGGTTTTAAATTTGTCCATCAACAACGTTCGTCGCGTTCTTCGCGTGTTCTTCATTTTTATGCAATATTTTGGATTACGATTTGAATATTTCTTGGAATTTGATGTTATAGAACATCATTCCTTACTTATTTCACCTACTCGTTCATAAGATTCATTCAGATCGCTCAAAATCCTTTCGAATCTTATAATTACTTAAGAAATTTATAAACTAAATTTCTAATTCTTATTTCTTCATTTTCTCATGATTTCAACCATATGAATTCATTCTTAACTTCATCTACTTCTTATCTTCTTTAAGTTATGTTTTTGAACATATTAAACTAAAAGAAAATTAGAAGAAACTAGGGTTCGGATTACCTTCCTTCTTTAATCTTCTTCCGTCGGACAAAGCGTGCACTCGGGCAAGTTTTTCCTCTTCCTTTTCCTCTCTTCTCCTATTCGAATTCTCTCTCTATCTCTCTCAAAGTTGTAGGATTTTTTAAACTCCCAAAACAATGAAGTTAGCTTTATATTTATAGATTTTCAAGGTTAGGGGTACTTTGGTCATTTCACCCCCACCTCCTTACTATTGATGGCTTAGCCACCAAGTTTACTTGGCCACCACCCTTACTTGGTGGCCAAGTGGCCGCCCCACTTCCTTACGTAGCTTCCCTTGGAAGCTTCGTGCTTCCGTTTTTCGGGTTTCGTCCGACACTTTTAAAAACTGCGATTCTCGGAATCCAAATATTTTTGGATATTTCGTCTTTCCTTTACCGATTAACATTTACGTATTCTTCTGGATTTTGAAAAACTGAACAACACTTTTTGGGGTCAAGTGTTTTCCCCTAACGTAGCTAAACGAGTGAAAAGTACATAACAGTACTTTTCATCATTTTTATTTCGTCCGATTTCTGCACGTTTTTTGAGAGAAACTTTTATTGACTTACTTATCTTTTCACGATATATTATCATCAAACCTTTCGATAGAATGTTATTTTGACATACCAAACTTTCGGAACGGCTTAGGTTATTAAAACCCTAACTCTTAGGTTTCATCGGGTGATAGTGCCTATTTCGTCTTTTTCCCCGGAAATATTTTTGTTCCCGGAAAATTTTCATTTTTGTCTTGAAAATTCTTACTCATTCAGTCTAGCTCGTAGCCAGAATCCTCCCGATTAATAATTATTCTACGTTATAGAACGATTAATAAACACATAGCCAAGAATAGTATTAATAAAAATTCATTTTATTAATACTAATTCTTTAAACTTAAATTCTGGACAATCTGATTTTCTGGGTTGTCACGTCGTCGGATATAACGACTCATCGATCCTTCCATTTCAGAGGGACATGTACTCCCACCCTCAAGTTGCATACAAAGGTCATTGTTCCGCCATTTGCAGGACACCGCTATCAATAAGATTTTTAATGAGATGGCGGTGTGCCCATCATTCGTTTGTGCTATGACCACAAGAATAGGAATGATATTTGTGATGCCCCCAAAATAGGGATACACAACACCCATTCTGAGTCGCCAAATACATGGTACAAAAAGCAAACTACAACTTCAATAATACAAATGTCGTGTGAAATACGACAATATATATCATGAGTTTAAATATAATATTGTCTTCTGAGACAATATCCACATGCAAATAAATCCCCATCATAATTATTGATTCATTATTTTACAAAATGGTGAGGACTACTAAACAACTCTCTCTAGAACCTTCATTCCATACCCCGACTAGTACTCGCTACATTCTCGCCTCCCGAGAAGAAAAAAAATGGAACAACAAAGAAAAGGGTGAGCTCAACTAGCCCAAGAAGAATATTATGACTAAGATAATATACAACAAATTATCGTTAGTCTTCAACAGGAAAAATCGATAGAATACAATGACAACAAGTTTCGGATCAATATTCGCAGCGAAATAATAATTCATAGAAGAGTTACGTAGAAATGAAATCTACTATAATCTATGAATTTAACGATACCATCATCAATATTTTATCCTCGTAACATCAATCAATATACATCTGAATCAAATATTCATCTTTGCACTACAGTGCCAAAGATATTCATCGATTAGTCATGTTCATTTAAACACTGCTCATCTTTGCACTACTGAGCCAAAGATATTAATCAATCGGTCATGTTCATCTCACACTGCTCATCTTTGCACTATAGGCCAAAGATATTCTTCAGAAATCATTCATCTTTGCACTACGTGCCAAAGATATTCAATAATATCATCATTTAAGACGAGGATGATGAAAATATTTTTTAAGAAACGAATCCAAAGGAAACAAAATGACAAGGATTAGGGATTAAGGATTCGTACTTGGTTTTATCCACGCCCAAAAATACCTCAAAAATAATCATAGTGGTGTAAAATTCAAGAATGATCAAAACATGGATACAATCAGAGTTAGTATCCAGAATAGATATTTTGGACAAAAAGAAGAAATTTTATTTTTCGATGAATAGTGCAGATACGTGAATAGTGTCAGATATCGTGAATAGTCCGTGATACGTGAATAGTAACTCAGACACCAAAAGATAGAAATTCCACAAAAACATCTTCACGCTTCTTGAATAGTACTCGTGAATAGTAACTCGTGAATAAGAACTCATGAATAGTAACTCGTGAATAGTAACTCATGAATAGTAACCCATGAATAGTAACCCCTTACATAAAAAAGTTCCAAATTTGATAAAAACTTCGATCAACATTTCAAAGATAATGATATTGAAGAAATAATATCATTACGAAAAAAATAATATCCCTTACCTCGTAAGATTAGTACTTCTAGCTGAAACACCGGATATAGGCTATGACTTGGACTTGCACCGTATAGCAATACTCAAAGTATACTCAAAATACTCACAAGAATACGCTCGATAATATAGAGAGAAAACTTCAGCTTAAATTGTGATTTTCAATTCTAACCTAAAGACCCTATTTATAGAAATTGCTTAGAACACCAAAGCAGAAAATTTAATAAATTAATATATATATATATCAAATTCATACGCCAACCTTAGAATTCAGATCCTAGCATTTCCCACATGCCACCTTCTAGAAAAAAACGTTTTTCATAAAATAAATAATTAAAACTTACAAAAATTAATTATTTCGGAGCTTCAGAACTTCAATAATTCATAATAAATAGCCCTTTCATCAGAAAATTTGAATCTCACGAGTTTTTATAGGAAATTCAATTCTCTACAACTTTGCAGAAGAAAGTTTTTCCAAATTCCAATCGAAATTGATCAAATCCACAAACGAGGCGATTTTACATGCTATAATCAAATTTCAAACCAATAAATGGGGTCCACCGACATGTTTAACATGTTTTAAACATTTATTGCAACAAAAATACTCTTCCTCCTCAGATACTCATATATCCCACATTCGTTGTAAAAATATCACAGTTAATATATTATTAAAATAATATATTTAAATGAATTATTTTATCGTAAAAGATAAAATATTAATTTTAAACAATTGTCATTTTAAAAATTTTCTCCATCTATATCCACATAAAATCAATATTTTCCTCATCATAAAAATCAATAATTAATTATTCACAAATAATATTATTGAATCAATTTGCGACGCCCCAAAATTTAGGTATACGTCACCCATCTTGAAATGCCACTACATGGTACATAAATTACTGACTTACTAATATAAGCTGTCGTGTAATAATACGACATAAACTATGAGTTTGAATACAAATATTGTCTACTAGATATTATACAAACTCAAAAGAAGTCCTCATTACAACTATTATCACACTTATTTCACGAATAGTGAGGACTACTAATGCTATCCTCCGGACCATTACTGCCGTTCCCGACTTCGTCCCCAAATTTATGTTCTCATTTCAAGAGAACAATGAAAGAAAGGGTGAGCTCAACTAGCCCAAAGAAGAACTATTATGACTAAGATAATGCAGAATAAATTATCATTAGCCTTCAACAGTGTTAAACTGATAAAATACAATAGACAACCAGTTTAACTGCAGCGGAATAAGCAATCCATTAAAAAAGTCAAGTAGAGAATAAAATATATTATCTTCTATGATTTAAAAGTCCATCGTTGATATTTATTCCTGTAATACTCATCAACAGTTCTTTGTTATACTTAAGACAAATAGAACTTTCAACACTTGTCTTCACCTGAACCACTAAAAATGTTAGTTAAATTCACAATTCCTATTTATAATAATGTGAATTAACAGTTCCTTCTTGCCACAAAGGCTTAATAGAACGTTTACTCAATATCCTTACCCCAAAGGCTGAAGATATTCAAATGTAATAACAATGATCATACCAATCAGTTGTCTATCTTCGCACTACGGGCCAAAGATATTCAACTATAAAACCAATGGTCATGTTCATACCAATCAATTGCATGTCGATGCACTACTACCAAAGACATTCAATCATTAGCTAATGGTCATGATCCTGCCAATCACATCATTGAATTATCCATGCACTACGGCCAAGGATATTCGTTAGTATCACTAGTGGTCATGATCATGTCATACACCTGTCCATCTTCGCACTACGGGTCAAAGCTATCAAACAACAAATCATCTTTGCACGTAAGCCAAAGATAGTCAGCCACATATCATCTTTTCACTATAGGTCAAAAACATACAACTGTAAAACCAATAACCAACAGTATAATAAAGAATATATGAAACTACAAATGTATTTTCACCGCCATGCGGTAATCCACTTAGACATATTATTTTCATAATTTAATAAGGAATGAATATAAAGGATCATTCACCATGCATGTGGTATTCCACATAGACAGGTTATTCCAACAGAATAATAAAGACGGAACCAGGTCCGGCGTAAAGCGCAGACAGGATGTTCCAACGGAATCGTAAATACGGAATAATAAGTAATGGAACCAGTCCCAAGTTAAAAGCACGATGTGATATTCCGTAGAATATTAAATGCGAGAATAATAAATAATGGAACCAGTCCGGTATACAACACACATGCATGTGATATTCCAATGTAATAATAAAGAATGGAATAATGTAAGAAGATCACCAAGTATAGGGGATTCCACAGATACAAAGTTATTCCAATGTAATAAATAAGAATGGAATAATATAAGGATTTCACCAAGTATAGTAGTATGCCGTATAATGAGTTATGTATAGGTATGCCACTTTTACAAAAGTTATTCCAATGTAATAATAATGAATGGAATAATGAAGTTCTCTTCATGAATAAGAAAGAATAACACTTTTACGGTACAACAAATAATATCCCTTACCGTAAAAGAACCGAATATGTAAGTAGTGAAGTAGCAAAATACTCTTCTTCTTTCTATAATTTTCTCTCTATAGCTTCTCTCTATAATTTCTCTCTGAGTTTCAATGAATTCGTAAGAAAATAATGAAGGAATGAGCTTCTATTTATAGGAAAATGGAATGCATAAGAATTAATCCATGAACTATCAGATTGATTTACTTTAATCGACTATCCATATTTAAAGAAAAATCTTTAAATAAAATATAATATATTCTATTTATATAAAACATTTTACTATGCAAACACTATGCAATACTATGCAAAACACTATGCAAAACACTATGCAACACTATGCATAATAAAATATAATATATTCTATTTATGAATAACTTTAATAAAAGTATTCTATTTTATATAAAGAGATGTTTCGCTTTATTACTTAATAAAACAAAACGTCATTATCGATGTTCCTCCCACCAACATGTCATTATCACTATAATAATTAAAACAAAACGTCATTATCGCTATAATAATTCATATTAATAATCGATAATAATTGAGTCAAACTTACTGACTTCTTACATAAATATCAATAATCAATACCGTAAAGTGCTACTACGCAACAACAGCCAGACATCGCACTTTTTTTACTAATGGTAGTTCAACAGTTTTAACTAAGAAAACCTCCGTCTTATTTTCATAAAATATTTTGTTCGGTGAATAGTAACTCATGAATAGTAACTCGTGAATAGAATCGTGAATAAGAACTCGTGAATAGTAACTCGTGAATAAGAACTCATGAATAGTAACTCGTGAATAAGAACTCATGAATAAGAACTCGTGAATAACTCCTCGACACAAAAGTGCCCCAAATACCCGAAAGTGAATAATACTAGAGTGAATAGTGACTGGTATTTTACGACAACTTGTTTACTTTGAAAATTTTCACATATCACCCTTAACTTTAACCTTTTATCAATTTAACCATTTACTAAAATAGAAAAATTGAATACTTTTATTTCATAAAATTCGGGTCTCACAATCTCCTCCTTATGAAATTTCGCCCGAATTTACGTGACGTACTGATATTCAAGAGATGAGAATACCTTGCTTTTTTCAGATTGCACTTTCTCGGTAATTTCCTCGCTATCATTATTTTCTCATTTCATCTCCTGTATTTCAAATATCACTCTAAAACATAGTTTCAAAATAAGGGTTAATTAACAAATCACATATTATCCCTATACTCGACCGACCAATTAAATTACCAAATAAACTTAGGTAGGTCATACTAGCGAAGAATTCCCCTGTCTCTCCCTCCTAGTACTATTCTCACATCTTAGCCAGGATCATATCCCTAAGCTCGATACTAACCTGTGACAATCGACACCAACTCAGGTCAAGACTCACATTGATACTGTCGGTTTGCCATCGCAGAATCTGGGCAAGGCCCCTCACGGAGAGTCCGGCTTCTGCATCCCCCATCAACAGAAGTCACCAATGAGAGGCTCGGGGCTCTTTACTTATAGCTCGATACCAATCAGTAACTCCGACACCAACTTGTGTCAAGACCTCACATTGGTACCTATCGACCACACCGAAAAGACTAAGCGTCCCCTACGGAGAGTCTGGCTTCGGTGCATTCCCCATCAACAGGAAGTCACCAGCGAGAGGCTCGGGGCTCTTCACACTTATGGCTCTGATACCAACTGTGACGCCCCCAAAATTAGGTATACGTCACCCATCTTGAGTCGCCACTTACATGGTACATAAATTCAAATACAACTTACTAATATAACTGCTGCAGTAATAATACGACATAAACTATGAGTTTGAATACAAATATTGCTCTACTAGATATTATACAAACTCAAAAGAAGTCCTCATTACAACTATTATCACACTATTTCACAGAATAGTGAGGACTACTAATGCTATCCTCCTCGACCATTACTTACGTTCCCGACTCGTCCCAAATATGTTCTCATTTCACAAGAGAACAATGAAAGAAAGGGTGAGCTCAACTAGCCCAAGAAGAACTATTATGACTAAGATAATGCGTAATAAATTATCATTAGCCTTCAACAAAGTTAAACCGATAAAATACAATAGACAACCAGCTTAACTGCAATGAATAAGCAATCCATTAAAAAGTCAAGTAGAATAAAATATATTATCTTCTATGATTTAAAAGTCCATCGTTGATATTTATTCTCGTAATACTCATCAACAGCTTCTTTGTTATACTTAAGACAAATAGAACTTTCAACACTTGTCTTCACCGAACCACTAAAAATGTTAGTTAAATTCACAATTCCTATTTATAATAATGTGAATTAACAGCCCTTCTTGCCACAAAGGCTTAATAGAACGCCACTCAATATCCTTACCCAAAGGTCAAGATATTCAAATGTAATAACAATGATCATACTAATCGCTTTGTCTATCTTCGCACTACTAGCCAAAGATATTCAACTATAAAACCAATGGTCATGTTCATACCAATCAATTGCACGTCAACAGACTACTACTACCAAAGACATTCAACTGTTAGCTAATGGTCATGATCCCGCCAATCACATCATTGAATTATCCATGCACTACTACCAAGGATATTCGTTAGTATCACTAGTGGTTCATGATCATGTCATACACCTGTCCATCTTCGCACTACGGGTCAAAGCTATCAAACAACAAATCATCTTTGCACGTAAGCCAAAGATAGTCAGCCACATATCATCTTTTCACTATAGGTCAAAAACATACAACTGTAAAACCAATAACCAACAGTATAATAAAGAATATATGAAACTACAAATGTATTTTCACCGCCATGCGGTAATCCACTTAGACATATTATTTTCATAATTTAATAAGGAATGAATATAAAGGATCATTCACCATGCATGTGGTATTCCACATGATGAAAAGTTATTCCAATGTAATAATAAAGATTTTAACTGTGTCCCATGTAAGCGCGCAGATGTGATGTTCCAAACGGAATTGTAAATACTGAATAATAAGTAATGGAACCAGTCCCACAAAAAGCACAAATAATGATATTCCGACGTAATATTAAATGCGTAATAATAAACAATGGAACCAGTGTCCGGTGTACAACACATGATGTGATATTCCAATGTAATAATAAAGAATGGAATAATGTAAGAAGATCACCAAGTATAGGGATTCACAGATACAAAAGTTATTCCAATGTAATAAATAAGAATGGAATAATATAAGGATTTCACCAAGTATAGGGTATACCAGATATACAAAGTTATGTATAGGTATGCCACTTTTACAGTTATTCCAATGTAATAATAATGAATGGAATAATGTAAGTTCTCTTCATGAATAAGAAAGAATAACACCCCTTACTTACACAACAAATAATATCCCTTACCGTGTAAAAGAGAACCTGAATATAGAAGTAGTGAAGTAGAAAATACTCTTCTTCTTTCTATAATTTTCTCTCTATAAAGCTTCTCTCTATAATTTCTCTCTCTGAGTTTCAATGAATTCGTAAGAAAATAATGAAGGAATGAGCTTCTATTTATAGGAAAATGGAATGCATAAGAATTAATCCATGAATCGGTCCAGATTGATTTACTTTTAATCTGACGGTCCATATTTAAAGAAAAAAATCTTTTAAATAAAATATAATATATTCTATTTATATAAAAACATTTTACTATGCAAACACTATGCAACACTATGCAAAACACTATGCAACACTATGCATAATAAAATATAATATATTCTATTTATAGAATAACTTTAATAAAGTATTCTATTTTATATAAAAGATGTTTCGCTTTTATTACGAATAAAACAAAACGCCATTATCGATGTTTCCCTCCCACCAACATGTCATTATCACTATAATAATTAAAACAAAACGTCATTATCGCTATAATAATTCATATTAATAATCGACAATAATTGAGTCAAACTTACCGACTTCTTACATAAATATCAATAATCAATACCGCCAGTCTACTACTACGCAACAACGCGACATCTTTGTTTTCTTTACTACCGAAGTAGTTCAACAGCTTTTTAACGGTAAAACCTCCGCCGTTATTTTCATAAAATATTTTGTTCGGTGAATAAGAATCTCATGAATAGTAACTCGTGAATAGTAACTCGTGAATAGTAACTCGTGAATAGTAACTCGTGAATAGTAACTCATGAATAGTAACTCGTGAATAGTAACTCATGAATAGTAACTCGTGAATAGTAACTCCGACACAAAAAATGCCCCAAATACCCGAGTGAATAATACTAGAGTGAATAGTGACCAGGTATTTTATGACAACTTGTTTACTTTGAAAAATTTTCACATATCACCCTTAACTTTAACCCTTTATCAATTTAACCATTTACTAAAATAGAAAATTGAATACTTTTATTTCATAAAATTCGGTCTCACAATCACAATATTGACAACCAGTGCGCCTCCTGTGAAAGAGGGGCTTTCCAATAAGAATTTCTTCTTCATCATGCCGCAATTAGGTGACCAAACCTCTCCTTAGATGTAACTTTCTAGACATTGCCAATAATGTTATCTAATAATATTATTCAGATAATATGAATTATTGCTTCGATAATGAAAGATAATCGTAAATGACAATTATTGAAACAACAAAGAATATAAAATATCAACGCAAAGAATTATTAACTCAATAAAATATCGAATAAGAATTATCGTAACCATTATCGAGTAGTGCCTTCACGTAAGAATCAATAATTGGTGCAATACCGAAAAGCACTCGCTCAACAACGCCAGATTAGTGTGTTTTAACCACCGTATTCCAACAAAGATAATCTAAGAATAACTACGCCGTTATTTAAAAACAACTTATATTTGTCGCTTTCTTCATCCAATCACTTTCCACATGAGGCTCACACATTGTCAAGGCTGTCGCATTTAATATTCCCTCGACAAAGATTTAATATTCCACGACCAAACGAATATTCCCCACGATAATGAATATTTTATAACCACTTGCTTAATTTGAAATATTTGCATATTTAACCCTTAACTATCCACATTAATCAAATCAACCCTTACTATTTCAAAATAATAAATAAAGGAAATTCCTTTTTATTTAAAAATTTCGGTCTTACAACCTCCCTCCTTATGAAATTTCGTCCTCGAAATTGATGTACGTACTGGTGTTTCAAAAAAGGTGAGGATACCTCGCTTTCATTTCCGCTTCCAATTCCCGTGTCATTTCCTCTATAGCATGATTCCTCCACAAAACTTTAACTTGTGGTATGACCTTTCTTGCGTAGGACATGCTCCTTCCTATCCAAAATCTTGACAGTACCTCCTCATACGTTAAGTCTTCTGGCTATCTCGTCCTGGGTTCTAACTCAATAACGTGGTTCGGTCTTTCACATATTTACTGAAGTACAGATATATGTGAAACACATTATGAACACGAGACATACTTTGAGGTAACGCAAGTCTATAGGCTACATTTCCTACTTCGGTCGAGAATTTGAAATGGACCAATAAATCATGGATTGAGCTTTCCTCTCTTCCCAAATCTTGTAACACCCTTCCACGGAGCAACTCGCAACAATACATGATCCCCTACATTAAATTCCACGTCCTTTCAATGAAGATCCGCATAACTCTTTTGTCGATCTTGTGCCGCTTAGATATCGTTGTCGAATCATTAGTCATATCGTACTAACTCGGGTCCCAACAATGTTGCTTCACCCACCTCATCCCAACATATTGAGAACGACATTTTCGTCCATATAATGCTTCGAATGGAACCATGCCTATATTTGTTTAATAACTATTATTGTATGAGAATTCCACCAATGGCAAGTACTTATCCCAACTTCCTTTGAAATCTAGGACACGAGTTTTAATATATCTTCAAGAGTTTGAGTAGTCCTTTCGATTGCCCATCCGCTTTGAGGATGGTATGCCAAACTGATCAGAACTGCGTGCCCATAGCTTTTTGCAAGCTAACCCAAAATCTTGAAGTGAATCTTGGGTCACGATCTAAAACTATGGATACCGGCATGCCATGCAATCTCACAATCTCATTTACGTACATACGAGAAAGACGTTCAAGGAATAAGTCTCTCAGATCGGCAAGAAATGAGCGAGACTTGGTTAATCTATCAACAATAACCCAAATAGCATTGATGCCTTGAGAAACCGCAGAAGACCCAGTAGAAATCCATAGTAATGTGTTCCCACTTCCATTCCTGGAATCTCAAGTGGTTGCAACGGACCCTTAGGTACTAGATGCTCCGCCTTTTACACGCTGGCAAGTTAAACACATCGAGATAAACTTTGCAATCTCTCTCTTCATATTGTTCCACCAAAATGTATGTCAAGATCACGATACATTTTAGTACTTCCGAGATGGATTGCAAATGGCGACAGTGTGCCTCCATCATAATCTTGTACTTCAAATCGTAGTCGTTAGGAACACAAAGTCTAGAGTGGACTCAAGTATTCCTTCTTCATCAATTCTCGCTCCTAATAGCTCCTTCTTGTACTTTCTTCTTCATACGCATCATTTCCGAGTCGGTGGCTTGAGCAATCTTAACTTTTTCTATTAAAGTTGGCTCTATCGTATACTTGACATCATCGCACTCGCTCGTGATATGATCTGATCTTCTCATCGCGTCACTACCACGCTCGCTTTTCCGGATGGCATGATCGTAACATGTGGTCAAATGAGTCTCCTCTTGAGTTCTTCAAGCTCTTCCCACATTCCTCGCTCCATTCGAATTTTGTATCTCTACGAGTCACCAAGCGTTAATGGAATAGCGATTCGAGAATATCCTTCAACGAATCTCCGATAATAACCAACTAAGCTTCTGAAAGCTACGTATTTCGATTCATCGACTTAGGTTGCTCTCAACTCGTGACTCATATCCCAATCTTGGATATAGACGTCACAATGACACCTATCGATTTACTATCGCATTTAATATGACGTCCCCTACAGAGAGTCTCGCTTAGGTGAATTCCACAAAGGAAGTCACAAGATAAAGGCTCAGTACCAAATTCTATAGTTGAATTTTAACTCTTGAAGTTCAATAGAGCCATTCGATATGAGATTTTAGAAATGAGTTTTGTACCGGGTTCAAAGTCGATACAAAATTTAATATCGAAGCTTTGGGAATAAGCCAAGAAATTCTTCAGAAATACGTCAGAAAATCAATAACAACAGAATATTATTCAAATCGACGTGTCTTTATTCAAATCCATAACATGGACTAAGAAAATTTGACATCCGTAATAAACGAATGACTTCATGGCTTGATATGAAAATGTTTGACTACAATGGTTTGATTGCTTGAATTTGAATAACAAAGTTGCTTAGGAATATGAAAACTAACAACCTTACGAAAATAATCAATTTCGGCATGATGAGTAGTTAACCTTAAAATCACATCAAAAAAAATATCTCTATAGAAATAAGGTTAACAGTGTAATGTGATAGTGCCAACCTGAATCAAGCAAGATTTTTAAACAACGGATGTAATGAAAGTTTCTCCTAATGGAGTCTCCACAGAGATAGGTCAAAGTTTAATTTCTCCGTAGTCAAGTTCAAACGCTGAAATGCAAGTAAGAGAGATAAAAGAATGGGTATAACCGATATCTAGTAAGGTATATACTTCGCAAAATTTATAATTAACTAACCTGCTAACTTCGTTAGGGTTCCTTGCATTTTTTGACCGGCCACGACAAACGCTCTTCCAAGAACCGCTGACTTTGACTTTTCTCGGGACATCCTTTTGAGTCACCATTCTCATTGGATGGGTTTCGATATCGTATAATCTCGAAAGCGATATGTCCTTCCTTTCCACAATTATAGCATACCTTGAATCTGCTGGGGGCGCTTGACCGACGATATGTCCCTCTTTTCCGCATTTGTAGCATATATGACCGGTGGTCGTTCTCCTCCCTTAAAACTAGTTGCTATCTTGTACCGACGCCTTCACATGGTCGTTGTTGAATCTCCTCTTTTAAAATCTCCTCCCACTCGCTTCTTCTATTTTCATGGCCACGATTACCACCAGAGTGGTTACCGCTTTGTCTGTATTCTTCTTTCTCCGCCGGTTATCGTTATTATGATGACCGCTATCTTCAGATGATCTTGGTTATGGTCCCTCGGTTGAACGTATTCGTTATCTCGCTTCTAACAACTCGAGCCTCGCTTGACAACATCCGAATAGAGAGAAAATTTATGAGAAATGAGATATCGACGTATGTCGTGTTTCAAACCTCTCTAGAAACATCCGCGTATATACGCTCCTCATTCTCCACCAAATGAGGTGAAAACTCGGATAACTCCGTGAACTTCGCCTCGTCTTGGGACACCGTCCATGTTATTCTCGCTTTCTAGTCTAATAAACTCCACTTCCTTCATATGACGAATACTTTCGTGGAAGTACTTGTCATTGAACTGCTTCAAACGCCTCCCACGACATGCCGAAAGTGCAAATGGGTGGGTACGCTTCACGATTCCCACCAAAGAATCTGCCTTCGCCACGGAATATAAAGGCGTGAATGGAACTTTCTGTTCCTCCGTGCATCCCAAGACATCGAATATCTTGGTAATTTGTTTCACCCACGCCTCCTCCTTAATCGGATCCGGCTTTCCCAGCACTCGTGGTCCCAACTCTTTGAATCGCTTGTCAATGACCACCCGTGAATTGCTATCATTTCCTCCTCAGTATTTTGAACACGAGTCTCCTCGTCTCGATTTTGCATGAACTGCAAAAAGCTTCTAAACATCCCTCGTTCATCATCTCGCTTTCGGTGGTGTTGTTCACGGGAGGAACATTACCAACTGTTGCACGCTTCTCCTCACTTGGTGAGTCTGAGCATCTCCACGGTCTCATTTGCTCCAATCATTAATATTCTCATCGACATTCTCAAATCATCGCTATAAAATAAGGGTTAATTAAGGAAATCAATATATCACATAATATCCCTATATATCGACCAACTAACAAATAAGCTTAGGTAGGACACACTAGCGAAGGATTTACTCGCCTCCCCCTCTAGTTCAATTCCCGATCTCCGCCAGAGATCATATCCCTAAGCTCGATACCAACCGTGACGCCCCCCAAAATAGGGATACACAACACCCATTCTCGAAGTCGCCAAATACATGGTACAAAAAGCAAACTACAACTTCAATAATACAAATGTCGTGTGAATATACGACAATATATATCATGAGTTTAAATATAATATTGTCTTCTAGACAATATCCACATGCAAATAAATCCCCATCATAATTATTGATTCATTATTTTACAAAATGGTGAGGACTACTAAACAACTCTCTAGAACCTTCATTCCATACCCCAGACTAGTACTCGCTACATTCTCGCCTCCCGAGAAGAAAAAATGGAACAACAAGGAAAAGGGTGACCTCAACTAGCCCAAGAAAGAATATTATGACTAAGATAATATACAACAAATTATCGTTAGTCTTCAACAGGAAAAATCGATAGAATACAATAGACAACAAGTTTCGATCAATATTCGCAATGGAAATAATAATTCATAGAAGAGTTACGTAGAGAATGAAATCTACTATAATCTATGAATTTAATGATCCATCATCAATATTTTATCCTCGTAACATCAATCAATATACATCCGAATCAAATATTCATCTTTGCACTACTGTGCCAAAGATATTCATCACCGTCATGTTCATTTAAACACATGTTCATCTTTGCACTACAGCCAAAGATATTAATCAATCTCCACATGTTCATCTCAACACTGCTCATCTTTGCACTACTGTGCCAAAGATATTCTTCAAATCATTCATCTTTTGCACTACAGTGCCAAAGATATTCAATAATATCATCATTTAAGACCGAGGATGATGAAAAATATTTTTTAAGAAACGAATCCAGTGAAACAAAATGACTAGGATTAAGGATTAAGGATTCGTACTTGGTTTTATCCACGCCCAAAAATACCTCAAAAATAATAATAGTGGTGTAAAATTCAAGAATGATCAAAACATGGATACAATCGAAAGTTAGTATCCGAATAGATATTTTGACAAAAAGAAGAAATTTTATTTTTCTATGAATAGTGCAGATATCGTGAATAGTGTCAGATATCGTGAATAAAGTGCCGTATACGTGAATAGTAACTCTACACCAAAAGATAGAAATTCCACAAAAACATCTTCACGCTTCATGAATAAGACTACGTGAATAATAAGAACTCGTGAATAAGAACTCATGAATAGTAACTCGTGAATAGTAACTCATGAATAGTAACCCATGAATAGTAACCCCCCGACATGAAAAAGTTCCAAATTTGATAAAAACTTCAGATCAACATTTCAAAGATAATGATATTGAAGAAATAATATCATTACTGAAAAAAATAATATCCCTTACCTCGTAAGATTAGTACTTCTAAATGAAACACCTGATATAAAGTATGACTTGGACTTGCAAAACCGATATAGCAATACTCAAAGTATACTCAAAATACTCACAAGAATACGCCGATAATATAGAGAGAAAACTTTACTTCGTGTGATTTTCAATTCTAACCTAAGCACCCTATTTATAGAAATTGCTTAGAACACCAAAGCGTAAAATTTAATAAATTAATATATATATATATCAAATTCATACGCCAACCTTAGAATTCAGATCCTAGCATTTCCCACATGCCACCTTCTAGAAAAAAACGTTTTTCATAAAATAAATAATTAAAACTTACAAAAATTAATTATTTCGGAGCTTCAGAACTTCAATAATTCATAATAAATAGCCCTTTCATCAGAAAATTTGAATCTCGCGAGTTTTTATAGGAAATTCAATTCTCTACAACTTTGCAGAAGAAAGTTTTTCCAAATTCCAATCAGAAATTGATCGAAATCCACAAACGGGCGATTTTACATGCTATAATCAAATTTCAGTCAATAAATGGGGTCCACCGACATGTTTAACATGTTTTAAACATTTATTGCAACAAAAATACTCTTCCTCCTCGTATACTCATATATCCCACATTCGTTGTAAAATATCACTGCTAATATATTATTAAAATAATATATTTAAATGAATTATTTTATCGTAAAAAGATAAAATATTAATTTTCAACAATTGTCATTTTAAAAATTTTCTCCATCTATATCCACATAAAATTAATAATTTCCTCATCATAAAAATCAATAATTAATTATTCACAAATAATATTACGAGAATCACAATATTGACAACCAGGCGCTTCAGTGAAAGAGGGGCTTTCCAATAAGAATTTCTTCTTCTTGCGCCATGATTAGGTGACTCAAACCTCTCCTTAGACGTAACTTTCTAGACATTGCCAATAATGTTATCTAATAATATTATTCGGATAATATGAATTATTGCTTCGATAATGAAAGATACGTGTAATGACAATTATTGAAACAACAACATATAAAATATCAACGCAGCAATTATTAACTCAATAAAATATTTGATAAGAATTCTCGTAACCATTATTGAGTAGTGCCTTCTTCACGTAAGAATCAATAATTGGTGCAATACCGAAAGTGCTCTTGTTCAACAACGCCAGATTAGTGTGTTTTAACCACCGGGTATTCCAACAAGATAATAACGAATAACTACGCCAGTTATTTAAAAACAACTTATATTTGTCGTTTTCTTCATCCAATCACTTTCCGTTATGGGCTCACACACATGGTCACTACCGTCAGCATACGAATATTCCCCGACAATGCATTTAATATTCCACGACCAAATGAATATTCCCCGACGATAATGAATATTTTATAACCACTTGCTTAATTTGAAATATTTGCATATTTAACCCTTAACTATCCACATTAATCAAATCAACCCTTACTATTTCAAAATAATAAATAAAGGAAATTCCTTTTTATTTAAAAATTTCGGGGTCTTACAATATTGACACACTCCATTGGCGTTAAATCGTCCTGCACGGGGATTGATTGGAGGTAGAAGGGATGTAATTCTTCCTTCATTGATCAACTTTTGAAATATTTCCTCCATAGATTGGCCCAGATAGGTAAACTCCCTCTGATTGACAAAATCCTGACGGGCTTTAGCATTTGCTCTCTTTGAAACCTTATCCTCCATAGCTTCGCTTTCTGAAGGTGATGCTGGAGCATTCATAACAAATTGAAGGAGATAGGCATTCTCATGTCTGATTAATTGGCGTGTGACTTGATGATGGTGGGTCACTAGTTCGGCCAATTGCTCAATTTGTTTGCAAAGAGCTTTCATCTTTCGTTCTATAGTAAACGAGAACTTTGCATAATCCCATTTGTTAATACCGTCTTGGATGGTCGGGGATAATTTGCTGTTGAAACTGGAATTTTGTCCAGTGCTCCAATTGATCATGTTGACCTCTTCTTCTTTGTGTTGAGGAACATGGTTGTCTTACACATGAGGTTGATCTGGTTTGGTGACCACGATCTCAGCGTTGTCTATTAAAACTTAGATCTTGTGTTTCAAGGCCCAACAATCTTGAGTATCATGTCTAGGTGCTCCGTCATGATAAACACACTTCCGAGTAGTATTAAAACCCCTCCCATTAGGGTTGGCTGGTGGAAGAAGACATGTAATTTTCTTCTAAGTGGTTATAAGAGCCATAATATTCTTGAGCGAGTCCCCTAAGGGTGTGAACGTTCGAGGATGCTTTACTTCTCCACTTTTAGTCAATGGAGGGTTTAAAGACTGTACTTGAAAAGGGGAGTAGTTTCTGCTCTGTATAGACATGTTCTGACTGCCTTTCTGTCCTTGTAGTATTAAGGAAACATCCTCCTCTTTCTTTTTATGGACCCTCCAGGGGTTGTTCCCATAAGATCCGGATTGGATGTGCTTAGAAACTGCTTTAAGAGCAGCTAGGTCTTGAATCTTACCAGACTTCAATCCCATCTCAACCATTTCTCCGTGTTTAATCATTTCAGAGAATGGTTTGTTGATACCGGCTAAAACTCTTTCATAGAAAGGAGCTTCCTGTACATCTATGAAAGTTATGACCATTTCTGATTTCATCATGGAAGGAATAACTTGAGTAGCAAGGCGCCTCTACCTTTGAGCATACTCTCTAAAAGACTCATTAGATTGTTTCTTGACCTTGGTAATTTGGTACCGGTCAGGAGCCATCTGAGATTGAAAGCTGTATTGAGTGAGGAAGGCATGAGCTAGCTCTTCCCAGCTATGGATCTTTGAGTTGTCTAATCTGGTATACCATGAACGGGCTTCTCCAGTCAGACTCTTCTGGAACTGCTGCATTCTGAGCTTTTCATTTTCTGCGTAAGATCCAAGTTCTCCAATGAATACCTCTAAATGGGTATAAAGATCCCCTAATCCGTCATACTTTTCAAAATCAAGGGTTTTGAATTTCTCTGGATAATGAACACCATGGAAGATGCAAAGGTCAGTATATGAAACACTTCCATGTGTTCCAATCCCTATGAGAACACAGATAGTTTCCTCCATTTGGAGGACCTTCTTCCTGATATCACCGGTGTCTGGATCTCCTTTGTGATGGGTGTTTTCAGGGTCTTTGTTGGTTGTATCCAACTGAGGTTCTGGAATTGTTTTTTCCAAACCTTGAGCTCCTCCTTGTGAAGAGGATTCTGTATGTGTAGGCATCTTCGTACCTTGAGTGGATTGATGCAATTCTTTAAGAAAAACAGCCAAAATTGTGATTTACTGACTTAATCCGTCAAATTCTTCACGAGAAACAGGATTAGATTGGTCAGACGAAGACATGATTGGCTGTAGGCTCGTGGCCTTTTTGAATTTTGAGCGGGTAACAGGCCCAATGATTTCCCTACAAAAGACTTATGTAGTTTAGTGTTAGGGTAATGTAAATGTTATCATAATGTATACGTTTTAGAAATATGGTCCTGCAAAAACGGTTGTTAATTGATAACATGTCATGTATGCACAGGTGTTCTTCATATTTTCCATTACATATATATGATCATGGAATAAAATTACAAGTAAATGCTTTTACAAGTAATTGAAAATGGAAAGCATGAAGAGACTTTCCTCCGCGTTTATTTTATTAGAGGTTGACCTATCTTAGGGTTACTCTCGCGACTTTTTGGCATGAAGGTTCCCAGATCATCGCAATCTACTTGACGGGAAGTTAATACGGTCTTTCAATTGGAGCGAATCTAGGTGGTGCCTTTCTTGAGCCTCGTTGGAATTATTCTTCCTACGAGTCCAGTAATCAAACATCGACAGGATAGCCTCCTAATGGAGGAACCACACAGCATACATTCACATACAACGTGTCTCACCGTTCATGAAAATGATGACATGTGCGAAGCACTAATATCACAGATAGATATTTAGCAGTGCAATAAGTAAAATGCATTCGTACACATTCATCATAGATGTAAATCCAACATTCACACACAAGCATATAAAAATTTTGAAAAGCTTGTAATAGCGGCTTAAGCCCTCTTACAGGAGTCCCCGGCAGAGTCGCCACCTGTCGACATCGGGATTTTTATTTGTCCGTTTTTGTTACTTGTTCTTTGGTGTTCTCATGTTAATGTGAGATTTGTTTGAAAAAATAAGTGAAAAAGGTCCGACATGTGTAATGTCGACGATTTGACTTTAAGAGTCGCCAATTGGTGTTTTTAACTGGTTACACCAATGCAACCGAAAAGGTTTTCACATTGACCCAGTGATGTGACATTGCTAAACGGGTCTGTGAAACCGAGATTCATTTGGGTTAGGGGGCTTGATTATGCGGAGGGAAGGTGTTAGACACCCCACAACATCCGTGTTACCATGGTGCCCGCCTTCTTCAAAGAAACTATTATATGGAGTGTGAAGGGGGATTAGTGCAATTATTTGAAAGTAAACATCCGTGTTACCACCTATGCCCATGCAAAGAAGTTATAGAAAATTCAGTTTTACCAAGATATAGCAATGAAGTTTTATAAAAGAGGTTTTTTGAAACCCCGTGGTCTATAGGAATTGAGACCTTTTTATACTTCCATTTTATTATTAAAATGTTCGGCTTATTTGCTTTTATTTTCGAGATGCGAAACATCTTCGAGAAAATAATATATGTATGTAGAACTCCTTATGGGCATGACAACCATCCAAGGAAATTGCATACATCAGTAAATAATGTATAAGTCGCTACAAATTGAAAAAAGTCCATCACAGGAATCGAATCTAGATTAAGTAGACTGAATCTGTGATCACATGATTCCTAGGCTCACATGATACAGCAGTTGTATAGAAATCAGTAAGTAGTTATATATATATATATATATATATATATATAAAATTGTATATATATTTATATATATCTGTGTGTGTGTGCATGATCTTCCACCACGAAGCAACTCCATGGGGGATCAGAAATGTAAATAAAGAAGTAAATGCTATCAACCGCCACGAAGTAAACTCCAGGAGGGACTTGAATGTAAATAAAGCTGTAAAAGCGATCAACCGCCACGAAATAAACTCCAGGCGGGACAATTGTAAATAAAGCTGTAAAAGCATTTACTGCTTATATATATATAAAAGTAGGTAAATGCTTCGGATATAAAATCCAGGCTCATCAAATATGTCTGACAACAATTGTATATATATATATATATATATATATATATATATATATATATCAACAACATTCCTCTTAAATAGCATTCCTCCTTAAATAGCACTCCTTTATTAAAACTACGTCGTTTTGGAGTGACCACGAGTGGAATTTTTGTAAATAAAAGGAAAACAAGTGGGACCACTCTCTTTTAAGTCACTCCAAAACGATGTAGTTTTAATAAAGGAGTGTTATTTAAGGAAGAATGCTATTTAAGAGGAATGCTCTTGATCCTTACTCTCTCTCTCTCTCTATATATATATATATATATATATATATATATAAGTGAATAAATGCTCCAGACATAAGTCTAGGCTCATCAGACAGAGTCTGACAACAGTTTATATATATATATAAACAAGTAAACACTTTAGACATAAGACTAGGCTCAATCGAGGCATAACTCGATAATGTTAGTCCATATATGAAATATATATATATAAGTATATATATATATATATATATATATATATATATATATATATATATATATAGACATAAATGAAAACCACGATCAAGTCCGCATACGCACACAACACGACTCTCAATGTGTATAACAGTGTGTACAAATATGAAAGGAAAGGCTTTATAGAGTGTGAGAAGGCTTATAGTGGGCTGCCAACGTAGGCTTCTATGATTCTATATGGATACACACTCAGCTCCCGTCGGATAAAAATATAGCTATATGTGAGCTAACAGATGTTTAAAATGAGGAAACACTCAATATAGGTGTGTACAGAGCAAATTGGACAGGTCTTCCTTGCCTTTTTTTTAAATGGCTAGCCCAAGCTTTATATTTATAGAGTTGCTAGCCGTAGGTGTACCTGCGGCAGCCGCAAATGCACCTGCGGCTGCCTGGGGTTCCGCGGGTCCCGTCGTCTTGAAGTACGTCCACTCGTGCACTATAATGTCCACTCAAACTTGCAGAACATCAATCCGAGCATCCAAACGAGGTATATACGACCTTCTTCGGACCGCTTATGTCGAGAGTTACGCAATGACATGGATTAGAGGTTGTACGAAGTCAGGAAGAGGGGACCATGCCCATAGTCTTCAAGCTTCAAATTCTATCCGGTGTGCTGCCACGCGTAATAGTCACTAGGGATTATAACTCCTCGGTTCTTGTGGGAAATTGTTGTATGTATGTATGTATGAAGTGTTGAGACGACGCGCAGGTGTTGAGGTGGAAAGATGACGTTTAACTCTTCACTGGGGTTATCGCCGGTTTGAGTTGAAAGCAGACGTTGCTCAGGGTTACATCTGAGATTGGACTACTTGTTTGTATGCCGCAATGTCATCTTGTCAGTGTGCCTGTCTGCTCGATGTTAGCTCCATGTCTGAGGTATGAGTGCTTCGGCAGGAGGTCTAAGCTTAAAGATGATAGCATGCATCTGAAACAATCATTTCTGGAGTTATCGCCAGAACTGCAACAGCATTCCTTGGGGTTATCGCCAAGGACGAAACTTCGGGGTTATCTCCGAGGTTGAAAATGATCCTCCCGGTGTGTGTTTCGGGGTTGGAAATGAGGTTCCCGGTGTGTGTTCTGATTTTGGGACTGAACTTCTGGTAGTATTCTGAATGGATATGAGCTGTCTCCCAGGGTTATCTCCGAAAGACGAATCTGCCCTCCTGCAATGTCAGTAATAAGCGTGCATAAAATTTTGAGTGTCTACACCTTTCTTAAAGCCTTTTCTCCACATTTTGCACACACCTTTCTTCATGATGAGAGTCATGTTGCGTGTGTATGCCCAACTTCGGTCCGTGGTTTTTTATTTTATATATATATATATATATAAAACTTATATATAAATTATTGTCAAACTCTGTTCGATGTGCCTAAATTTTATATCTGGTGCGTTTATTGTTTATATATATATATATATATTTACATTTCGTCCCGCTTGGAGTTTACTTCGTGGTAGTTGATCGTTTTTACTGCTTTATTTACATTTTCGATCCCCTGTTGAGGTGCTTCGTGGTGGTTGATCATGTCTATATATATATATTTACCGCTTTTATATATTTATGTTTCCAGTCCCCCATGGAGGTGCTTCGTGGTGGTTTACGATCGTATATATATATATTTAGAACTTATATATATATATATATATATATATATATATATATATATATATATATATATATAGCTGACTTTCACATAAATTGCTATATCATGTGAGCCTAGGAATTGTGTGATAACATATTCAGTCTCCTGAATCTAGATTCGATTCCCGTGATGGACATTTTAGGCTATAATAAGCTTGTACATTATTTATAGTGTTCGAATTTTCTTAGATGGCTCTCATGCCCAAAAGGAATTCAGCATTTCTATGTATATTATTTTCTCAAAGATGCTTCGCATCTCAAAAATAAAAGCAATCAAGCCGAACACTTAATAAAATGGAAGTATCAAAGGCCTCAATTAATATTGAGCATAAGGGTTTGAAAAACCTCTTTTACAAATCATCATCGCTATATCTGGTTAAAACTGAATTTTTATATAAATTCAAACCCTTTGTATATAGGAGTAAATGACGCATAACACTACTTCCAAATAACTGCATATTGACCCACACACACACATCCATATAACAGTTTAATTGAAAAGTGGCGATCACCATGATAACACGGATGTCGGGGGGTGCATAACACCTTCCCTCCGCATAATCAAGCCCCTGGACCCTAACGAATATCGGTTTCACAGACCAGTTTAGCAGTGTCACATAACTAGGTCAATGTGCAAACCTTTTCTCGATTGAGTTGGTGAAACCATTTAAAATACCAACTAGCAACTCTTACAGTCCAATCGTCAACATATACATGTTGGACCTTTTCACAACTTGTTTTTTCAAAGAAATCTCACCTAACATGAGAACACCAAAAGACAAGAATAGAAAAGGGACAGTAAAAATCCCGACGTCGACAGGTGGCGACTCTGCTAGGGACTCCAGTAAGAGGGCTTAAGCCGCTAATACAAGCTTTTCAAAATTGTTATATGCTTGTGTGTGGATGTTGCATTTACATTTATATAGATGTGTACGATTGCATTTACGTACTGCACTTAGTGCTTCGCACTATATCTACTTATGATATTGCAGTGCTTCTCACATGTCATCATTTTCATAAAGTGAGATACATTGAATTTGAATGTATGTTGTGTGGTTCCTCCACCACGAGGCTATCCTGTCGGCGTTTGATTACTGGACTCATAGGGAGACTAATTCCAATAAGGCTCAGGAAAGGCACCACCTAGATTCGCTCTAGTTAAAAGACCGGATTAACTTTCCCTCTAGTATATTGCGATGATCTGGGAACCTTCATGCCAAAAAGCCGTGAGAGTAACCTAGGATAGGTCATCCTCTGATAAACCAAATGCGGAGGAAAGTCTCTTCATGCTTTTCCATTTTAATTACTTGTAAAATTAATTACTTGTAATTTCATTCCATGTCAATCTCTATGTAATGGAAAATATGAAAGAATATGTGTACATGCATATTAAAACCTAACATGTTGACATCCGTTGTGCAGGATAACACTCCTATAACGGACATATTACATAACATGTAAATCATTTATACATTCCCTAAGACTAAACTACATAAGTCTTTTTGTAGGGAAACAATTGGACCTACTACCCGTTCAAAGTCCAAAAAGGCAAAAAGCCTACAACCAACAATGGCTACATCTGGCCAGTCTAGTCCTACTCCTGTCACTCGTGAAGAGTTCGAAGGACTAAGCAACCAAATTACAGAGTTGGCTATTCTGCTTAAAGAATTACATCAGTTTGCTCAGGGTCCACGAATACCCATACATATAGAGTCCTCTGCACAGGGAGGAACTCAAGGACTGGACAATGAAGCTCACATACCTGAGTCTCAGCTGGACAAAACTAATAAAATCCCTGCAATCACCCATCTCAAAGAAGACCCAGACACCGATGATATTAGGAAGAAAGTCCTTCAAATGGAAGAGACCATTAGGTCTATCAAAGGGATTGGAGCACACGAGAGTGTTTTATATGTTGACCTTTGCATATTCCCTTGTGTTCATTATCCAATGAAGTTCAAAACTCCCAACTTTGAAAAGTATGACGGGTTGGGAGATCCTTACACACATTTGAAGGTATTCATTGGAGAACTCATATCTTATGCCGAGAATGAGAAGCTTAGAATGCAGCAGTTCCAGAAAAGTCTGACTAGAGAATCCCGATCGTGGTACACCAGATTAGACAATTCTAAGATCTATAGCTGGGAAGAGCTAGCTCATGCCTTTCTCAGTCAGTATAGTTTCCAGTCTCAGATGGCTCTAGACCGGTACCAAATTACGAAGGTCAAGAAGCATACCAATGAGTCTTTCTGAGAGTATGCTCAAAGGTGGAGGCACCTTGCTGCTCAAGTTACTCCCTCTATGACTAAGTCAGAAATGGTTATGACCTTCAGAGACATACAAGAAGCTCCTTTCTATGAGAGAGTCTTAGCTGGCATTGGAAAGCCATTTTCTGAAATGATTAAACATGGATTTTTGGCTGAGATGTGATTGAAGTTAGGATAGATTCAAGACCTAGCCGCTTTAGAAGTTGTTGCTGAGCACATCCAATCTTGAAGTTATGAAAACAACCCCAGGAGGGTCCACAAGAAGAAATAGGAAGATGTCTGCTTGATACTACAAGGACAAAAAGGCAATCAAAACATGCCTATCCAGAGGAGGAATTACTCCCCTTTTCAAGCACAGTCTTCCTACCCTACATTGCCAAAGAGTGGAGAAGTCCGACGCAATCTAGTGTTCACACTCCTAGGGAACTTACTCGAGAACATTCTTAATCTTCTGACAACTTAGAAGAAAATTATGCAACTTCTTCCACCAGCCAACCCGAATGGGAAGGGTTTCAATAATACCCGAAAGTGTGCCTATCATGCTGGAGCTCCATGCCATGATACTCAGGATTGCTGGGCCATGAAACACAAGATCCAGGACCTAATTGACAATGGTGAGATAGTGGTGACTAAACCCAACCAACCTCATATGCAAGACAACCCTCTTCCTCAACACAAAGAAGAGGAGGTTAATATAATTAATTGGAGCAGTGGACAGAGTTCCAATTGCGTTGTTGAATCCTCCCAAACCAGCAAGGATAGCTCTGGTAAATGGGACTTTGCTCAGTTCCAGTTTATGATGGAACAAAAAATGAAGACTCTTTATGAGAAAGTCAAACAATTGGCAGAACTGGTGGTCCATCAGCACCAAGGCACACGCCAATTAATCAGCCAGGAACATGCTAGTCTCCTTCCTTTTGTTATGAATATTCCATCGTCTTTCCATCGTCACCTAAGAGTAAAGCCAAAAGTGAAAGGGAATTTACTTACCTCGAGGACATAAATTTATAACTCTCAGAAGACAATAAGAGCAATATTTCAAAATAAGCCAAAATATTCGTCTGTCGTCGAATATTCGTATTGACCACAATGTTTTTCCAAAATATAAGTTGGTTAAAAATAACAAAGTTGTTACTGGTAAGAATACCGTTACTTACCGAAGACATTACCAGATTGCACAAGATTGTCAATTATTGATCCACGTAAGACCAATAATTTTTACGGAGGATTCAATATTTCATATTTTATATTATCATTGTTCAATAATTGTCAATGCACATTATCTCCATTATCGATCAATAATTCATATTATTTAAATAATATTATTAGATAGCATTAATGGCAATGTCTAGAAGGAAGAGGAGAGGTTTGGTCACCTAATAAAGAAGGAGAAATCTTATCTGAAGCCCCTCTTTCTCGGAACTACCGGTCATAATCAGTGATTCATGAATATTATTTGTGAATAATTAATTATTGATTCATATCCCCGTGGGTTTGAGATATATTAAATTATAATTTTTAATCCCACCTGATTGTGGTAATTTTGGGTATGTTATACATACATAAGTTGAGTATATGTCCACAAATTTTGAACCGTTAAAAATGCAACGAATGATTTGTTATGAATTTTAAGAGGTGTCTGAAAAAGTGAAACACTCAGAGAAAAGATGAACAGTGTTTAAATGAACATGACCAATCGATGAATATCTTTCGCTTCCGAGTAGTGCGATGAATATTTGATTCCGTATGTATATCGATTGTTGTTATGGTGGATAAAAGATAGACGATGAGGACAAAATTTTTTGTAAAAATAATGTATCAATAAATGTGAGGAGGATTATGTGAGTATAAATATTGTCTAGAAGAATAAGAGCAAATTCGCTAGCTGCCAAAGCCTTTTGCGCCTGAGGATTTTTCCAACAAAAGGAATTTACTTACCTTGTGACAACCAATGGAGGAGATATTTCATTCATGTTGGTTAATGAAGGAAGAATTATAACTCTGCTACCTCCAATCAATCCCCATTCAAGATGATTTAATTCTAATGGAGTATGTCAATATCACTCCCATTTTGCGGAGAACTAACACACACCCTGAAGAATGTTGAGCACTCAGGTATGTGGCTAAAGGAAGGACATATCGCCATCTGTCCTATTGGAATCACATCCACTCGCTTATAAATCTTGGTTTGATTCAAGTCAGGCACCATCACCTTACCCGCTGACCTTATCTCTTTAAAGATACTGCTGGCTGATGATTTAGGGATTGATTGGTTAACTACTCATCATGCCAAAATTGATTGCTTTCGTAAGCGTCATTAGTTTTCATATTCCTAACCAACCTCGTTGTATCAATTCAAGCAACCAAACCATTAAAAATCAATCACTATCATATCTAATCATAAAGCTATTCGCTTATTGAAAAACTAATGTCGCTTTCTTAGCCCATGTTATGGATTTGAATAAAGACACGCTAAATTTGAATAATATTCCTACATTATCGACTTTCCGACGATTTCAAGAACTTCCCCTGGCTCACCCCTCAACGTAGTTCAATTCTTTATTGATCTTGGAACCCGCATAAAGCCCATTTCTAAAACCCCATATCGAATGGCTCCTATTGAACTTCGGAGTTAAAGGTCCAACCACAGTGAATTGCCGACATCTAAGCCATTCATCCTAAGACATCTCCTCGTTTCTCCCTGCTTTATTTGTAAAAAGAAAGACGGAGTATGCGATCAGACGACTATCGAATCAACCATGTCACCATCAAGAATAGGTATCCTCTCACCTCGTGATGATGATTCACTGACCAGCACAAGGCACAATTCTTTTCATTAGAACTTTTAGTCATGTTCTTCTCGACTAACTAATGCTCTCAGCTGCTTATGGATATGATGAACTCAGTATTCAAGGAATATTTGGACTCATTGTCGAGAATGAGCACCATTCTTCTCGGCATCTTTACGTAAATTCGTTTAGGGGCGAAGAACGCGAGAAAAGTTTCCAAGAGCTTAAGAGAGACTTATTTCTTTTGACTGCTCAACAATACCATCCGGTTCGGATGGATTTGTTATCTACGCCGATGCTTGAGCAAAGTGGTTGACAACTTAAAGAGTATGAGAGGAATTATCCTACCATGATCTAGAGTTGGCAAAAGCAATGCTGCTGCTTAAAGATATGGAGGCACTATCTATACGGGAGAAAGTGGATATATCGCACTATAAAAAGCCTTAAATATTTCTTCACTCAAAAGAACTCAATATGCATGAATGAATCCACTCTAGACTTTGTGGTTCCTAACGACTCTGATTTGAAGTACAAAGATTATGATGGAGGCAATGACACCATTTGCAATCCATCTACTAAAACGTATCGTCTTACATACGAATAATATGAAAAGAGAGATTGCAAAGTTTATCTCGATGTGTTTAAATTGATAAGGCGAAGCATCTAGTACCTAAGGGTCCGCTTCACACTGAGATTCCTGAATGGAAGTGGGAACACATTACCATGGCGGACAATGACACTGTGTTACTTGAGAGTGGGGACACATTCCATACAAAATGGAAGGGCACGTGATTATAATTTAGTTGAAAGCATACCATCCCCAAACTGGACGGACAATTAGAGAGACTATTCAAACTCTTGAAGATTTATTAAGACTCGTGTCCTAGACTTCAAGGGCGCTTGAGGATAAGTATTTACCATCGCTGGAATTCTCCCACACAACAATGCTTATCGCGTTAAGATAAAAAAGTGGCTCCATTCAAGCATTATATGGATTTAAAATGTCGCTTCCAATATGTCGGGATGGTGGGTGAAGCAACATTATCGGGACCCGAAGTTCTAAAATATCTGATGAAAATGATTCTACCGCTGCACCACTCATAATACAAGCAATACAACTCAAAGGTGTTGACAATCCTTTGAAAGTGGCTGCTCCAAAGCCAACTACATTACCATACAGACCACAGTATCCTGTTGTCAGCCTACAAAAAGTGCCATAGAATTATAGAGAGGCTGAAGAATCAACATCCCACATAACTGCTGCAGTGTTGAAGGAGAATCCACAGTATCTTCCCCACCAGGTGATGAAGCCTGCCATTAAATCAAAAGGGAAAGTTCCCATTGAGAGGATTGAAGAATTCCTTCGTACTATGGGCCATAATGAAGCCAAGGTGGTTTTAAGCTTGAGAGTAGCTCCACCACAAATTTTCATACTGGACTTGGTTTTCTCTTCCAAAGATCACAGGAAGGTTTTGCTAAAGGTTTTGGAAGAAGCCCATTTTCCGATATCGATGGATGTTGAAAAATTCCAGCATATGGTTGATCACATTTTTAACAACAATGTGATATCTTTCACTGATGATGACATACCTCCCGAAAGGACTGGTCATTCCAAGCCGTTGCACATAGCGGTTCTGTCCTCCGGATACATGGTGGGAGGAGTTCTGATAGACGGAGGATCATCTTTAAATATTTGACCTTATGCCACCTTAGAGAAGCTGAATATCAATCTCAAGAGAATCAAACGTAGCTATACGGTTATCAAAGCTTTTGATGGGTCCCGATGAAACGCTATCCGAGAGATAAAACTACCTATGGTGATTGGTCTACATACATTCAATGTATCCTTTCATGTGCTCAAAATAGCCGCATGATACAATCTGCTCTTGGGGAGACCGTGGATTCATATGGTCTGAGCCGTCCCTTCCGCCCTTCATCAGCAACTTAAATATATCTTTGACAATAGCCTAATCATTGTTAATGTTGAACCGTAATGTCCTGAATAAGGTGATATACCGCTCATCAGCTTCAATTCAGAAGTTAAACCGTTCAGTTATCATGCCCTGGAGGTGAGCAACACTCACTACCATCCTATTTGTAACAAGCCGTAGAATCCAGATTATTCAGAATTTAAGTTTAAAGTAGTTATTAATAAAATGAATTTTTATTAATAATATTGTGTGTTATGTGTTTATTAATTGTTCTAGAACCTATGATGATTATAATACGGGAGGATTCTGGCTGCGAGGTAGACTGAACGAATAAGGATTTTCAAAACGAAAATAAAATTTTTCCAGGAACAAAAATATTTTCGAGGAAAAAGACAAAATAGGCACTAGTCACCCGACGAAACCCTAAGGGTTAGGGTTTTAATAACCTAAGCCTTTCTGAGAGTTCGGTATGTCAAAATGACATTCGATCGAAAGATTTGACGATAATATATTGTGAAAAGTTAAGTAAGTTGATAAAAGTTTTTTCTTAAAAACGCGTGCAGAAATTGGACGAAATAAAAATGACGACTAGTATTGTTATGTACATTTCATTCGTTTAACTGCGTTAGGGGTAAACGTGAAAGAAAACACTTAACGTCAAAAAGTGTTTTTCAGTTTTTTGGAGATCCGAAGAATGCGTAAAAGTTAATCGGTAAAGGAAAGACAAAATATCCAAAAATATTTGGATTTCGAGAATCGCAGTTTTTGAACTGTCGGACGAATTCCACAAAACGAAAGCTCAAAGCTTCTAAGGGAATCTTCGTGAATAGTAAGGAGGTGGAGTAAGGAGGTGGGAAAAGTGATTTAGGGATGTAATGACTATTTTGACCCTATCTTAGAAAATCTATAAAAAGGAAGCTAGATTTTATTTGTTTGGGATTTTGAAAATTCTCCAATATTTGAGGAGAGAGAGAGAGATTTTGGATGAGGAAGAAGAGGAAAAGGAGGAGGAAAAGTTGGCTCGTGAGCAAACTTTGTCCGATGAAAGAAGATTAAAGGAAAAAGGTAATCCAAAACCTTGTCTCATATAAATTTTCTTTAAGTTTTCTATGTTAGAAACATAACTTCATGAGAATAAGAGTAAAAAATGTTAAGAATGATTTTTATATGGTTAAAATCATGAGAAAAGAACAAATAAGAAATTAGAAGTTTAGTTTATAAATTTCTTACGGAAGTATAAGATTCGTAATGAATTTGAGCGATCCGAATGAATCATATGAACGATTTGGTGAAATAAGTAAGGAATGGTGTTTTATAACATCAAATTCCAAGAAAAAGTGAAATTATAATAAAAAAATCGATTAAAATGAAGAACGAACGAAGAACGCGAAGAACACGAAGAACATTGTTGATGGAAAAATTTAAAACCATAGTAGTGTAATTGTTGTTGATGGACAAGTTTAAAACCATCACGTATAAGTTAGATTCTTATTGCTTGGGTAGGAACGGTAGAAACATTCATGAAGAATGGATTAAATGTAGCCATAACGAAGTTATGGAAAAAATTTCGTAAAAGACGAACGAGAATTAGAAAGTTAGTAAATGAACCCGAACATGTAGGGTTTCTTAAGAATGTAAGAGAACATTGAAAATGTGAGTCGTGGAATCAAGAACGAACTAGTTCCAAGTTTGAATGACAGAATTACGGACGAACGAACGAAGAACGTTAATAACGTAAAATGAACAAAAGATGAAGATTAAGCCAATCGAATGGCATGTTAAGGATTCAGAACAAAGATCTGTCTGAGGGAGATTGAAGTACGTAAGATAAAGAAGAGAATGGCTTTGTAACAACCTCGTTCTGAGTTATATCGAATAAGTTATGAGATCGGAAAGTAAGCGTCTCAAAATGGTGTTAACACTTAGAAATTTTTTCAAGAATTAGGGCTTGGCGCTGCAGTGCCAGCTATGCTTTCTAAGGTGGCGGTACAGCGCCAGACTGGGGAGTTGAGCATTGCAAACTCTCACAGATGGTGGTGCAACAGCACGAAGACAGTGAAGGGAACCGGCGCCGCAGCGCCGGTGCAGAACAATGCCTAGTGATGAGCTTTTAACTGCTCAAATCCTGGGGAAAGTGTAATGAAAGCTAGTGAACATATAGTTCATCGAATATAACACTTAAACAAGCAATTTAAACCTTAGATGAAGGTTGAACAGAAAGATTTAAATGATATTAAAAGACAAAGAATGTAAATGCGGGTTACGGAACCGATATCCGGGGACCGTAGTCACGATAAACGAACGTGGGTGATTGCTACGATTGTGATTCCTTAGACGTTGAGTGACAAGGGTAATGAAAAACATTTCAATGTTATGTTGTGGTAATGAGAGATAAGTGTAAAGCGTATAGACGCTGTGAGTGCAAAGTCGTTGCGATGAACGATCGGTCTTAGCATACAACGATCGGTATGGCTTCGACATTAAGAACTAGTAATGAACGAGGGGTTCATGTAATGAATAACTAAAGTATTAAGTAAGATATGAATTATCAAGAAAAGGTGTAATGAACGATAATAAGATTAATGAAAGCTGAATGTGAGTCGGATAAGGAATGAATCCTGAGGTATGGCATTTAGTTGCCAAAAAGCCATAAGGAATAAGAAATTAACATAACGAACATTATAGTTTAATGGTTCGGATAAGTTAAGAAAAGTTTAGGTGGTGGTATAATCGTAACCTTTGATGGTTGACACATTGGAGTTGGGCACAATTCCTTCAGAGAGCGAAGGTATATACGAAACTGGCAACCGATCTAACTCACTGTGATGGCAGTGTAGATGAGACAAGAACTTGTTTATTGGTTGTTTGTGGGAAACCACTCAGAGTACCATATGAACTACTAGGAGAGACTCGATGTGTGCTGAGTCCTAGAGAAGTTATAAGAAGAAGATACTAATGCAAATCATTAAAGATGATGAACGTATAGAGTAAAACATCTCCATATGTTATGTAGCCGTAAATCGGTAAAGGAAGTTGTCGCGTAAACTTAGATTACAAGAACGCAAACCCTATGAAGTAAAGTTAAGTAAACCAATGCGTCGGTCAAGTATTTGATTAATTGGTGTATGTGTTATTTCCTTATGTGTTTTATAGGAATTTGAATGAGCAGTTCAGCGTAAGCTGTAGCTGTGCATAAGGTAAGTTTCCTAACTTCATTCATATTCTAAATGAATGTTAGTTTCTAAAACTTCTCAGATGTTGAACTTGAGAAGTTCTGTCTATGTGTGAATGTGTGATATTTGTACAAGGTGGTAAAACATAATAAGAGAATGTTCTGTTTATACATGAACCATTATTGTTAAGTCTGTGCTATTGATTCTAGCTAGACAGAATGTGTATGAAAAAGGTAGAAGAATGAAAGTAGTTCAAAGTGAATGTGATTAATGTTTTAAAATGATAGGAATCGAGATTATTCCTATTATTTAAGTTGCTTCATAACCTTTGTTCAGTTATTGAAGTTCTAAAAGAATGTTTAAATTCTTGAAGTTGTTTGTTCAACTGCTATGACTTGCTGGGCAATTGAATGTTCACACTTTCTTTAAATGAAAAACATTTTCAGCGTACGAGTAGATGAACCTAAGGATCCCGTAAAGATCAAGCTGATCGATATCCAGAAGAAGTGCCATTCATTAGATGAATGAGTGTGAATATCAAGCGAAGCCTTGTAATGTAGAATGATGAAATTAAAAATAGACTAGTTTAATGAGCTGTTATGTATCCTTGGCGACGGATGAAAGTCACTTGTGTAAGATGTAAAAAAATAATGTAATTAACATTATTTGTAATGAAAGAGGTTATAAGGTATTAGAAACTAGGAACTGAGAATGTATGTTGTTCTATTTCACTTTATAATGATGTACGTTTGGAAAGAAGTGGGACCGTGACGTACAGAATCCGGGTATGAAGGTAGATCGGATTTCAAAGCGTTATAGAGTGGTATTAGAGCTGATAGGTTTTAAACCTTAGATATGAGTATATAAGGCTATAATCGTAGAGAGAAGGTTAAGGAAGATCGTTAAGTTAAACGATTAAGGAAGAAGATCACAACGTGATCATACTGAATCGTAGTAATAGATGATCTGTTAAACGATGAATGATTTATAGCTAATGCTATGAATAAATGGTAATATGAAGTAGTACAAGAAGAAGAACTCAAATTGAGTTATGAAGGATAGCATACGAATTAAAGAAAATTCGTATTAAGGAAAGAGAAAATTAGAATTTGTAACATTTAAATTGAGGACCTATGTGATGGCTGAGTTATATGAACTTTTGTGTGGGCAGGAGTTTGTGATTTGGGGTAACAACCACTCAGTTTATTACAGTGATAATCATTGGAATTGGTCGCGCTATCAATATGTATATGACGAGAAGATGAATCTTTTCTCATGTATATACTTGATAGATAGAGACCGATAAGGTAGGTGCGAGTTCTTGAAACTCATACTTATGGTATGTTCGTGACTCATAATCATATGGTATGTTTTTAAACTTCTCAGCGAATGGGCGCCTATGGTCTGAGTGGGATAGTTCTTAAACTCATATTATTGTGGAAAGTTCCTGAACTCATAATGTGTGGTAAGTTGATGGATTGTACTAAGGTATAGGGATGTTTAGACTGCAAGCGTGTATTTTTAATAGACTTAACATTGAATGTGCTAGAGAAGATTAAGTATTATCGCTAGTAATACAATGAAGGAAGATGGAGAATAAGATATTCTAAGTCATCTAGCTATGCTAGATTTCAAAGTTTATTGAAATCGTGCTTATGTGTGCACATTTTGAAAATGAAAGAATTGGTTCAACTTTTAGAACCAATGGATTTTAAAAGAACTATTCTTGGTATGTCTATGCTAATTGTTTCGGCTAGACAGAAATTGATTTGAAATATCAAAATGAATTTTATATCATCAATACATTTTATGCAAGGATGGTAAAAGGATGGAGTTGTTAATGCAATTAAACCTAGTGTTAGATGTGATCTTAGGATCAACAACCCGCTATGGTATGATGTATAATGACGAAGTCATAAACTGACGAAGTCCTCAACGTACTATGAAAAGTGTGGTATCATGAAGTCATAAAACGTTTTGATGTATTGCGAAAGAATTTAAAGAAGTAGTCAATGTCAATTGATTTGGCTAGACAAATGTTTCAAGTTGATATCCAATTTATTGGTATGGTCTAAGCTACTTGATTTGGCTAAGACAAATGGTATGTCATGTTTAAAAGAAAATTGAGCTTTCTTTAAAGAAGTTGTGCCAAACCAAATTGCTTTGGTACAGAATCTAATGATAAAGTCTGAGGTGAACACACCCCAAAATTGTGTTATACAATGGGTTGATCTCCTACGTATGAAAGAGGTGGTTTACCTTTTGTGTGATTGTAAACTGACCGTGAAAGAAAGGTTACGACGTCATGTTGTTAAACTTAGTAAGAGTTCATGGTCAATTTAACCCCTCAACAAAGTATGAAATGTTTTAAAGGAATTCTTATATTCCTCGTTGTTCATTCTACTTCATAATTCTTGATAAGTTATGAAGGTGAGGGAATGTTTGAAAAATAAGAACTTCTTTGAAGAGAAGTTGAGAAGAAGGGTAAGCTAAAATTTTGAGGGTGAAATTCTATGAAGGAGGAGTGAATGTGATAACCCGGGTATGGGTGTGGTTTGAACAAATTCCGAGGATGGAATTTTTATAATGGGGGAAGTATAACAACCCGGAGAATTCAGATTGTTCAGAATTTAAGTTTAAAGAATTAGTTATTAATTAAATGAATTTTATTAATAATATATATGTTATGTGTTTATTATTCGTTCTAGAACCTAGGATGATTATAATACGGGAGGATTCTAGCTAGGAGCTAGACTGAACGAATAAGAATTTTCAAGATGAAAATAAAAATTTTTGGGAATAAAAATATTTTCGAGGAAAAAGACAAAATCTGCACTATTCACCCAACGAAACCCTAAGGGTTAGGGTTTGAATAACTTAAGCCTTTCTGAGAGTTCTGTATGTCGAAATGACATTCCATCAAAAGATTGTTAGGTACTTTTTATTCATTTAACTATGTTAAGGGCAAACATGAAGGAAAACGCTTAAACATTGAAAAGTATTTTTCAGTTTTTTGGAGATCCGAAGAATGCGTAAAAGTTAATTGGTAAAGGAAAGACAAAATATCCAAAAATATTTGGATTATGAGAATCGCAGTTTTTGAATTGTCAGATGTATTTTACAAGACGGAAGCATAAAGCTTCCAAGGGAAGCTTCGTGAATAGTAAGGAGATGGAGTAAGGAGGTGGGAATAGTGATTTAGGGGAGAAATAACTTTTTTGTCCCTATCTTGGAAAATCTATAAAAGGAAGCTAGATTTCATTTGTTTGGGATTTGAAAATTCTCCAACATTTGAGAGAGAGGGAGAGAGATTTCGGATGAGGAAGAAGAAGAAAAGGAGGAGGAAAAGTTGGCTCGTGAGCAAACTTTGTTCGACTAAAGATGATTAAAGGAGAAAGGTAATCAGAAACTTTGTCTCATATAAATTTTCTTCAAGTTTTCTATTTTAGAAATATAACTTAATGAGAATAACAGTAAAAGATGGTAAGAATGATTTTCATATGGTTGAAATCATGAGAAAAGAAAAAAAAATAAGAAATTAGAAGTTTAGTTTATAAATTTCTTAAGGAAGTATAAGATTCGTAATGAATTTGAGCATTCCAAATGAATCATATGAACAATTCGGTGAAATAAGTAAGGAATGTTGTTTTATAACATCAAATTCCAAGAAAAATTGAAATCATAATCAAAATATCGATTAAAAATGAAGAATAAACGAAGAACGTGAAGAACACGCGAAGAACACGAAGAACGTTGTTGATGGACAAATTTAAAACCATCGTAGTGTAATTGTTATTGATGGACAAGTTTAAAACCATTGCGTTTAAGTTAGATGCATATTGCTTGGGTAGGAATGGTAGAAACGTTCATGAAGAATGGATTAAAATGTAGCTATAACGAAGTTATGGAAAAAAATTTGTAAAAGACGAACGAGAATTAGAAACTTAGTAAATGAACCCGAATGTGTAGGGTTTCATAAGAATGTAAGAGAACGTAGAAAATATGAGTCATGCACTTAAGAAAGAACAAGTTTCGAGTTCGGATGACCGAATTACTGACGAACAAACGAAGAGCGTTAATAACATAAAATGAACGAAGGATGAAGATTAAGCCAATTGAAGATCATGTTAACGGATTTAGAATGAAGTTCTGTTCGAGGGGGATTAAATTACGTAAGATACGGAAAAGAATGGCTTTAGAATGACCTCATTTTGAGTTATATCGAATAAGTTATGAGATCAGGAAGTAAGCATCTCAAAATGGAGTTAACACTAATAAATTTTTTCAAGAATTAGGGCTTGGAGCCGTAGCGGCAGCCATGCTTTGTAAGTTGGCGCTGCAGCGCCAGACCAAGGAGTTAAGCACTGCAAACTCGTCTTTGCAGTCAAGCATATAGCATAGATGTGTGGCACTGCAAAGACACCGATGGGCGCCGCAACGCAAAGACAGTGAAGGAAGGCGGAATGCGGGCTGAGCAGTGTGTAGGGCAAGGCCCAAAGGAGCTTTTAACAAATGAAAAACTCACAGGAAAGTGTAATGAAAGCTAATGAACATATAGTTCATCGAATGTAACACTTAAATAAGCGATTTAAACCTTAGATGAAGGTTGAACGGAAAGATATAAACGAGAATAGAAGACAAAGAATGTAAATGCGGGTTACAAAATCGATATTCGGGGACTGTAGTCGCGATAAACGAACCTGGGGGATTGCTATGATTGTGATTCCTTAGACATTAAGTGATGAGGGTAACGAATAACATTTCGATGTTATGTTGTGGTAATGAGAGATAAGTGTAAAGCGTATAGACGCTGTGAGCACAACGCTGTTGCGATGAATGATCAGTCTTAGCATACAATGGATGGTATGGCTTCGACATTAAGAACGAGTAATGAATGTGGGGTTCATGTAATGAATAACAAAAGTATTAAGTAAGATATGAATTATCAAGAAAGCTGTAATGAACAATACAAAGATTAATGAAAGCCGAATGTGAGTTGGATAAGGAATGAATCCTGAGGTATGGCATTTAGTTGCCAGAAAGCCATGAGGAATAAGAAATGGACTTATCAAACATTATAGTTCAATGGTTTGGATAAGTTAAAATAAGTTTAGGTGGTGGTACAATCGGAACCTTTAATGGTTGACATATGGGAGTTAAGCTAAACAATTCCTTCAAAGAGCGAAGGTATATATTAAACTGGCAAACCGATCTAACTCACTGTGATGGCAGTGTAGATAAGACGGGAACTTTTTTATTGGTTGTTTGTGGGAAACCACCCAGAGTACCATATGAACTACTAGGAGAAACACGATGTGTGCTGAGTCCTAGAGAAGTTATAAAAAGAATATAAGAATGCAAATCATCAAAGATGATGAACGTATTGAGTAAGACATCTCTGTATGTCATGAAGCTATAAATCGGTAAAGGAAGTTGTCGCGTAAACTTAGATTACAAGAACGCGAACCCTAAGAAGTAAAGTTAAGTAAACCAATGTGTAAGTCAAGTATTTGACTAATTGGTGTATGTGTTATTTCCTTATGTGTTTTATAGGGATTGGAATGAGTAGTTCAGCGTAAACTATAGCTGTGTGTAAGGCATGTTTCCTAACTTCATTCATATTCTAAATGAATGCTAGTTTCTAAAACTTCTCAGATGTTGAACTTGAGAAGTTCTATCTATGTGCGAATGTGCGATATTTGTAAAAGGTGGTAGAACGTATAAAGGCCTTGTGCCACTATTTGAACACTTCGGTGTTTCTATGAGATGAACTGTTCTGTGATTGAACTGTTCAATAAGAGAATGTTATGTTTATACATGAACCGTTATTGTTAAGTTTGTGCTATTGATTCTAGCCAGACAGAATGTGTATGAAAAAGGTAGAAGAATGAAAGTATTTCAAAGTGAATGTGATTAATGTTTTAAAATGATAGGAATCAAGATTATTCATATTATTCAAGCTATTTCATAACCTTTGTTCGGTTATTGAAGTTCTAAAAGAATATTTAAATTCTTGAAGTTGATTGTTCAAGTGCTATTACTTGTTGGGCAATTGAATGGTCACACTTGCTTTAAATGAAAAACATTTTTAGCGTACGAGTAGAAGAACCTAAGGATCCCGTAAAGATCAAGCTGATCGGTATCCAGAAGAAGTGTCATTCATTAGATGAATGAGCGTGAAGAACAAGCAAACACTTGTAATGTAGAATGATGAAATTAAACTATAGACTAGTTTAATGAACTGTTATACATCCTTGGTGGCAGATGAAAGTCACTCGTGTAAGATGTAAAGAATAATGTAATTAACATTATTTATAATGAAAGAGGTTATAAGGTATTAGAACCAGGGAATTGATAATGTATGTTATTATATTTCACTATATAATGATGTATGTTTGGAAAGAAGTGGGATCGTGACGTACGGAATCCGGGTATGAAGATAGACCGGACTTCGGGGCGTTATAGAGTGGTATCAGAGCTGATAGGTTATAAACATTAGGTATGAGTACCTAAGGCTATAATCGTAGAGAGAAGGTTAAGGAAGATCGTTGAGTTAAACGATTACGAAAGAAGATCACCACGTGATCATAATGAATGGTAGTAACAGATGATATGTTAAACGATGAATGATTTATAGCTAATGCTATGAATGAATGGTACTAGGAAGTAGTACAGAAAGAAAACTCAGATTGACTTATGAAGGATAACATACGATTTAAAGAAAATTCTTATTAAGGAAAGAGAAAATTAGAATTTTTAAAATTTTAATTGAGGACTCATGTGATGGCTGAGTTGTATGAACTTTTGTGTGGGCAGGAGTTTGTGCTTTGGGGTAACAACCACTCAATTTATTACAGTGATAATCATTGGAATTGGTAGCGCTATCAATACGTATATGAGCGAGAAGATGAATCTTTTCTCATGTATATACTTGATAGGTAGAGAACGATAAGGTAGGTGTGAGTTCTTGAAACTCATACTTATGGTAGGTTCGTGACTCATAATCATATTGTATGTTTTTAAACTTCTCAGCGAATGGATGCCTATATTCTGAGTGGGATAGTTCTTAAACTCATATTATTGTGGAAAGTTCTTGAACTCATAATGTGTGGTAAGTTGATGGATTGTACAAAGGTATAGGGATGTTTAGACTGAAAGCGTTTATTTTTAGTAGACTTAACATTGAATGTGCTAGAGAAGATTAAGTATTGCCACAAGTAATACAATGAAGGAAGATGGAGAATAGGATATTCCAAGTTATCTAGCTATGCTAGATTTCGAAGTTTATTGAAATCGTGCTTATGTGTGCACATTTTGAAAATGAAAGAATTGGTTCAACTTTTAGAACCAATGGATTTTAAAAGAACTATTCTTGGTATGTCTATGAAAATTATTTCGGTTAGACAGAAATTGATTTGAAATATCGAAATGAATTTTATATCATCAATACATTTTATGCAAGGATGGTAAAAGGATAGAGTTGTTAATGCAATTGAACCTAGTGTTAGATATGATCTTAGGATCAACAACCCACTATGGTATGATGTATAATAACGAAGTCATAAACTGATGAAGTCCTCAACGTACTATGAAAAGTGTGGTATCATGAAGTCATAAAACGTTTTGATGTATTGCGAAAGAATTTAAAGAAGAGTCGATGTCAATTGATTTGGCTAGAAGAATGTTTCAAGTTGATATCCAATTTATTGGTATGGTCTAAGCTACTTGATTTGGCTAAGACAAATGGTATGTCATGTTTAAAAGAAAATTGAGCTTTCTTTAAAGAAGTTGTGCCAAACCAAATTGCTTTGGTACAGAATCTAATGATAAAGTCTGAGGTGAACACACCCCAAAATGGGGCAATACAATGGGTTGATCACCTACGTATGAAAGAGGTGGTTTACCTTTTGTGTGATTGTAAACTGACCGTGAAAGAAAGGTTACGACGTCATGTTGTTAAACCTAGTAAGAGTTCATGGTCAATTTAACCCCTCAGCAAAGTATGAAATGTTTTTAAGGAATTCTTATATTCCTCGTTGTTCATTCTACTTCATAATTCTTGATAAGTTATGAAGGTGAGGGAATGTTTGAAAAATAAGAACTTCTTTGAAGAGAAGTTGAGAAGAAGGGTAAGCTAAAATTTAGAGGGTGAAATTCTATGAAGGAGGAGTGAATGTGATGACCCAGGTATGGGTGTGGTTTGAACAAATTCCGAGGACGAAATTTTTATAATGGGGGAAGTACAACAACCCGGAGAATTCAGATTGTTCAGAATTTAAGTTTAAAGAATTAGTTATTAATAAAATGAATTTTATTAATAATATTATATGTTATGTGTTTATTATTCGTTCTAGAACCATGGATGATTATAATACGGGAGGATTCTAGCTACGAGCTAGACTGAACGAATAAGAATTTTCAAGATGAAAATAAATTTTTTTTGGGAATAAAAATATTTTTGAGGAAAAAGACGAAATATGCACTATTCACCCAACAAAACCCTAAGGGTTAGGATTTGAATAACTTAAGCCTTTCTGAGAGTTCGGTATGTCGAAATGACATTCCATTAAACGATTTGACGATAATATATCGTGAAAAGTTATGTAAGCCGATAAAAGTTTTTCTCAAAAAACGTGCAAAAATCGGACGAAATAAAACCGACGAAAAATACTGTTATGTACTTTTTATTCATTTAACTACGTTAAGGGAAAACGTGAAGGAAAATGCTTAAACATTGAAAAGTGTTTTTTAGTTTTTTGGTGATCCGAAGAATGCGTAAAAGTTAATTGGTAAAGGAAAGACGAAATATCCAAAAATATTTGGATTATGAGAATCGCAGTTTTTGAATTGTCGGATGAATTTTACAAGATGGAAGCATGAAGCTTCCAAGGGAAGCTTCGTGAATAGTAAGGAGGTGGAGTAAGGAGGTGGGAATAGTGATTTAGGGGAGAAATGACTTTTTTGTCCCTATCTTGGAGTAAGGAGGTGGGAAGCTAGATTTCATTTGTTTGGGATTTGAAAATTCTCCAACATTTGAGAGAGAGGGAGATAGATTTTGGATGAGGAAGAAGAAGAAAAGGAGGAGGAAAAGTTGGCTCGTGAGCAAACTTTGTTCGACAAAAGAAGATTAAAGGAGACAGGTAATCCGAAACTTTGTCTCATATAAATTTTCTTCAAGTTTTCTATGTTAGAAATATAACTTAATGAGAATAACAGTAAAAGATGATAAGAATGATTTTCATATGGTTGAAATCATGAGAAAAGAAAAAAAAATAAGAAATTAGAAGATTAGTTTATAAATTTCTTAAGGAAGTATAAGATTTGTAATGAATTTGAGTAATCCGAATGAATCATAAGAACGAGTCGGTGAAATTAGTAAGGAATGGTGTTTTATAACATCAAATTCCAAGAAAAATTGAAATCATAATCAAAATATCGATTAAAAATGAAGAATAAACGAAGAACGTGAAGAACACGCGAAGAACACGAAGAACGTTGTTGATGGACAAATTTAAAACCATCGTAGTGTAATTGGTTTTGATGGACAAGTTTAAAACCATTGCGTATAAGTTAGATGCATATTGCTTGGGTAGGAACGGTAGAAACGTTCAAGAAGAATGGATTAAAATGTAGCTATAACGAAGTTATGGCAAAAAATTTGTAAAAGACGAACGAGAATTAGAAACTTAGTAAATGAACCCGAACGTGTAGGGTTTCATAAGAATGTAAGAGAACGTAGAAAATGTGAGTCATGGACTCAAGAAAGAACAAGTTTCGAGTTCGGATGACCGAATTACTGACGAAAAAACGAAGAACGTTAATAACATAAAATAAACGAAGGACGAAGATTAAGCCAATTGAAGGTCATGTTAACGGATTCAAAATGAAGTTCTGTTTGAGGGGGATTAAAGTACGTAAGATAAGGAAAAGAATGGCTTCTGAACGACCTCATTTTGATTTATATCGAATAAGTTATGAGATCAGGAAGTAAGTCTCTCAAAATGGAGTTAACACTAATAAATTTTTTCAAGAATTATTAAAATGGAGTTCTATGCTAATTGTTTTGGCTAGATAGAAATTGATTTGAAATATCAAAATGAATTTTATATCATCAGTGCATTTTATGCAAGGATGGTAAAAGGCTAAAGTTTTAGTGCAATTGAACCTAGTATTGGATGTGATCTTAGGATCAACAACCCGCTATGGTATGATGTATAATGACGAAGTCATAAACTGTGACGCCCCCAAAATAGGTATACATCACCCATCTTGAGTTGCCAAATACATGGTACAAAATTAAAATACAACATAATAATACAACGGTTGTGTAAAATACGACAAAACATATGCTGTGAGTTTTAATACAAATATTGTCATCTAGACAATATCCACACTCAATTGAGTCCTCATTACATGTATTATCATACTATTTAACATAATAGTGAGGACTACTAATGCTATTAACTGAACCGTCACACCGTTCCCCTACTCGTCCTAGCTATATTCTCATTTCCTGAAGAGAAAAGTGAAAGAAAAGGTGAGCTCAACTAGCCCAGTAAGAAATATTATGACTAAGATAATTTAGAATAAATTATCATTAGTCTTCAACAATGTTAAACTGATAAAATATAACAAACATCAAGTTTAACTGCAGCGGAACAAGCAATCCATTAAAAGAGTCGAGTAGAGAATAAAATCTACTATATTTTATGATTTAAAATGGTTTTTCATCACTTTTATCATTTGAGACTCGTGAGAATAATAAATAATCCACATCATCCCCGCGCACTACTGCCAAGGATATTCATTAGTATCACAACCACAATTATCCATGCACTACGGGCCAAGGATATTCGTGTATTCATCAATGGTCATGATCATGCCAACAACTGTCCATCAACTCACTACGGGCCAATGAGGACTTTTACCACATTATTTGTAACATTACGGACATGATTATACCGAATAATCCCTGGTGATAATCATACGAAGTCCATCTATGCATTACAGGCCACAGATGACTTTCAATATAATATTAACATGATGATGATGACAATGATTTAAGAATCCAATTAAACAAGTTCAAGAATTAATTTATCCAGAATTCAATAACGTCCAAATTGTCAACATGATACTGCTTTGTAGAGTAAAATTCAAGAATGCTCAGAAGAATATTTCCATGAAAAGATACTGGATGAAGCGCAAATATCAAGGATATTCCACTAATTTCATGGTGTATAGAAGTTAAAACTTTAACAATTGAGTATAATAGAATATATGAAACTGCAAATGGATTTTTGCCCGCCATGCGGTAATCCACGTATACAGATAATTTCCACAATTTAATAAGGAACGAATACAAAGGATCATTCACCGTGCATGTGGTAATCCATATAGACAGGTTATTCCAACAAAATAATAAAGAATGGAATAACATAAGGATTCACCATGCGTGCGATAGACTGCACAGACATGTTATTTCCAACAGAATAATAAAGAATGGAACCAGGTCATGCGTAAACGTAGAGACATGATATTTCGCCAGAATAATAAAGAACAGAACCAGGTCAGACGAAATTTGCACCGACAGGATATTCCAACAGAATAATAAAGAATGGAATAACAACAGAAATCACCATGCATGCGATAGAATCGCATGCATGAATAATAATAATTAATGGAACTAGGTCGAGCGTGTCGCCTTAAGCGGATATTCAAATGTAATAATAAAGAATGGAATAATGAAAGAATTTCACCATGTATGCGATTGCTTGCATATCTGAGTTATTCCAACATAATAATAAAGAATGGAATAATGAAAGAATTTCACCAAGTATAGGGTAGCAGCATGTCTGAGTTATTCCAATGTAATAATAAAGAATTGAATAACAGAAGTTCTCTTCATGAATATGAAAGAAATAATACCCCTTACGGGTACAACAAATAATATCTCTTACCTTATAAAGAAGAGTACTCCGACGGGTAGGGTGGGTATATACTTGAAGAAAACTTGTACTACGCTCAAAGCTTTCTTAAACTCTAAACAAATACGCTCAAGATTATAGAAAAATAATTCTCTCTACAGTTTCTCTCTCTAGAGTTTCAGTGAATTCGTAAGAAATAATGAAGGAATGAGCTTTTATTTATAGAAGAATGGACTGAATAGTAAGTAATTCCTGAATGGTCCAGATTGATTTACTTTTAAATGGACGGTCCAGATTGGTTTACTATAAAATATTCTAATAAAACAAAATCTTTTAAATGAAATATAATATATTTTATTTATAATCTAAAAAAATGAATAACTTTATAAAAGTATTATGTTTTATATAAAACGATTTTACTATGCAAAACTATATGCAGGCACTATGCAAATACTATGTATAATAAAATATAATATATTCTATGTATAGTCTAATAAAATGAATATCTTTATAAAAGTATTACATTTTTTATATAAAAAGATTTTACTATCAAAACACTATTCAAGCACTATGCAAACACTATACACAATAAAATATAATATATTCTAATTATTTTCTAATAAAACAAATACCTTTATAAAAGTATTATGTTTTATATAAAAAGTTTTTCTGTTTTATTACATTAAAAATACTAATAAAACAAAACTTCATCATCATTATTATAATTCACACTATTAATCGACCAGGTCGTTCCCGGAAAGAGGGACTTTTCAATAAGAATTTCTCCTATTGGTAGCCTTGATTAGGTGACCAAACCTCTCCTTGGCAGAACTTCTAGACATCGTTAATATTAACAATAATAATATTAATAACTTTGTCATCTCAATTATTGATTTAATAATATTAAATAATATTGACAATAATTGAATCAAATAACGTGAGATACTATGCAACAATTACTGAAGTAATAATTGAACAAAACTGAGTGACTTCTTACGTAAGCATCAATAATTAATATCGTGTGCTACTATGCAACCACGTGTATTCCTGTACTTTAAACACCGGGTGTTTCAACAGTTAACGATAAGACTTCCGCCGTTATTTTCATAAATTTTTTTTGTCATTTTCTCAATCCGACAATAATTCTGTTATGGGGTCCACCAATGATTTTGCCGTCGTACGAATATTCCCTGTTAAAATGAATATTCCCCGACCAATCGAATATTATATAACAACTTACGTACTTTTCAAAATTTATAAATATTACCCAAAACATTAACATTATATCAAATCCACACTATAATATTCAAAAAAATATTATGAGAAATTTAAATCTTTATTCATAAACTTTGGGGTCTCACAATCTCCCCTCCTTATGAAATTTTGCCCTCAAAATTTACGTACGTACCTGCTATGCTGAAGAGGTGTGGATACCTTGACTTCATTTCATATTCCAACTCTTGAGGTATAACCTTGAATACCTTTATCGTCAAAAACATTACACGTTGCATACGTACATGCCTGATGTCCTTCGATTGCCTCTGAATGCACATCAGTCCCTAAAATAACCATTTTAGGCCATGATACCGACCTCAAATCTACAAACATAAAGAATGAAAGTTATAGGTCTACTCGTTATCTTTCCGAATCATCCTGAATCACCTCAATCTGAGTTCGTATGAAAACGTTATGCCTAATTTACTAAAAGGCGTCCGGACAGATTTTGGCTTAACACTTGACCAGCGCCTAGGCGCCCAAGAGCAGAATCTAAGAACTGAGCCTAGTGCCTAGGCGCTCGACCCTTGACACTTAGCTCCAATTTTCCAGATTTTGCAACTTTTGACGCACATACTTCAAATCTTCATAACTCCTTCATCCGTTATCGGAATTCGTCTGTTTTTGAGGATATGGAAAGCTTGTAACATACTCTATAAAACCCCCATGATTTCATAATTTTTTAGATTCATTAATTATTCCAAAATTTGGCTCCAAAGTCCCCCAAGACTAAGTTTTTACTAACAACGATATGTGAAAAACGTTATGAATACGCGACATACTTGGTAGTAAAACGAGTCTATAAGCCACAGTTCCTACTTGATCGAGGATTTCAAATGGGCTAATTTAATCAATGGTTAATATAACGCCTTCTTAAACCTTTTACTTTATATTCATCAGATTCGGGTGTGTAGCTTGAGCGACTTTAACTTTATTGATTAAAGTCGATTCTACTCGCATATTTGTTATCTTCACATGGGTCCCTAGAGTCTTTAACTCTATCTTCATCATTTGTAAGTTATACGACATCGCACTCGTAAATGCATACGATCTTCTACTCAACCCATCAGCTACCACGTTCACTTTTCCCACGATGATATTGAATGGTACGATCGTAATCTTCAACAGCTCGAGCCAACATCTTTGGCACATTATACGTTCGTTTTGGTTGAAGAATATTTAAGGGTTTTAGAAATGGGTTTTGTACTGGGGTCAATACAAAATTCGATTTCACGCTCTAGGGGTAGGCTAAGAAGTCTTCAAAAATACGTCAGGAAATTTATTAACATAGAAGTATCATTCAAACTGTGACTCTCATCCAAGACTTGGATAGCACGCCGCATTGATACCTATCAACTTGTCATCGTTATTCACAATGTCGCCTACAGAAAGTCTGGCTTTGGTGCATTCTGTACAAGGAAGTCAACAACGAAAGGATCGGGGCTCTGTACTTATGGCTTGATATGACAATGATTGAATTTAGTGGTTTGGTTGCTTGAATTCGCATAACAGGTTGGTTAGGAATATGAAAGCTAACAACCCTACGAAAAGCATGATGAGTAGTTAACTAATCGATTTCTAAAATCACATCAAAGGCAAGTTTTTTCAAAGAGATAAGATCGATAGGTAACGTGAAAGTGTCGATTTGAATTAACAAGATTTATAAATAGTGGAGGTAACGAAGGTTTCTACTAACAAAGTTTCAACCAATAAGTCAAAGTCTAACTTCGCTGGGGTCAAATTTAAACGTTGAGCGCAAGCAAGAGAGATAAAAAATGGGTAGAACCGGTATCTAATAAGGTATAGACTTCGTAAGAATTTATAATTAACTAACCCGTGCTAACTTTGTTCCGGTCACTCGCTTTTTGAGAAGTCACAAAAAATGATCTCCCTTGAACTACCGGTTTTGTCTTGTCTGGGACGGCCTTTGATGCCTCCATCCCAGCTGAACTTGTCTTCAGTGCATGAAAAAATCAGGTCAGCTGGCCTTCTCTTCCATAATTGTAACATGCTTTGGATGGCATCGCGCAGTTTGGACTGATGTGTCCCTCACCTCCACATTTGAAACATATGATAGGTGGTCATTCTCCTTCCTTAACAACGGGTGTTGGTGCTGATGTCTTTCCATCATTGTTGAATCTCCTCTTCTTGAAATGTCCATTCTTATTGTTTTGGCCATGATTACCACCGAAGTGGTTACCATTTCTGGCATGATGATTCCCTCAACGCTTATTATCATTGCTTCATGGTTATTATCATCACCGGTATTATCATTTTCACCGCTTCTTTTTATTTCATTATCGCGCGGTAATCGAGCCCTATTAACAACATCGTCGAATACAAACATAGTTTATGAGATTCTCGGGTTTCAAACCTCTTAGAAACATTCGCGTCATTCTCTCCTCATTATCAACCAAATGGGACGCAAACCAGACAACTCGGCTTTGGATGGGTTGACTCATGATCGCCAGCCTTACATCCAGGAGAAAGGGGGCTCAACTGAGAGAAGCGAGCCCTCTAAATATACAACATGGATTCTGAAACATGTAGTTTATGAGAGATAAGATATTGATGTATCTTTGCCTTTAAGCAAGAGGATAGCAATTTACAAATTACATCTCAAACCTCTTAGAAACATAAATGAAGTAGTTAATGGTGGGGTTACCATTCTCCTCCTCATTATCAACCAAATGGGAATTTGTCGTAAACCAGGAAACAAACTCTTGAATGGAAATGGAAAAGAGGCGGGCAGGAAAGTATACGTCGTTCTTTTCTATTATATTAGTATTTTCGGTTATTAGTTCTTTTAGTTCCCGTTTCTTAATGATGACTGTGGCTAATACCTCTTACCTCTATCAAAATGAATAATTTCGGAAAAGTACTTTTCAAATATACGTTGAACACTCTCGTATTCATTCTTGAACTTCTCCCAAGTCATCTTCTATGAAATTCATAAATGAAGTAGTTAATGGTGGGGTTACCATTATCCTTTTGTGACGAATCTTGTATGTGTTCCTAAGAAAAGGAATTTGTCCATCTATCAAAATGAATAATTTCGATTCCCACAATTAATCATCTTCGCCTTTTCCCACACGCCTTTTCACAATAGATATGAAGGTGGCAAAGGGAACCTTTTGCTCCTCGTGAGCATCCCAAGACATCAAATATCTTGCAGATCTACTTTATCCAAGTCTCTCGCCTTAAGTGGTTTTGGTTCTCCAAAAACTCGGTGGTCCCAGTTCCTTGAATCACTAGCTGCGGATCGTTGTCCGGAGTTGCCAGTGTTTCCACCTACATATTGGACAGAGCCGCTCTTTGGGCGATGTTGCATGAATTGTATAAAAGCCTCAACATTCCATCGTTCATCATCCGTCCGATGTTGTTGTTTGCCTGAGGATTGTCGCCTTCCTGATGCACATTGTCCTTATTATTGATCTGTGGAAACTCAACGGTCTCCTGTGCTCCATTGCTAATCTCAACATTCTCGGATGCCATTTTCAAATACTGCCACAAAACAATGGTTAATTAACATATCACATATTATCCCTATACTCTAACCGACCAATTAAATAACAAATAAACTTAGGTAGGTCATACTAACGAAGGAATTCCCCATCTCTCCCCTCCTAGTTCTTGTCTCACATCTCAGCCAGGGATCATATCCCTAAGCTTTGATACCAACTCTGACGCCCCAAAAATAGGTATACATCACCCATCTTGAGTTGCCAAATACATGGTACAAAATTCAAATATAATTTAATAATACAACGGTCGTGTAAAATACGACAAAACATATGTTGTGAGTTTTAATACAAATATTGTCATCTAGACAATATCCACACTCAATTGAGTCCTCATTACATTTATTATCACACTATTTAATAGAATAGTGAGGACTACTAATGCTATTAATCGGACCAGTCACTCGCTTCTCAGGACTCGTCCCAGCTATATTCTCATTTCCTGAAGAGAACGGTGAAAGAAAGGGTGAGCTCAACTAGCCCAGTAAGAAATATTATGACTAAGATAATGTAGAATAAATTATCATTAATCTTCAACAATGTTAAACTGATAAAATATAACAAACATCAAGTTTAACGGCAGCGAAACAAGCAATCTATTAAAAGAGTCGAGTAGAGAATAAAATCTACTATCTTTTATGATTTAAAAAGGTGTTTCATCACTTTTATCACTGAGACTCAGCAATAATATATAATCAACATCATCCCTGCACTACGGCCAAGGATATTCATTAGTATTACAACCACAATTATTCATGCACTGTGGGCCAAGTATATTCGTGTATTCATCAATGGCCATGATCATGCCAACAACTGTCCATCAATGCACTACGGGCCAATGAGGACTTTTACCACATGAAAAGATACTAGATGAAGCACAAATATCAAGGATATTCCACTAATTTCATGGAGTATAGAAGTCAAAACTTTAACCATCTGAGTATAATAGAATATATGAAACTGCAAATGGATTTTCGCCTGCCATGCGGTAATCCACGTATACAAATCATTTCCACAATTTAATAAGGACTGAATACAAAGGATCATTCACCATGCATGTGGTAATCCACATAGACAGGTTATTCCAACAGAATAATAAAGAATGGAATAACATAAGGATTCACCATGCATGCGATAGACTGCACATATAGGTTTTTTCCAACAGAATAATAAAGAATGGAACTAGGTCATGTGTAAACGCACAGACAAGATATTTCGACAAAATAATAAAGAATAGAACCAGGTCATGCGAAATTCGCACCGATAGGATATTCCAACAGAATAATAAAGAATGGAATAATAACAAAAATCACCATGCATGCGATAGACCGCACAGACAAGTTATTCCAATAGAATAATAATTAATGGAACTAGGTCAGGCGTAATACGCACCGACAAGATATTCCAACAGAATAATAAAGAATGGAATACTAGAAGAATTTCACCATGTATGCGGTACTTCGCATATACAGGTTATTCCAACATAATATTAAAGAATGGAATAACAGAAGAATTTCACCAAGTATAGGGTAGCCCACGTATACATGTTATTCCAACAGAATAATAAAGAATGGAATAACAGAAGTTCTCTTCATGAATACGAAAGAAATAATACCCCTTACGGGTACAACAAATAATATCCTTTGCCTTATAAAGAAGAGTACTCCGACGGGTAGGGTGGGGATATACTTGATGAAAACTTGCACTAAACCCAAAGCTTTCTTAAACTCTAAAGAAATATGCTCAAGATTATAGAAGAAGAATTCTCTCTACAGTTTCTCTCTCTAGGTTCAGTGAATTCATAAGAAATAATGAAGGAATGCGCTTCTATTTATAGAAGAATGGACTGAATAGTAACTAATTCATGAACAGTCAAGATTGATTTACTTTTTAAACCAGACCGTCCATTGGTTTACTATAAAATATTCTAATAAAACAAAATCTTTTAAATAAAATATAATATATTCTATTTATAATCTAATAAAACGAATAACTTTATAAAAGTATTACATTTTATATAAAAAAGATTTTACTATCTGAAAACACTATCACAGAGCACTATGCAAATTCTATGCATAATAAAATATAATATATTCTAATTATTGTCTAATAAAACAAATAACTTTTTAAAAGTATTCTGTTTTATATAAAAGTTTTTCTGTTTTATTACATTAATAATACTAATAAAACAAAACTTCATCATCATTATTATAATTCACACTATTAATCGACTAAGCCGCTCCTGAAAGGGGCTTTCGAATAAGGATTTCTCCCTATCAAGCGTGCAATTAGGTGACCAAACCTCTCCTTGGCAAAACTTCTAGACATCGTTAATATTGCCAATAATAATATTAATAACTCTGTTATCTCAATTACTGATTTAATAATATAAAAAAATATCGACAATAATTGAATCAAATAACCTGAGATACTATGCAACAATTACTGAAGCAATAATTGAACAAAACTGAGTGACTTCTCACGTAAGCATCAATAATCAATACCGTATGCTACTATGCAACCACGCGTATTCCTGTAATTTTAACACCGGGTGTTTCAACAGTTAATGATAAAATTCCGCCATTTTTTTCATAAAATATTTTTGTCGTTTTCTCAATCCGACAATAATTTCGTTGTGGGGTCCACCAATGATTGTGTCGTCCTACAAATATTCCCTGTTAAAACGAATATTCTCCGACCAATCGAATATTATATAACAACTTGCGTACTGTGCAAAATTTATAAATATTACCCACAACTATAACATTATATCAAATCTATACCATAATATTCAAAAAATATTTTGAGAAATTTAAATCTTTATTCATAAACTTTGGGGTCTCACATAAACTGACGAAGTCCTCAACGTACTGTGAAAAGTGCGGTATCATGATGTCATAAAACGTTTTGATGTATTGCGAAAGAATGTAAAGAAGTAGTCGATGTCAATTGATTTGGCTAGACGAATGTTTCAAGTTGATATCCAATTTATTGGTATGGTCTAAGCTACTTGATTTGGCTAAGATAAATGGTATGTCATGTTTAAAAGAAAATCAAGCTTTCTTTGAAGAAGTTGTGCCAAACCAAATTGCTTTGGTACAGAATCTAATGATTATGTCTAAGGTGAACACACCCCGAAATGGGGTTATACAATGGGTTGATTGCTTACGTATGAAAGAGGTGGTTTACCTTCTACGTGATTATAAACTGACCATGAAAGAAAGGTTACGATGTCATGCTGTTAAACCTAGTAAGAGTTCATCGTCAATTAGACCCCTCAACAAAAGTATGAAATGTTTTAAAGGAATTATTATATTCTTCGTTGTTCATTTTACTTCATAATTCTTGATAAGTTATGAAGGTGAGGGAATGTTTGAAAAATAAGAACTTCTTTGAAGAGAAATTGAGAAGAAGAGTAAGCTTAAATTTCGAGGGAAAAATTCTGTGAAGGAGGAGTGAATGTGATGACCCAGGTATGGGTGTGGTTTGAAGAAATTCCGAAGATAGAATTTTTATAAGGGGGGAAGTGTAACAACCCGGAGAATCCAGATTATTCAGAATTTAAGTTTAAAGAATTAGTTATTAATAAAATGAATTTTTATTAATAATATTTTTTGCTATGTGTTTATTAATCGTTCTAGAACCTAGGATGATTATAATACAGGAGGATTCTGACTACGAGCTAGACTTAACCAATAAGAATTTTCAAGATGAAAATAAAATTTTTCCGGGAACAACATTTTTTTTGAGGAAAAAGACGAAATAAACACTATTCACCCAACGAAACCCTAAAGGTTAGGGTTTGAATAACCTAAGCCTTTTCAAGAAAAACAGATTCTTTCATCTTTAGCCATACAGACGATTACCTCAACCTACAGATCCTGAGCCTGTACGGTCTCCGGTAAAGGTGCCTTCCCATGTAATGGCTATGTTATTTCCCATACCGATACCGGTCAAAGAAAAATAGGTCCTGATTCCTGATCCCAAAGTGGAAGAAAGGGAATGGAGACGTAAACAAGACATCACCAGGAGATTATCTCACCTACACATCATTTTCCATGATGAGCACACAAATAGATACACTCCAGACGATGATTGTCCAGACATTATGGTCATTATTTGGGAGAAGGAGGACGATGACAGCCCCTTCATCACTGCCGTCCATCAGGATTTCACCCTTGACAAATGGAGCAGCACTCCTTGCAATTGTCGACAAGGGTATAAAGGGAAGAAACTCTCTCTGCCCTGTAAATAGCAATAACTGCTTTCTTTTCTGCACATTATTAGCAGTTATTTTGTCTGTACATGCTAACACTTTGTATGATTGAACAGTTTCATATATTAAGTGAAAGCATATTTTGTTTCAGGACTCTGAACATAGATGTTCCTATAGTTGCTGATGAGGTGCCTTTTCTCCACAAGGATTATAACTTTGATGTAAAGTTGGACTCAGAATTGATGGAAATACAAGAGGACACTAAGATAACTCAGGAGATCAAAGAATGGGTTGAGGATAAACCCAAACCAAATCTTGATCAAACCACTTCATTTAACCTCAGAACCTTAGAAAACCCTAAGCTAATCTATATTGGCATGGACGTCACTCCAAATCAAAGGAATGACATGGTTACACTATTAACCCAATTCCAGGATGTGTTTACTTGGTCTCATGAAGATATGGTCGGTTTATCCACTAACATCGTCATCCATCGCCTTTCCATTAAAGAGGGGTTTAAGCCACTCAGGCAGAAGCTCAGGTGATTGAAACCAGAGGAGTTTAAAGGTTAAAGAAGAAATTGTGAAACAATTTCAAGCCAACATCATCATGGTGTCCACATACCCTGAATGGATATCCAACATAGTCCCCGTGCCTAAACTAGGAGGAAAGGTGCGAGTTAGTGTGGATTATCGGGATCTGAATAAAGTTTTCCTTAAAGATAGCTTTCCTGTGCCATTTATCCACATTCTTATTGACAATAGTGCTCAATATGACATGTACTCATTCGCTGACTGCTTTGCGGGATATCATCAAATTATGGTTGCTGAAGAGGATCATGAGAAAACTGTATTCATCACTCATTGGGGAACCTTTTGCTATAGATGGTTGTCATTTTGCCTCATTAATGTTGGGGCAACCTATCAGTGAGCTATGATGGCTCTTTTCCATGACTTAATGCACAAAGAGATATAAATCTACGTGGATGACATCATTGTCAAATTCCGAAGGGAAGAAGACTACTTATACCATCTCAGAAAGCTCTTGAATAGGTTGCATAAGTATAACTTGAAGTTGAATCTAGCCAAGTGCGCCTTTGGAGTTAAATCAGGCAAGTTGCTAGGTTTACTAGTCAGCCACAAAGGGATTGAGCTGGATCCCACCAAAATCCAGGCCATTACGGAACTGCCCATTCCTCAGACAGAGAAGGAAATACGGGGATTTTTGGGAAGGGTCAACTTCATCAGCAGATTCATTTCCCAACTCACAGAAACCTATGAGCCTATCTTCAAGCTCTTAAGGAAGAACTCCTCCATGAAATGGAACAATGAGTGTTAGAAAGCCTTCCTTATAAGCAAAGAGTAGCTGGTCAAAGCTCCTGTTTTGGCACCTCCCATGGATGATGTTCCCCTGTTCATGTACCTGTCATTAATGACAATGCCATGGGCTGCATGCTGGGACAAAAAGACGATAAAAGCTAAGAGCGAGCTATTTACTACCTCAGTAAAAGATTCAGCAGCAGTGAACACAAGTAAACTATGATTAAGAAAACTTATTGTGCTTTAGCATAGGCTTCCATGAGGTTATAACATTATCTCCATGGTCACACAACCCATCTCATATCCTGCGAGGATCCTCTTAAGTACGTGTTTAGTAAACCCATGTTAAATTATTAGTTGTCCAGATGGCAGCTGATCCTACAGCAATTTGACATCATCTACGTGACGCAAAAGTCTTTCAAAGGTTAAGGAATTGCGGATCAACTGGCCGCCGCACCTTCAGGGGATTTCAGACCCTTGGAAACATATTTCCCTGATTAAGGGGTGATGATAATACAACAACACCATCAGTACGATGTATACCAGACGTGGAAAATGTATTTTGATGGAGTTGTAAACATGGAAGGTTCTAGGGCAAGAGTAGATCTAGTATCCGGTATGGGGGAACAGTATCTCGTCGCTGTCAAATTATAGTTTGTCAGCACCAACAACATAGTTGAGTATGAAGGCTGTATTATTGGGCTAAAACTTGCCCAATCAATGGGCATCAGACAGTTAACTATCTTTGGAGATTCCGAATTGGTCATCAGACCATCCATGGGAATTTATCACACCAAAGAGCTACATTTACTGCCTTACCATCGGTAAGTTTTACAGATGGCGTCAGAGTTTGAAGAAATAAACTTCCTCCACATTCCTCGGAATAGGAATTACTTTGCAGATGCGTTAGCGACTTTAGCCTCCTTGATCAACATACTTAACACGAAAAACATGCCAAGCATCACATTTGCCCTTCAAAAGGCTCCAACCTATGGGAATTACATTAGAAAAGTATCGGATGAGCTACGTGCCATCTAACACCCCTGGTATCAGCGTATCAGGGAGTATTTGCGAGATGGATCTATGCCCACTGAGGCGAGCCCGACTAAAAGAAGGCGGACCATCGACTGACTATGAAATTTTACCTGAGCGGAGATGCACTCTACAAAAGAGATGTAGGATTAGGTCTCCTCCGATGTCTGGATAAAGACAAAGCTTAGAGGCTCATGGATGAAATCTATGGTGGAGTATGTGGCCCACACATGAGCGGCCCTTTACTTATCAAAAAGATTCTCAGAATAGGGCACTACTAGCTCTCTCTCAAGGCTGACTGTGATGATCACGTCAAGAGGTGTTGTCAATGCAAAATTCATGGGAATACTATCTACGCCCCTCTAAGGGAACTCCACAATATGAGTTCACCCTGGCCCTTCTCAATGTGGGGAATGGACGTGATCAGGTCCATCGAGCCCAAATCCAGTAATGGGCATCGGTTTATCGTCATCATGATCGACTTCTTCACCAAATGGGTAGAAGCAGCCTCCTTCCCCAAGGTTACCAAAGAAGTTATCATTGCTTTCATCAGAAACAATGTCATTTGTCGATATGGTTAACCAGAGGTGATTATGTCAGACAATGCTATGAACCTCAATAACAAAATGATGGAGGAGTTATGAATGAAATTCCACATCAAACACCTTAACTCCATCATCTACCGTCCAAAGATGAATGGTGTTGTTGAAGAAGCTAATAAAAACATCAAGAAGATCATGCAAAAGATGTCTGCCAATCAGAAAGGATGGCCTGACCTCTTTCCTTTGACTCTATTAGCCTACAAAACTTCAATACGTACTTCCACTGGGGTAACCCCCTACTCATTAACCTATTGGGTGGAAGCAATGCTCCCCATAGAAGTGGAAATGGAATCCCCCAGTGTTGATATATGCTTAGCTAGATGAAGACCAATGGTTATAAGACAAGTATCACCAATTGTCTCTAATAGACAAAAGGTGAAGTGATGATATCTTCCATTGTCAATTATACCAACAAAGGATCGACAGATCCTACAACAGGAAAGTCCAACTACGGTAGTTTAAACAACATGAGTTAGTTTTGAAAAAGATCATTGACAACCAAGATCAGTCTAAGGGAAAATTCGCTCCAAACTGGGAAGACCCTTTTATTGTCAAGGAGGTATTGATAAGAGGTGCTCTCAAATTACAGGAAATGGATGCTGATGAATTTCCATAACTCATCAACTCAAACACCGTGAAACGGTACTATGTCTGAAGTTACCATCAAGCAAACATTCTTGTTTTGGATCACCAGATCCCCAGTTAATTAAGGTTTTCTAACCATTTCTACATACAATATTTCTTCATACCCTTCTGCCCTATCAGGGACAAACACAATGTTCAAACCAGCAGCCTGGTTTTCAGATCGTTCATCTCCACTTCATTTCAAACCTTTCAGGTTATCCCACCAGGGATTGAACCATTTACACCCGCAGTTTTCTCCCACCAGGGATAAAACGTTTCACACATGTAGTTTTGTCCCACTAGGGATGAGACTTTTCACACCTGCAGTTTTTCTTGTACATGGGATCAAACTTCTTCCCCCGTAGTTTGTCCTAAACATGGGATTAAATTTTTTTGGCTGCAAATTGTCCTGAACATGGGGCGAACTACGTCGACCTGATCTCCCAGTTACCTAGGAGTAAGTAGGTAACCATTTTTTAAAAATGGCCCGGTCGCAATATAAAAAAAATTTCAAACACTTCTATACACTTTTACACCTTTCTACACCTTTTCACATACAATGTTGAACCTCTTACACCAGGTTCAAACTACACAGAACTGATCTCCTCTTCAATAGAAATACGTAGGTAGCTATTTATGGTTCGGTCTTACCCCTACCAAAAGACAAACACTTGTCAACGGTACTGGGATTAAACTTTAATCCACCACATTTCATCGGCTTCAGACCAAAGGGATTGAACTACCTGACCTCCCCATCTATGCTGCGGTTGACTCCTCGAAGAGCAACACCTATCCATTAGAGATGGAACGATTTGGGATCTCCTCTTCAATAGGAGTACCGACAACCATCTGTGGTGCGGTCAATCTCAGAGAGGAAAGCCACATTCCTCTCCACATTTACATACAGAAACCAGTCCCAAAACCAAAGAGGGTAGGGTTACACATATATCTATGATCTATTTTGAAAGATCCTAAGACATCTCAATGTCCACCCATCAAGGATGAGTTCAGAATACATCAAGATCACAAGCCCTGAAGAAACATGCAAATATCAAGCAAGTAGCAAGGCATAACTAAAAGGGAAGTGAATAAAAAATATATTTCCCTACCATATATAATGTTGATTGATATATACAATATGAACTATACATGAAAAAATGGCTAAGCTATTATGTGCAGGAAAATACAAGCTCATCTACAATCCAGTGGATATACGAGCTATCAAGTCCAAAATGGCATCTCTCTTCGAGGAAGGAGGTAACGCTGTGAGCTCCTACCCAAGGGTATCTACATGAGCTAACAGATCCACAGCCAACTACATGGCGAGAAGATGCTCATCAATATATGCACTCATCTCGGTAATGATGCCAGTAGTAAGGGATCTCACTGTAGTACTATCTGTAATGGCTACGTCCCAGACAGATATAGCAGCATCCCGCTCAACAATTAATGCATCTCTGGATGATCTCGCCTTATCCCGCTCAGCAATAGCGGTGTCTCTATGAGCTAAAGCATCATCTCTCTATAGTAAAGCAACATCTCTCCCATCAAGAGCTGTCAACATCAAGGCTCTAGCCTGATATCTCTCAAAGGTCATCAAATGAATACTTTGCTCTAAATACTGTGTTGAATGCTGGATCATAGTAGCACTTCATCTGGAAGAATCTATAAGAGTTGCTAGCAACCCAGTGGAATAGCTCCTTCTCGGTGGGAAGATCAATTTCCTCTATGGTCTCCCCATCATCAAAACTAATCCTCGACACTGTGGATACGACTGCAGCCGATGACGTCTCTGTCTCCATCCATGCAGAATACTATGTCGAATAGCCCGGATGGTTAATAGAAAATGTAGCTAGCTCATGCTGATCATAACAGGCATACACCCTGGATCTGTCCTTTGCTGATAAGTGGCGAGAAGCCAAACGCTGACCTAATGCCCCCTCAAAAGGATGGAAATCAGAAACTGGTCAAACTGTGACATCATAACCATTGGGTGGTAAGTAGTCATGCCCCTCAAGCCAGCAAGAAGAAGATAATCTATGCCAGGTGCATGAATAATAAAGTTATAGGGTGAACTGAGCCCTATACACAGCAAAATGCTGAATGGATCTTCGATCCCTTCCAAGAACATCGACCAAGATATAGCGTCTGTACACTCTGCTGGCTTGAAGGAGTAAGACATAGCTATCTCATTGATAAAACGATACCCGTGCCATCGGAAGGTACCAATCGGTTTTAGATGTGACATGAACAACACATACAATATAACCGAGCTACCTATAAATACCATTGCAAGGTAGGTACAACAATACGTGGCTGATCTCAATGTCTCTGTCACGATCATAGGCACAATGGTATGACCCTCCCTAAGAGCTCTCACTGCCATGATCACGCCAATATCTAACTCCCGGCTCATATCATCAATGGCCATCCAAGCGCAAGGTTTGTCTAAGGGCAGAGCCATCAATTTCTCATACTCCTCTAATGTGGGAGTCAACTCCTGGATCCCAAAGAAGAAAACCTTCCTCTCTAGTATCCAATGCTTCAGCATACCATCTACAAAGCCCGTAGGAACATGGAACATCAGGAGGGTCAGGGAATGCTGTAATAACTGATCTACTGTCACCCTGTCTAGAGGTGACAAACTATCACACCATGACCTCAGACGGGAGGCTACCAACACTGGTGGGGTGTGATCAAGGTTGTTAACTGTCAAGGAAGACATCTATGTGGGCCGTATCATAAGACCATCCAGGGGTCAATGTTGAATATCTCTGGACATACATACATGTGCATAACATAATACACGCATGATAAACAATACATGGAAATATGATGTAGGGAATAACAATACATACATTCCTAAGTACATCATCATCTAATACATCATCTCTGGACAACTAAAAATACAGGGAAATGGGGCACAGACACCCAACGACTAACAAAAGCCTATCAAAAGATATAGCGAGAATGGGGCACAGCCACCTAGTATCTAACAGAGGCCTATCAAAAGATATAACAAGAATACACATCAAAAGAAGACAATGGTGTCAATGGCTACATCATCAATCCTGTCCACCTGATGTAACTCCTCATGAGTCACTAGATCTCCATCAATGGGGATGTCAGGCCTATACAATGGAGGATCTGCACCGGAAAAATAGTATGGGTCACTTGAAAGGCCAGCGCCTGAGCTGGAAGGATCAAAACTATCTGCCTCTAAAGGATCCGTGCCCAAGTGACGGATGAAAAAATGTGCCCAGTCTAACTGCCGGGTCAAACAGTAAATCTTTTTCAAATGAGTTGGATCTTGGACTCAAGCAAGCCAATCCATCATCATCACGGATCCAGGAACCATATCCCCCGTAAATTGAGTGGTACGGGTCTAGGCTTTGATGGTACGAGTGGACCACCAGCGATAGAACATATCCTTAGTATACGAACCCTCTGACAATGTAAAGTAATCAACGCCCATCAATGGGATGTCATTGACAGGTGACTGATACAGGCCAATAACGCTTGCCAGGAGGCATGATCGATACACTAATCTCTCTTGTAGTGCTCCTAATAGCACGCTCTCCTAAATAGAGCTCCCATCCTCCATTTGTGAAGAGAGGAATCTTACGGGTGGACATCACGTACTCTACACTAGTCAGGTACCCATCCTCAAATACAATCGCTAAGTTTTCCCCAGAATAGGGAATCCATGTGATAACATTAGCTGTCAACAACTCCAACTGTAGGCGACAATGGGTGAAACCCTCTGCTACAGGGACCTCTATCAGTATGGAGTGATGTCATCGTCGTCCTCGTGGATAGGTCTCCAATCCTAACACACTCACAGGATGAAAACACGAGATCTTCTCATAAGCCTGGAACTACCAACACAAAGGTAAACATCTACTGTCAGTCGACACTCTTAACCTGTACATGGGAAATCAAAAGAGAAATACTCACCAGCAGAAATGGGTAAAATCCTAACCAAGCCTCTGTCAAGCCTTGTGAACGCATGTGCATGCCCCTAAGGAAAAATGCAAAGGTATAGGATCCCCAATCATACTCTCCAATATGTTCTACATCGCGTGTAGCGCTAATCAAAGCGAATGATACCGTGGAAGAGTTATCCGCTATGAAGCAGCCCCTAATGATCATCAAGAATAATCGTCGAAGAATGCGATCCTTAACTCTCACATCATCGGGTATGGGCTCACTCAACAGCTCACTCATAGCATCTATGCTCAAAGGATCTATACGAAATGGTTCTGCTCTTGAGCGCCTCAGCCGGGACTCCTAGTAAGGATCTGACAGAAGTCGGGGTAATATTCATCATACATGGCACTAGCGCCCCTCCAAACTCCATACTAGTGATAAACCACCAATCCATTGATGTCAGCATCACCTCATAGTCCAATAAATGGAGAGACTAAGTCTGGTAAAACTAGCACACAGATAATGCCCTGAGGTTACCCCAGGGACAACGACGAGGGAGGATGGAAAAGAGCGCCTCAAAGCCCCAGTCATGCACAATCTCTCGATAATATGGATGCAGGGCTTGATACAGAGAGTGTATATTGAACCAGTTACCCTCGAGGCTATGTAAAGTCGGGAACCTACATCATAAAGTAGATCAACATCAGAATCCTTACTCCTCATTAATAGGAAAAAAGGAAGATCAAATCCAGCATATACCTCATTTGCATGCAAGTAAACTTAGGGGTGTCGACTCAAATCATCCAGAAGCTATGGGATCATCACCTGAATGCCTGGAAGATCCCTACGGGGAACATGAGTAGTAGGATCATCCACAACCGGTACATCCTCCTCCTTATCCTCAACATCTGGTACCTCAACGGATAGGATGAATCACCGCCTCTGCTAGACGATGAGGTTGTCTAACTGAATAGGGTCGAGGCACATCAGAAGCCCTCATTCGCACATCTGAAGTGGTCCTGCAGGAACTAATCGGCTGATCCAGATCCGTATATCTGGACACAAGTCTCCAAATCACCTCAGAAAGGATGTGCGAAACTTTAACCTGGAGCTTTTTCAAATGCATTTTATGACTACATGCATGCATGCATTATTTTAACATACGCCTATAGTAGAGTTAAAAATTCATATCTATCCAATGCCTACATTTTGAAAAACATTTTGCCATATTCCCCTTTGTAAATAAGACTATCCACATGCACATAGGCATAACTAGGTGTCCATTCAGTAGCACACCTACCCACAGTAATAAACATTTTATATGCATTATAATATCAAAGATATAATTCGTAAGGGTAGCCTAATTACCAACATTATTTTACTTTTTCACCTTAGCTCATTTTTCCTCAAATAGGATAAAAAATAGCAGAAAAAGGTTCCAATTTGACTATTTCAAAAGTCAAATTTTTTCACATCATTATATCTAGTATGGTTAAATACTAACATTTATTATGTTGAACATGCATATTCACTACTATGTGTTTAAAAGCATTTTATGTGATAATTCATTTTTCCATGGATTAAAACTAGAAAAGAAGATATGCATACATTACCAGGATAATGTAGAACACTTGAACGGTGATAGAATTTGTAGAAAGACTCCCGAACTAAGCAGATCTGAAGAAGAGCTCTCAAATTTTCTATGTGGCGCAACTTTAAAATGACTTGTGAAAGCCAAAAATCCATTTAAATCCACCTACGGTTGGCCACAGGTGTACCTAAGGTTGACCTCAGGTGTACCTGCCGGCTTCCCTGGGTGGAGCCCACCCCTTCGGCTTGGTCCAGTACGAGTTGTAAAGGAGATCTTACAAGCTGAAAAGGCCAAATCAGGAATAAAAACGCTACGCGATTGAGCGAAATAGCCTGAAATCCTGGTTTTTATAAGACCAAACTGCGGGTCTACACATCACTCATTGGTATTCGCCAAGACATAGGGTTCACTATACTGATGATCCCAGCTATTTAAAACTACACTCGGCAATACCTCAAGAAGGACCGATGCCCTCAGTTTGGGGTCGTAACTCCAACAAATTCCCCAATGGGGATTTCATTTAATCCAGCCGTTGATGTACACGTCGACGAAGGTCATGCCACCTTGACATCATTAGCTGTTGGCAGTTAAACCCAACGAAGCGTCAGGAACCATCCGACGATCTCATCCATTGATGCACATGTCGACGAAGGTCAAGTAGCCTTGACACTATCCAGCAAGGTTCTCATTCATTGATGAACATGTCAATGAATGTCAGATAGCCTTGACAACATTGACTGTTAGCAGTAACTCCGACAGAGTATTAGAAGGACCTGACGACTCAAACCAGGAAGGACCATCCTCATCGGGGAGGACCGATGATGGAATATGTTATATAAGGTCTCCTCATACAAAACACATCCCCACAAAGTCTCTTGTACATGAGAGATACATCTTCAGTGGAAAGTCTGTACCAAGGATTAAAGACTTTGGTGATAACCCCAGTGTCAACATCCAAAAAGTTCTTGAGAACTTTGGATCACACGTCTAAGCAGTTCATTAGAGTCGTCAGTGATAACTCCAGTCCCCATCAGAAGTCGTGGGAGCAAATAGTCATTACATCCCGTTGGAAAATGGTCCAACAAATCACATTGCATCATACATTTGCATCATGCTATTGTACATTACATCATGGTTATCTTGTCACATTTCAAGTGTCTAGTATTCTTTATCCTATCCATGCCATTGCATTGTATGAATATGATAAAGAGGGGCATCTATAGACACTCAAAATTTTATATTTCTGTTACTAACCTGGCAGGAGGGAAAAATTATCTTCCAGAGATAACCCTAGAAGACAAATCAACTCAATTCCGGACATAACCCCAGAATTCTCAATTTTCCATCTCAAAGATGATCCCGAGATATCCAGTTCTAGTCCCGAAACAACACCGAGGAATACAGTTCCAATTCCAAAAATAACACCAGAGAAGGCCATTCCATCTCGGAGACAACCCCGAGATTTTCAAATTCCAATCTTAGAAATAACACTGGGAGTTTCATCCTTAACCTCGGAAAACTACACCGAGGATTGCAGTTGCAGTTCCGGAGATGACCCCAGAAAAGCTCATTTTAACCCCCAGCAATCAGCTTCAACCTCGGAGATAACCCCTAGGCACTCAGTCCCAAACCCGGAGATAACCCCAGGAGGTCAGGCATACCTCAGAGACAACCCTAAGGACTCCAGTACTTGCAGCAGCCCAATCTAAGAGATAACCCTTAGCAATGACTACTTTATCAGTCCAAACCGAAGATAACCCCGGTGAGGGGCAAAATCGTTATTTTTCCACCCCGATCCCATATGCGCACCGTCTCAACACATTTTGACATATATTCTACACTTGCGGCTCCCCCTCTAAAAATAGAGGGCTTGGGGTGACCTTTTTATAAGAAAAAACGGCGAGGAAGCCTTGTCTAATTTGCTCTGTACAAACTATAAACTGAGTGCTTTCTCATTTTAAACACTTGTAAGCTCATATATTGCTACTTTTTACCGGTGGGAACCAAGTGTTCATCCATTTAAAGCTATTGAAGTCTTCTTTGGCAGTCCACTGTAAGCCTTCATACCTTTCTTAAAGCCTTTTCTCCACATTTTGCACACATCGTTCTTTACGTTGAGAGTCGTGTTGCGTGTGTATGCACGAACTTTGGTCTGTGGTTTTTTTATTTCATTTTATATATATATATATATATATTTATATATATAGACTAACATTATCTAGTTATGCCTCGATTGTGCCTGGACTCACGTCCGGAGTGTTTATTGCATTTATATATATTTGTATACTTACATATAAATTGTTGTTGAACTCTTTTTGATGAGACTGGATTTATATTCTAGACATTTATTTCTTTTATATATATATATATATATATATATATATATATATATATATATATATATACATTTCTGTCAGTCTAAAGTTTACTTTATGGCCTTTTGCTGCTTTATTTATATCTAGTCCCGCCTGGAATTTACTTCGTGGCAGTTGATTGATTTTACTGCTTTATTTACATTTCTGATCCCCCATGGAGGTGCTTTGTGGAGGTTTATCGTGTCCTATATATATATATATATATATATATATATTACTACTTTATATATTTACATTTTAAGTCCCCATGGAGGTGCTTATTGGTGGTTGATAGTCTATATATATATATATATATATATATATATATATATATATATATATATATTTACATCTTTTATATATATAACTGCTTACAACATTCATATAAATTGCTATATCATGCGAGCCTAGGAATCATTTGATCACATATTCAGTCTCCTGAATCTAGATTCGGTTCACGTGATGGACATTTTCAGCTGTAATAAGCTTGTACATTATTTACAGTGTTCAAATTTCCTTTGATGGCTCTCATGCTTATGACGCCCCCAAATCCGGGTACTTGAAACCTGAACTCAGTGCTTCACGATACAATTTCTTTGAGCGGAATAATACTAATAATAACAATAATATAAATGTCAAACTTAATTTACATAATTATCATAGTTTAATCCCAAGTACGCAACCTTTAAACATTCATTGCAACACTTAATAGATAATATATATCATCCTGATCTTAATAAAGTCTAATTATTACATAATATATAGCATAAACATTCATTCAGCAATCTTCCCTTTTCCCTTGCTCTTGGCAGATCCTTCAGGTTGTTCACACTTAGCTGAAAACATTTAAATTAAGCAAGGATGAGCATTTGAGTGCCCAACAAGTAATAATAACAATAATTATTAGCTGGAAGGATTAAGTGTTTTCTTTGAATGACACTTCTACAACGAATCAACAGTTGTGAAGTAAGCTGAACCAATAATAACACCATATCATTTCCATATCAAATTTTTTGAAACTACGTACTAACTATAAATGAGGATCAGTCGACAGACTATGAACATTGTTTTTCTATTTTCAAAAGGTTAAACATAACTTCATCTGTAACCGTCATAACTTACGGGCACGGGGGTGATCAGCCCGTTATGCCCTGTATTGATCAATACTACATACAAGGACGATAATTTCATCCAGCATATCCGCCTTAGGCGCATAAAAGTTTCCTATATTTGGGATGTTCATACCAGTCTAGAATCTGAACCAAAACAATTTTGTTGGATAACAATAAAGTTCTATCTTGTTCAAAAACAATTTTAAGTTTGTGTTTAGCCGGATCAAATAGCATAGATGGCTTATAATTCAACGTATACATATTAGACACCGATAAGTATGTATCAACATGTGATAAAATATAATAATTATCCAAGTGAGGACACTTGAATAACCATGTTTGGAAATTAGCGAACAGAATATATATCTTGATCTACAATAACAGAATTAAGGAACTTGTACAACAAATTATAATTTAATAACTTACTTATACAGAATCATTGCATAAGTATATACAAAGGTTGAAATATTTGAACAATGAAAAAGAATAGTTCAGATATTATCTTACGCATGTCCATTGCATATAGTAAGTGCAAAGGGTTAGATACTTGCATGATCTACTGCTTACAGTTATGCAACTTAGTTTTATCTTTTATATCAAGCCCTATCATTAATAAGATAATTTATCCAATTAGAATAACATATCATATCATATTGTACTGCTATTTGCAGTCAGCACATAACCTAATCACATTGTCACATATGTTTAACAACCATTGAATCACAAATAAACATTTATCAAGTCAACTATCTAAAGTCAGATCAATTTTTGAAACACGTTTGCATTGTCACAACAACTTTGTCGGTAATTATCGAGTCTAAGACTCTATACTGATGAGTTCAATATCCATTTAGATAACTTATATATCGATTCATATTATTTTTCATGGCTTTTCTAATATTTTTTTAAATAATTATTACAATTTATCATAATTTTTTTGAAACACCTAATCATTATTAAATGATTTAAATATTAAGTATTTTCATTTTCATTAACATTTAATTAATATTAAACTATTAATGAAACCATTGCAAAAATATTAAAGTTATTTATAATAACTTAAAATATTTTTAAAGCATTTATATTACCTTTAAATGATTTTTAAAATAATTAAAATTATTTTAAATAATTACCATTAATATTAAAATATTAATGTATTATTTATCCAAATATTAAAAATCATTAATTATAACTTGAAATATTTTTAATTCATTTATATCCCTTTTAAATGATTTTTAAATCAATAAAACCAATTTAAAACTATTTATTTAATATAATTATTCAATAAACCTAATATCATTAATATTAAATTAATATCATTAATATTAAATTATTAATAAAATTATCCTTTAAATATTAAAAGTTATATTTTATAACTTAAAATATTCTTAAAAACTTTATTTTCATTTAAAATGATTTTTATAATATTAAATCATTTTTAAACTAATTTATTTAATATAAACATTAAATAAATATAATATCATTAATATTAAAATATTAACATTTTTCATGTCAAAATATCAAAAGTAATATATTATAACTTCAAATATTTTTATAATACTTAAATAATTTTTATATGGTTTTTAAATCATTAATTCTATTTTTCATAATTTATTTAATACATTTATTAAATAACTTAATTATCATTAATATTAATTTATTAATTAAATTAATCACAAAATATTAAAAGTCATTAAAAATAACTTAAAATATTTTCTTATACCATAATATAATTTTAAATGATTTTTCAAGTATTAAAATCATTTTTAAATAATTTATTTAATATAATAATTAAATAAATTAAATACCATTAATATCCCAAAATATTAAATATTTATGAAATATATTCAAAATAATTAAAAACTAATTTTCGGACTTTAAAATAATTTTTAATAATTTATTTTGTATTTTTAATAATTTAAAACAAATTTTTCTATAAAAATAATTAATTTTAAAAATATACTATCGCTAAAGGACCCTATATCGACGAAACTGTCGCTATAGGTGTTCTTGAACTGTTCTTGGCCAAACCTAGAAACCCATGTCAGTGGACAAGGTGGTAAGTTTGACCGTTCATAATTTTTCAATCTAGACATGATTTAGGCTATCTTAAACTTTGATCGTGTAGTAAAAATGTAACACTGCGTTATCCAACCATCATCTTGGTCAAACAACAAACTAATAAGAAGATCTGGACTTGCAAACTACTTGTCAGAACGTTTCTGGATTTTTCCCAGAAACCGAGAAGTTCGTGTTGCCTCTATCTAGCTTAATTAAATCACAATTCTGTTCATTATTTTGGTGGTTTTGTGGTTCATATCCGTAGGATACATGACAAAGAACAACTACATATCCTCATCGCAGTCCAAATCTAACACATTGACCAGATTTAATGTGGTCAAATCTTGTCAGAAGCTCATGCAAAAATCACTTCTAGAAATTCCAGAAAATCCAAGTCGTGGCCGAATGGCCTACTTTGACCATTTGATACGTTCGATTTGATGACTATTTTAATGTTCTAAAAGCATGAATCTTGAGTCCACATACCAGGCTACAAACTGTATACAACACATCATCAAAATACCAAAACAACTGACAGATCAAGGAGCTTAAAAATATTGTCAGACGATGTTCAAACTTTCTCGGTTACCCAGAATTATACTCGGTCATGGTCGGTCAACCGACTTTGACTGATTATAACTCGAAATCTGGACATCAACGGACTACGATTCTAGTTCCATAATAAAGTACTCATGTTAGCCTACACATACAAAGCTTAAAACAACAAAAATAATAAACAGGGGAGAATCTATGGGCTCTGCCATTTGCTTGTCATACCATAAAAATTGTTCTTGGACAGTTTTGAAAAATAATCATTTTAAAACCATTTGATGCAATGGATCCATGATGGATCATCATAGATCATCTAAAAACATCTCATAACACAAGATTAAACACTTAAACACAATAGTTTTCTTAGCATACATGATCAAAATAAAAGTTAGGATTATACCTTTAAGCTTCAAATCTTAGAACTAAGCTCTCCAAATCTGATCTAGGTGTTCTAAGAGGTGTTTATATGACTGAGAAACTTAAAGAATTCGGAGGTTTTGTGAGAGAATGAGTTGGTGAGAGCTTGGACAACAAATGAGCAAAATGAGTACATTTTCTCTCTCAATCTTTTATAATTTCTTGATGCAATGAATGAGCTGATGTGTTGGCTAGGTTGCTACCAATAATGGACTGATTTGTTGAGATATTTGGCACAATGTCAACATAGTTGGTCATCAACTAAAGGTTTTGCAATTTTTACAAGTTATAAATTAAAAAAAATCCAAATAGGGGTATTTTGGTCATTGAACTTATACTTTTAATGGCCATTTTATCATTTGCTATAAGCCTTAGGGTTTGACCCTTAGGGTTTAACCCTAAGGTTTAACATAAAGAATTTGTAGGATTTAGCAATTAAGGTTTATTCAAAAATAAATTTTTAGTTTCTAAAAATTGTAATTAGGGTTTCCTTAATTAGATTAGGTTTCTAATTACCGTATACATGAACATTAGGATATTATTTACTAGTTATAATTATCATTGCTAATTTTTGCAATTAGGGTTTACAATTTTTATAATTACGGTTCTAAATATAAAAATTAGGGTTTATAAACATTAATTAGGGTTTTAATTTACAATTATGGTTTTTCATAATAATAAGGCTCTACCTAAAATACAAATCGTATAACACATAACACAGTGTCTTAACATATTTTTAAAGTCTCATTTGACTTCGAAATTAGAGTTTAACAGTAATACTAGGGTTTATAAAAATATTGCTAGGGTTTGGTCATAATACAGCATAATTGATCAACCATTATCAATACGTACATACAATACATATTTATAGCACTGAAAAATAAAAATATAATTAATATTATATTATTATTCTCATCATTTGGATCAAAATCTAAAATTAGGGTTTGGATTCCATATTTGATTTACCTTGCATATATAACATTATTAATTAACTTAAAAATAATTAACTTAATTAATCTAAAATAAATTTATATAATAAAATAAATAATTATTATAATAATTCTAAAAGTCATTTCATATATTATTTAAATAATATATAATTATATTTTCATGGAAAATAATTAATAAAAACATTTTTACTATAAAATTAGTTATTATAAGAATATAATTTATAATGATAAATAAGTCTAACATAAAAATTATTTGCAATAATTATTTAGGTAATAAATATATTTATATTTATCACATAAATATATATACACATTATCTTGGCACATATTCCCCATATTTATTTTAATAAATTAAAAAAAAATTATTCGCAAAATTTCTAATTTATTTATATAGAAAATATCGGGTTATTACAATGCCCACAAGAAATTCGGCATTGCTATGTATATTATTTTCTCGAAGATGCTTCGTATCAAGAAAATAAAAGCAATCAAGTTGAACAGTTAATAAAATGAAAGTATTAAAGGCCTCAATTACTATTGAGCATAAGGGTTTGAAAAATCTCTTTTACAAAATATCACTGCTATATCTTGTTAAAACTGAATTTTTATATAAATTCAAACCCTTTGTATATAGGTGCAAACGAGGCATAGCACTACTTCTAAATAACTGCACATTTACCCCCCCCCCCACACACACATATTCATATAACAGTTTAATTGAAAAGTGGCAGTCACCGTGGTAACACGGATGTCTGGGGATGCCTAACACCTTTCCTCTGCATAATCAAGCCCATGGACCCTAACGAATCTCAGTTTCACATACCAGTTTAGCAGTGTCACATCACTGGGTCAATGTGCAAACCTTTTCTTGGTTGAGTTGGTGCAACCATTTAAAAATATCAACTGGCAACTCTTACAGTCCAATCGTCGACATATACATGGCGAGCCTTTTCACAACTTGTTTTTTCAAACAAATCTAACCTAACATGAGAACACCAAAAGACAAGAACAGAAAAGGGACATTAAAAATCTCGACGTCGACAGTACGAACCAGGCAAGTTTCTAAACCCTACTCTTATATTGAGCAAGTTCTTATTCTATATTATATTATGATTGAGCAAGTTTTCTATTTCTAAACTTTCATCGAGTAAGCTCTTAAACTTTATAATTGTTGAGCAAGCTTCATATTCTGATTTTGAATTGTTCAGAGTTTAATCATTCAAGTTCATGATTCCAAATGAAATGTTCTAACTCATTTGAAGTATTACTATATATTATTATACAATGTTCATTCAATTATATATAGTTGAGATTCAATATTTTATTGAATATTGATTTCAATATTTCAATTAAGAGTCGTGGACTCGCGAATGGTTAAATTTTGACTTAAAATGAAGAAACGAGCTATGAACGTTCATGAACGTTTAACGAACGCGTAATAGAGAATTTAAACCGTGAATTTAGTGTTAACGGATTCAGAAACTTAAGTTACCCTAATGAAATTGAAGTATACAAGATATTTGAGATAACGAATTTTGAACGAACCAATTCCAACTTATAACGATTAAGTTACGATCCCGGAAAGGATTTGAAATGAAAAACTTAAAAAAAATTCAAGGACTCACAATTGGCCAATAGCCTTACGCCTAAGCCTATGAGAGTGGCAATCAGTAATACCAGAATCGAATCCCAAACACTGATGAGTTGCGCTCCAACGCAACATATAATAAAAGACTTGGCGCCGCGCGCAGCGCCAATACTAAACCAAAGGCAGAGAAGAATGACAATGAATATAAAAGAAAGATAAGTTGATTGAAGGTGAATTATGACATTACTTAAACTTAAAGTAACATCATAAAGGATGATTAAAACCTTAAGTTTAACGTTTGAAAGTTAACTAAAGGTTACACAAATGTAAACATAAAGTAAGTTTAATAACACGATAAACCGTAATGAACCATAACTAGCCTATCGAACGTTAGTAAGTTAAGTAAACGGATAGTTATATTGAGAAGAAGGAGAAGATAGGGTAATGACAATACCTATTGATTTTTTTATGACCTAACGTGGTATGCTATGTAATTATGTGATGTAAAATCTTTAAAAACCTTCAAGGAAAGTGAATTAACAGTGGTAGACACTAATGGAAAGTGTTCTAAACCTTTGTCTCTAATTATTTTGGACAAGTTTTATGATTCATGTATCATACGCATGAATTAACATACAAAAGTGTCAAAGCCATTTCTTTATTCTAGACTAAACGTAGAGTATTTTGTGGATTTTATTATAATCTATCAAAATATTATTGATATTGTTATCTTGTGCCAACTGTGTTAGTATGGATTCAAAAAAAGGCTGAGTATGAACAAACAAATGTTTTGTCGTAAAGCGACTAGCAGGTGAGTTTACCAAAACTTAAACGTGGATACGTTTAATGTAGTAGTGTTGTATAACATAGAGTACTATAGGATTATCACCTAGATGTGCTCGTAAGAAATGACAGACTTACGGACTTGGTACCGATTTGTCCTTTTCAAAGAAATATTGAAATTCTCAAGGTCTTTGACCAAACTAAAGTTTTTACAGATGATTTTCATGGTTAAACATTCTTAAAAAATAGAGAAGTCCTATTTTTATTTCTTTATAATACTTTATAGCTATTGATTTAGTTATAGAATATATATATATATATATATATTCATATGATTCATGCATATTGCTCAATGATAACTGTTTTACTTGCTGAGCTAGTTATGTTCACCCTTACTTGAACCATATGAATGCAGCTAAGAATGAACGGACCGAAGGATCCCATGAGGATAAAGGAAAGGCTATGGCAGACAAGTAGTTAACTTTATAATAGAATACCATTACTTTTGTATTAATTTAATACTATGACGAATAACATATATAATGGTTACTACGAACCTGGGAAGGGAAATATTATTATGTAATATATAGACGACATATTCACTCTATTGATGTATTTCAATTGAATGTATATGTGAACTGTAGCACCATTTGTCGGGTTGGAAGATACCCGGATTTTGGGGCGTCATAGGTTGGTATCAAAGTTGTAGGTTATAAAACTTAAGGGGGAAAAAACCTTAGGCCATAACCTTAAGAAGAGTTGAAGAATTAAAGGATGAAGTTAACCCTAAAACTGCATTAAATGTGATATGTGTTTATAATATTCTAATGTTGTGTACTAATCAAAATAATTTGTTTTATTGTAGATCTCAGGAGATAACATGATGTAATAAGATAAACATATGGTTAGTGAAGAGTCTGTAAACCAAATAGAGATTTTACCGACACCCGTAGCTGAGGTGCCAGTGGTGGTGGTGGTTGAGTCAAAAGATTATGAGAACTTAGGGTTTACATCCTTGTTCGATGGAATGTATGAGGAAGAGGTGGAGGTAGTATCGTTTAACATGGTAGTACCTATAGAGGAGATGACTCCGGGGGAGTCGATGAAAGCGTTGTTCATGATTGTGTTTGTGAGATCCCGAATTTTATGAAATAAAAGTATTCAATTTTCTTATAATTATTATTTTATTTAGTAAGTGGTTAAATTGATAAAAGGTTAAAGCTAAGGGTGATAAGTGAAAATTTTTCAAAGTAAACAAGTTGTCATAAAATAATTGGTGATAAAAGTATAATAATACGCGTGGTTGCATAGTAGCATACGGTATTGTACAGTATCTTTGATTATTGATGCTTACGTGAGAAGTCACTCAGTTTTATTAAATTATTGTCATAATATTTTATATTATTAAATCAATAATTGAGATGACACAGTTATTCATATTATTATTTGCAATATTGACAATGTCTAGAAGTTCTATCAAGGAGAGGTTAGGTCATCTAATTGCGCGCCAATAGGGAGAAATCCTTATCGGTAAGCCCCCTCTTTCTTGGAAACGATCTGGTTGTTAATGTTGTGAGTTATAATATTAATGATGAATGTTATTAAAAATTAAATTTGAGTTCGAAGTTGAATTTGGAGACGCGGACATGATATTTGAGTCCGGAACGATGAAATTAGTAAAAATAGACTGTAAACACAAAATTTATCGAGGTTGACTTTTTCGAAAAAAAGTCAACTTTGAAATTTCAAAAATGAAATTGTTGATAAAAATATTTCCATTGTGTTGGGATTGTTAGTGTTAGTGGAAATCCACAGTTATTTCGATAATAATTGATGTTTGGAGGTTATATTGACCAATCGGGTAATTAATCGGATAAATGAGCAATTAATTGCTATTAATTCACATGCTTATAACTATTTGTTCACATATGTGTACTATTGATTCACATGCATGTACTATTAGGGGAGGTGGTGCAAGATTGATAATACTTACATGACTAAATTAAAAATGGAGGTATAGATGAAGGTACTATACTGTAACTATTTTTTTCACATGTATAAAACTATTTGTTCACATGTTTGTACTATTGATTCACATGATATACTATTAGGGGAAGTGGTGCAAGTTTGATAATACTTGCAAGACTAAATTAAAAATGAAGGAAAAGATGAAGACATTATACTGTAATTTTTCGAGCCCCAAAACGTGCAATTATCGAAACTATATTCTCCTATAAATAGAAGCTCATTCTTCCTTCATTCTCACCAATTCACTAAGACTCAAAAGAGCAATTATAGAGAGAGAAGGTATAGAGAGAAAGAAGAAGAGAAGTCCACTACTTCACTATTCTAGTATCCAGTCTTCTTTTGAGGTAAGGGGTATTATTTATTTCGTATTCTGAAGAGATATTATTTTTCGTATTCGTATGAATATTATTTCGTTCAATATTCGTAAGGAATATCATTTCGTTCAATATTCGTAGGAATATTATTTTCGTTCAACAGTCGTAAGGGATATTTTTTTTTTATTATTCAAAAATTAATATTTTCTTCCATACTCTGTAGTATGTGAGTAATAATATTTCGTTTCGTAAGTATTGCTTCTATACTCCATGAAATTAGTAGAATATACTTGATATTTGCGCTTCATCCAGTATCTTTTCATGGAAATATTATTTTGAGCTTTCTTGATAATTATTGATCTTTTCATACCGTAATACTATTCATGTGTTACTATTTATGGGTTAGTATTTACCCAATTACTATTCACTCGGGTATTCGGGGAACTTTTCATGCCGGAATACTATTCACGAGTTACTATTCACGGGTTACTATTTACCCGATTACTATTCACTCGAATATTATTCACTCGGGTATTTGGGGCACTTTTCATGCCGGGGTACTATTCACGAGGTACTATTCCCAAAATACTATTCACAAGGTACTCTATTCACGGGGTACTATTCACCCGAAAAATATATTTCTTTTCTGTCCAAATTATTTTTGATACATGAATATTATTCTTGAATTTTACTCCACAAAGCAGTATCATGTTGACAATTTGGATATTTTTAAACTCTGGATAAATTTAAAGTCTTTAATATTTATCCTTGATTTCATTTTATTAATGCTTATATCATTATCATCATCCTCATGCTTATATTGTGATGAAAGTCATCTTTCGCATACGTGCATAGATGGACTATTGATTGGTATGATTATGACCAGGGATCATTCGGTATAATCATGACCCGTAATGTTACAAATGATGTGGTAAAAGTCCTCATTGGCCCGTAGTGCATTGATGGACAGTTGTTGGTATGATTATGACCAGGGATTATTCGGTATAATCATGACCATTGATGATTACATGAATATCCTTGCCCGTAGTACAGGGATGATTCGATGATGTGGTTTATTTATTAAGCTAAGTCTCATCAATAAAGTGGATGAAAAACTTTTTAAATCATAGAAGATAGTAGATATCTTGCTCTACTTGACTCTTCTAATGGATTGCTTATTCACTGCAGTTGTTGATCTAAAACTTGTTGTTTATTGTATTCGATCAGTTGTTATACTATTGAAGGCTAAGGATAATTTATTCGGCATTATCTTAGTCATAATATTTCTTACTGGGCTAGTTGAGCTCACCCTTTTCTTTCATTGTTCTCTTCAAGATATGAGAATATAGCTGGGACGAGTCGGGGAATGGAGTTACTGTAATGACCGTGAATTTTTAAACTCCTTATTAATTAAATATGTGATTTAATTTTAATGAGTTAGTTTTGTGAGTTTATTTAAACCTTGTGTGGTTATGAATTGATTAAAGGGAGTCACTAATAGTTGATTTAAATTAGTGGACTAACCATAAGACTTTGATATCAAAGAATTGATAGGATTATTAATAATTAAATATTCAATTTAATTGAATATTGTAGCAGGAGTTGAACATATCGATTAATTTCAATTTTGAGTAATTAATTGATAATGTGTTAATTAATAATTATTATGAATAAATAATAATTAATGTGTAAAAAGATTAATAAGTTATAAAATGATTATATGTTTACTTGATTAATTTGTGCAATATAGTAAACCTTTATTAAATGGTAGTTAACTATATATTTTATATAGTACAAGGTTGCACATTAATATGTCTATATATTATATATATAGACTATAGTAAGAGTTATTTGCATTCATGTGAGTTGCATAATAATATTGTTATATGATATGAAGTGTGTGGGTAAACATTCATGTATACTCTATTGACATATAATCATATCAACTGTTAAATTAATAATGATTTCACTAAGTTATTATGATAATAACAATCATGGTAATAGAATATGTACATGAATTATTTGTATGTGCACTACTTAATACCTTGTAATTAGGAAATACATTGTATGCTCTTTAAATCATTATAACCTATGTTATATGAAATGAATTATGTATACATATTTTATACCAAAGTATATATTATGTGTATAGTATAAACCAAATGTTGTTTTGGTATTACATTGTTTGTAAATGCTGGGATTTCTTTATCCCATAATTAGAGTCCAATTCTTTCTTCCCACGTGAACAAGCTAGCTACCCTACTCTATTCTTCTTCTCAAATTCATCAATCTAGAGCAATAAGTAGATGGGGAGTGGGATTCATGAGTGAATCACAAACTCTCACCAACTCTCTCTTAACCCTTATGAATTCTTGAAATCCTTTGGTTTTATTTAGGAAGTAATCTCATTATCTAGATAACCATTCTCCTATAAATGAGATCTTCATCCTTCCTTGTTGCAATTGCTGAGAATTAGTTGCTAAGGAGCTAATATAGAGTGAGTATATTGTTTTAAGAGTAGCTGAATTGAGTCACAAAGGTATAACTTCCATTCCCATTCTTCATTTTTGATAAATTGTTTAATGGATTGATTCTTTGAATTAAGCATGTATTAGTTGATAGTTGATTTGGGTTATGTTTCTTAGTGTTATACATACTTATAAATGTGTTGGTTTTGTTTGCATGTCTAAGAGTTGTATAATGGGTTTAAACTGAGGCTTGATGTTGATTATGTTGGAACTCTACCGAAACAGAGTCCTTATTTCTCTTTCTAGTCGAAGTGACGTGGCCGCGCCACTTCCTTAGTCTTTCACCGCATGGCCGCGCGGGTAGCAGATCACAGTTGCTCATGTTAGCTCCTTAAGATATTTTGAGCATGTTACTTTGATTATTATATTCATACAAATGACCCGAACTTGTGGACTAAGGTAGTTATGTATATAGTAAGCCATAATAGGTTTGTTTTGACTTGGTTATTCATAGAAGGCTTAAATATTTGAAAACTAGAAATTGTATACATGGAGTATTATACATTCTGACCTTGTGAACATATGTAAATAACTTGAGTATGTGCACAAATACATATGAAGTCATGAATTAGACAATAAAAACGTATCTTGCAGGCTTGAATGAATTTTTCTAATGGAGACTTAAAGTGTTGAAAATGAACTTGATAAACTATATATACATTAAGTTGAGAACTTGTAAGTATATTTTTGATGTCCAACAAGTATATATATGTAAGTATGGTGTATGGTAGGTAAAGTGACTTACATGATTGATAGCTTAACATGTGAAGTCTTGATTAAGTAAAAGCGAATAATAACCTTTGATATGTTTGATGAAAGGTTAAAGTTAGTTCTTCATATAATAACATGTGTGTTGTGCATGATTGTTCGTTTATATGCAAGTCGTGTGTGCACTGGCTTTCTGCAAGAAGCAGCCATGTCTTGGTTTGCACCAAGAACAGCACGGCCGCGCCACTCCGTAGTACAAACCAAGCGCAGTCGCGCAGTCCCGCACTGAGATCTGAGTTCTGCTATTAAATTGAGAACTGATGCATGATTATATGGTTACTCTAATATGTAATACATGTCCAATATAGTAGTCATATGATAATAAGCATGTTATTTAAAGAATCCTATGATGTATTAGTGTTTACAACTTTAAAGTTCAATTGTTATTTCAACTATGACATAGTGTGTTAGAAACTAACCGTGTTAAGTGTAGAGTCATATTAGTTTACACGTACTAATTGGAAAGGTCGACTTGTTAATGTTAGGTCGTTTCAATGCAAGTTAACTAAAGCTAGAATTATATTGTAGCTGAGCAAACATTCACATTCCTGAATTCTTACTCTTTTACTTGAACAAGTTTGCTAACTTACAACAACTTTGGATTTTGTGCAAGTTCTTGAATTTCATACGATTCGTATATTGAATGCAAGTTTCCCTAACCTTACTCAAATTATATGGAGCAAGTCTTCGAACTTCACTCTTTGATTGTGAAAGTTCCTTGAACCCTACTTTTACTTGAGCAAGTATCCGAACACTATTTTATTGTGTTGTAAGTTCCTAACTTACATAACATTAAGTTTATGGAAGTTTCCTATCCTTCTCATATTGTATTGAGCAGGTTATTGTTGAAATGAAAGTTATTCATTTAAGCTTGAATCTTATTTCCAAGCGTGCTATTAAGTGGTTTAATTACCTTACAATTATTCCACATCGATATTATTGATATTCGCACCTAGTGCACTTGAGTTCGTACAGTCTTGGACTTGTACATCATTTAAAGTTCAATAATTCTTGAACTGTGTTGGATAGAGTCTGAACCTTTGTTCGGTTAGACAAGTGTATGAAGTTTTATAAAAGATATCCAAACCAATTGATGGTAAGGATTCTTAGACTGAAAGAACACCCCTTCTATGATCAGGGGAGTACCCCAAGTATTTAATATAAGATACAAAGAGCATATTTAAATGTTATGCATATACATAGTGTACGTGAGGCTGATCCCCTCAAGTACTTATTCTCTAGCCAGTAACCAAAGGGTCAATTAGTTATTGATTCCATTGGAGTGTTATAGTTCAAAGTCTACTTGACTAGCAGTTATTCTAAAAGCAATCATTAGCTTTGCTTTTAATATTCATATTGTTGAATCCTTCAGATATTCATATTGTTGAATTCATTGCCAGATATTTTTCCATTCATCATGATATATCCTTATTGTTGTATTTAAACTTGTTGGGCAAACTTGTTGCTCATCCTTGCTATATCATGAATTATATTGCAGCTAAGCCCGAGACCTCAGGGAAGGACACGGGTAAAGGAAAGATGTAGGATAATGGCAATGAGCATACATTACCTTATGCCTAGTTTAAATTACTATTATGTAATATGAACCCTAATGTTATTTTAGGGTATGTTTGTAAGATGATATTAAGGTTATCGTATCTTGGGACTAGTAACACCTTTTGAATAAACGACTACATTTATTATATTCTGCATTCTAGTTATCGTATGTTGTTTAGAGGTGGATGTTTGTATGTTATTTTGATGACCGAACCGGGGTCAGAGGACCCGGATTCGGGGGCGTCATAGGTTGGTATCAAAGTTGCAGGTTATAAATTTTAGGAATACGAAACCTAGGTTATAACCTTAGTAGAAAACTCAAGTAGAGTATGTTAGGATGGGTTGAGGAAATTCATCGAGTTTTATTGTGATACTGAAGTTGTTTATTTAAATCAAGAATGATTGATAGACGTCTTAAACTTCTTAATGCTAACATGAATAGCATATCACATAAAGCCTAATAATTTTCTTCCTTTCCTCAGATCATGCTGCCTAGGAGAATTCCACGGAATCAGAGGGAGGAAGGATCCGTTAACAATGGTGGAGGGGCAAATGTTGATCCAATGCAGAACTTAGTTAACTCATTAACGTAGCAATGCAAAATGCACCCTTGCAGCAGGCGGGTAACCAGGACAACACTTGGCTAGCTTTAAGGACTTTAAATTGGTAGGACCACCAGAGTTCCGAGGAACCTTGGACCCAATTGAAGCCCATGCATAGATAGAAGAGATGGAGAAGGTATTTGAGGTCACACGTGTGGCCGAAGCACAGAAAATGAGTTTTTCCACTTTCATGATGAAAGGCGAAGCTAACTATTGGTGGAAAGCAAATAGGGGCCGAGCAGAACAAGGAATTATTCCTTGGGATAGATTTAAGGAGCTATACCTCAAGAATTACTTCTTAGAGAATATGCAACAAGATATGTAAGTTATGTTTCTGGAACTGAAGCAAGGTAGTATGTCTGTCACAGAGTACGCGGAAAAATTTAACAAGTTAGCCTGAATCCCTCCACATCAGGTTGACACGGAGGCCAGGAAGGCAAGAAAGTTTGAATTAGGACTGAAACCATGGGTGCAAAAAGTTGTGGCTGTGTTGAAGATTAAGACTTACTCTGACCTATTGAAAAGGGCTATCATTGCCGAGGGAGGCAATGAAGCCATCGCTCGATTCAAACAAGAAAAGAAGACCGGTCAGGATGGACAGAAGGGGGGAAACAGCGGAAGAAGCAATCCCAACAAGCATAAATAGACGGAGAGCCAATCCTCTGGAGGAAATAAAACCGTAGGGGAGGCCAAGAAAAGTATGAAGTGCAACAACTGTGGGAGGAATCACTCGGGGGAGTGCATGAAGGGAAAAAGTGTTTGTTATCGTTGCAGACAACCGGGGCACGTGGCTCCTCAGTGTCCGAATAAGCAGAAGGGAGAGTGTCTCTTGTGTGGAGGCACAGACCATCAAATAAAGGACTGTCTGAAGAGAAAGGACGATGCAGCTAGCGGTTACCGCAACAACAATAATGGACTGAACATTAGAGGGCCAGCCAGTCAAGCCAACAAATCAACGGCATGAACGTTCAACATGACCGTACATGATGTGATGGAGTCTAAGGACGTGGTATTAGGTATCATTCTGATCAATGATATAGATGCATATGTGTTATTTGATTCACGTGCTACCTGCTCTTTTATATCCAAAGAATTTGCTAAATAGGTAGACTTACCCCGTGAGAGATTAGAACACCCTATGAACACAGAAGTAGCGAACAAGGAAAATATCCCCGTAGAATACATTCATAAGAATTGTTATACCAAATTACGAGGATTTAAGCTCAAAGTGGATTTGATAACGATTCGTTTGGGGGAGTTTGATGAAATCCTTGGAATGGATTGGTTATTGGTTCACAGAGCAGTTATAGACTGTAAGAAGAACTGTGTATACCTTATGACTCCGAATAAGTCGAAGGTGGTATTTTATAGTAGTAAATTACTGAGACAATCTCATTGTCTAACAATGGTGCAAGCGCAGAGATTGCTTGGGAAGGGTTGTATAGGTTATTTGGCTCACATGTTTGATACTCGACGAGTCGAGGGTGCACTGAGTCAGATACCTATTGTAAGAAATTTCGTTGATGTCTTCCCAGATGAGATTTCGGGATTGCCACCGGATAGAGAAATTAAGTTTGTAATTGATTTGGCACCAAGAACAGCACCGGTATACAAAGCGCCGTATCGTATGGCACCGGTAGAGATGAAAGAATTAATGGCTCAATTACAAGAGTTGTTAGATAAGGGATACATTCGACCGAGCGTATCACCGTGGGGAGCACCAGTCTTATTCGTAAAGAAGAAAGATGGGTCGCTAAGCCTTTGTATCGACTACGAAGAGTTGAATAAGGTAACCATTAAGAACAAGTATCCATCGCCCAGGATAGACGATTTGTTCAATCAGTTGAAAGGGGCAAAGTACTTTTCAAAGATTGACTTGAGGATCGGTTATCACCAACTGAAAGTGAGGCCAGAGGATATTCCAAAGATGGCATTCAGAACTCGGTATGGACACTTTGAGTTTCTGGTAATGTCATTCGGATTAACGAACGCACCAGCAACATTTATGGATTTGATGAATAGAGTTTTTAAACATTATTTGGATAAGTTTGTTGTCGTATTCATCGATGACATTCTAGTGTATTCAAAGACGGAGGAAGAACACGCCGAGTATCTTCGGATAGTGTTGGAGACATTAATGAGGGAGAAGCTGTATGCAAAATTCTCCAAATGCGAGTTTTGGTTGCAGAGAGTGCAGTTTTTAGGACACGTTATCGACAAGAATGGTGTTTCGGTGGATCCAGCGAAGGTAGAAGCGGTTATCAATTGGGAAAAGATGTGACACCCCTAAATATGGGTACTCCATTCCCACAGAATTTGGTGTTCACTATCTAAAACTATTACATCTAACTACCCATCATAAAGGATAAAGACATAATTTACTTAAACAATAATCTTTCCCATTAAAGGGTTACATCAACATCTCAAAATAATCCCAGGTAAACTAACATTAAATTTAATACATCAGTTTGCGGAATACGTCATAAAATAAAACAAGTCTTTAACATAATTCATTAAAATAAAATTCTCATAAGTCTTTAGCACTTGGACAATTTGCCCTTTCCTTTGCTAGTAGATGGCTCATCAACTTTCTCCACTTTAGCTACAGTGTTAATTGTAAGAGTGAGTAAACAAATGTTCACTGATATAGAAGGTAGTAATGATAACAACATGAGAGTGAACAACGAATGCTGAACAACAATGAACTTGTTCTACGAATCAAAAATAGAAAACAAGTTCGAACTTTAATTATCTGAGGGTCTTAAGACCATGAACTATGTCTTCGGTATTTAGCTATTATTACCTTAACCTTAATAGTCATTTTACTCCATTTGAGTTGAATACTGTCTAGAAGACAATATTCGTATTAAAACTCTTAGTTTATATTTTGTCGTATGTCACACGATAGTTGTATTATTAAGTTGTATTTGAATTTTGTACCATGTATTTGACGACTCAAGATGGGTGATGTATTCCTATTTTGGGGTCACGGTTAATATCGCTTGAGATATGATCACAAGAACTAGGAGGGAGAGGCGAGGAATTCCTTCCGCTAGTATGACCTATCAAAGCTTGGACATCCAGATGATATGATCCCATGGTAAGATTTGAGACAAATCCTCATGCGAGAACTATCAAAGTCTTAATTGGTATTTAATTGGTAAAGAATAAAATCATACCCTTGAAATCGAGCTTCCCTCGGTAAAGTATAATATGTGACATGATTCAAGAAAAGGGTGGTTGGCTTAAACCTGCCTTTTGTGGAAGTATTTCTTATTTAAAATGATTTGAGACAAGAACTAGGGAGGGAGAGTTTATCACAATTCCTTCACTAGTATGACCTACCTAAGTCTAATTGGTATTTAATTGGTGGCTGGCCAAAGTATAGGGATAATATGTGACATGTCAATTAACCCATTTTTCTCGTGGAAGTATTTAAAATGACATCCGATGAGAATAGCAATGGAGCAATGTAAGACTTTAGCAGAAGTTACTTCGCAAATACCCAAGATAATGTGCAATGTGAAGACAATAATCCTCATGCAAACAACAACAACATCGACCAAATGATGAGCGATGGAATGTTCGGAGGCTTTATGCAATTCATGCAACATTTGGCAAGAGAGACTCCAATCCTAAATGCGGTGGAAATAATGGCAACTCTTTTGTACGGCCCCCGCTTATACGCTTCAGGAGCCGACCACCGGAGTTTTTGTGAGCCAAACCACTTACATAAAGCGAGACGTGGATAGTATCAACAAGAGTGTCTCTACGCTTCATGAAATCAATTCAACATCAATGGACCTCTTACTCTATCGTTCGCAACTCTTTTTAGTTTTAAGCTCAGAATTTAGCATCGTCATTATTCCTAAAGCATTGCTTAAAACTGTGGGTTATCATATTATAAAAAGTATAAGACAATACTTTTTGGTAAAGAATGAATAAGATTATTTAAGTATATTCTTTTATCATCTTTATCATTGCTTTGTCAGTCATCTTTACTTTAATTCCTTTGCACTAAAGCCTTTCGCTTAAGTGGTGTCTCTCTTTAGCTTTGGAATCCATATCTATAGTGATTTCCCATCTTTCTAAGATCCTAATGTCGAATAGAATTACCCTACATTATTTGATGTCTTGGGATCGATGTCCGAGGAGAAAATAAATCAATTAGAACAATTCCTTTGCCACCTTCACGTTCAAATAATGCAAATTAGAAACTCCTTTCTAATTTCATTACGCACTTAATAAGGACTCTTTGGGTTGTCATTTATCGAATCACGTGAGGACATTTCTCTTCTTTTATTAGAAGTGGTAGATTCTTTATTGGCAAAGGCGTTTACCGGGTGGATATAATACTAATCCCCAATTTAGCATAACCCGTTTTAAGCTTTCTACTCATTAGAATGATCATCATCAAGATGTCTTGGGGAGAAGTTGTTATTAATAAATGATTTTAAGTATGATCAATATATACGTAAAGTATACACGTGGATCAACCAAAGAATAATCTAGAGTAAGTCTTGGGAAAAAAGTATCGTTCCCACGAAGAATTAACTAATAAAGTTTACCAAGCACTAACCCATAACCATTTCAATCTTATTTAAACAAATGATACAATATAGTGATGAAAACTATGAAATTAAATAATACTAACTATCCCTAGAATGAGACTAGATAATGAAGACTTGAGATTACAATTTCCCCTATTAAATCATTCAAATCCACACACTTCCTGATAAACCAAATTACTTGTACCGGATTGTTAGTCGAGAACACTAAAGTAAAGTACAGCCATATCTCAATGTACCATACCCATATCAAATATAATCCCCAGTTGAAAGAATACACATGAACACCCAAATTACCTAAACCACTATATGTCTATGTGATTTAAAAATAATTAGGGTTTAAGCCCAAGTTCTCAATTGACTACGAGTGGTGCTTCGGTATATGTCTATCCTAAGCACAAATCATACACCCCATCACAATGTAGCACATACAATCAAACGCTATCAAGATCAAATCTAAACCCATACTTCGTCTTTCAAGTTCATATGGGTTTTCACAGTAATTGATGGCCAATCAACTAAGCAAATAAGCATGAATCTTAATAGACAATCCCATAGCAATCAATAAGGTTAACAATGAAGTATATCAAATTAAACTATACAATATAATCCATTGCAATCCCAAAATAGAGTAATTCTGAATTTCCTATGCTCTCCAATTGCTTCAATCTTCAACTCTAATCTAATCTAGGGTTCTAATCTAATCTAAAAAGAAAGAGAAGAATAGAGCATATATAATTTAGATTAATTCCCCCAAGGGTGGAATCTCCTTTACATAATGATAATATGTCTAATATATATGCCCTAATTGAACCCCCCACTCTTACAATTTAAAAATTAAAATAAAATTAATTAGCAACTGCAGATGTGTATGCAAGCGCGGTGCGTCCCAGATGTATTTATTATTGCAAGTAGCCAGATATAAAGTCTTCTTAGTTCGGTTGATCGCGCTGGCATGCGAGTTTTTTCCCTGTGTAGCTGCGCAGCCGCGCGGCTTCTGCAGTTGGAATTTTGTGCTCTACTACTGCTTCATTCTTGTTTTGTTGCTCATCCCTATAATGCTTCTTGTTCATTTGTCCACCAATGCTTTGTTTCTTATCTCCACTCGATCCTCATGTTGTGCCTTCATTGATCACATGCCATCTACCAATACCGAGCTCATGCCATTTCCTGCACTTTTACACCAAAAGAGTTCTCAGTACTTACAATGCAAAATATCATGAAATGTAACTAAAAACACACTAAAATTTACTTGAGATGGGCATAGTTCTCGTGAATTGATATCCAATAAGTAGGTATAAAACCCACTTATCAAATACCCCCAAACTTAAACTATTGCTTGCTCTCAAGCAATGCATACAACATAAAACACTAAAAATGTAACTACAATGCTATGCAACTAAATCATGATGCAAACGAGTCTCACATTGTTCCAGCTATAACATAATTTCATTCCAAAATGCCTCAGCGAATTATCCAGATTCAAGAATACAAATTTAAACCAAACTATAGGCATAATATCATACACTCAGATAATTCATATATGCTATAGAGATGCTATGTGTGTGTGTTGTGTTCACCAAAACTTGATTTAAGAAAAGAATACACATGCTAAACTGCTCAAACTAGAAAATTACAGTCTAAATCAAGACTCATGTATACTTATGCAACAAAGACTGTTCTAACATATCAAAACAAACTAAGGATCAACAATGGGCTTAGCTACTTTATTTCTACTCACGATAGCGATTTTCGCACTTTTCCGCGATGTTTATTGCTATTTTACTTTTCTTTTTCTTTTTCTCTTTTTTTTCACATGACTGTGCAATGTCTCATTCCATTAGGCAAACACTGCTACCCCTTAGCGAGCTTTCAAACAACGACTCCCAGACCATAAGAGACCATAGGGCGCTAGGTGTTAAGACACCCCTACGGGCGTACTTACTCAAGTAGCAATGCCCCCGAAATAAGACTAGCCACGTTATTGCTATTTTTTTTATTTTTTTTGTTATACATAGCATACCCATGTTTTCCCAAAATTTGAATATCAATGTTTTGCACAGTCTGAATCCATGTTCCACATATTTCTCTTTTTAAACCCACATTTCTATTAAGCAATGCAACACATCATTCTTATGCCTATAAGCAATTGTGAACACGACAGTGTAAACCGAAAGCATTTAAACAGCGTTATGAATTTTATCGTGTAAAACATTATATCTCTGTTCATGTTATCCAAAATACTCAACAATCCTTCAAAATTCACTTTCATCATAGGCTAGAAAAAATTTTCATAAAGCTAGAACTTGTGAGACATGCACTAAACATAAAATGCAACTAAACATATACTAACACAAGTAATAATGACTATAAACTAAAAAAAATTCTGCAATTTATTTTTATCTTACCATAAATCTAAGACCCCAACTTATTATAAATAAATTTGAATTTTTCTCTATTCATTATTCTAAATTAATAAGGTGGTAATTATATAATGCTTTAGTTATGGGTGAAATGTGCAAATTTTGCAAAATAAGCAAGTGGTTATAAAATATTCATTCTGTCAGGGAATATTCGTTTGGTCGTGGAATATTCTTTTGTCGGGAATATCCGTACGACATCGCAGTCAATTATGGACCCCATAACGGAATAACTATCAGATGAAGAAAACGACAAAGTTTGAGTTTTTATAAATAACGACGTAGTTGTTACCATTAACACTGTTGGGTTACTTGGTGGTTAAAATACGAATACACGCGTGGCACACAAGAAGCACCAGATTGCAAGTATGGTTGAATTATTGATTCGTATTGAAAGCACTACTACTCAATAATTGTTACGTAGTTACTTGATCAATATTTTATTCTATCGATTCAATAATTCTTCGTGTTGATAGTTTATATTATTGTTGTTTCGATAATTGTCACTGCACAGTATTTCCCATTATCAGATCAATAATTCATATTATTTGAATAATATTATTAGATAGCATTATTGGCAATGTCTAGAAAGTTATGTCAATGAGAGGTTTGGTCACCTAATTGCGCGCCAGTAAGGAGAAATCCTTATTGGAACGGCCTGGTTGTCATAATTGTGATTCTGTAATATTATTTGTGAGTAATTAATTATTGATTTATATGATAAGAAAATATTTATTTGATGTGGGTATAAATGATGGATTTATTTATGTGGTTATAAATGAAGGAATTAATGCTGAGGTGTTTTATCAGTTTTTTGTCAAAATGGAGGAATTAAAAATCACCCGTTTGTGGATTTCGGATATTTTTTGTTTGGAATTTGGAAAAACTCAAAGCTACAAAGTTGTAGAGAATTCGATTTCATGCAGAATGGAAATAAAATTATTATTTTTCTGATAAACGGGCTATTTTCTATGAATTATTGAAGTTTCAGAAAATAAAATAATTTTTATTAAATTATGGGTGGGACCCACTTATGTTATAAATATGTGGGCTGCTGAATTTTCTTCCTAGATGGATGTTGGTGGCTTGGTTGGTGAAGGTTGGCATGGAAGAAGAAAAAGAAATTAATATTTTATTAATTTAGTTTCATTTGGCGTTCTAGCATTTTCCTATAAAGAGAGGGTTAAGTTAGAATTGAAAATCACACCAGAAATAAGTTTTCTCTCTTTCTCTCTCTATATTATCGAGCGTATTCTTGTGAGTATTTTGATACTTTGAGTGTTGTTATACAATGCAAGTTTCTGTTAACACTATATCCGAAATTCAGTCAGAAGTACAGTTATTTTGAGGTAAGGGATGTTATTTTCTTCTTAAATGATATTATTTTCTTCAATATCATTATGCCAAAATATTGGTGAACTTTTTAATCAAATTTGAAACTTTTTGTGTCGGGGTTACTATTCACGTATATGGCACTATTCACGTATATGACACTATTCACGAATACGACACTATTCACCGAAAAGTAAAAATTTTCCTTTTTGTCCAAGATGTCTATTTTGGCTACTATCTTTGATTGTATCCATGTTTTGATCGTTATTTTTAAATTCTATTTCAAAATTGGTTATTATGAAGTATTAGTGATCTTGGATAAACTATAACACGAATATCTAATATTTGTCCTTCTGTCTCACTGGATTCGTTCTCTAAAATGTTTTTCATCATCCTCAGTCCTTAATGAGGATATTATTGAATATCTTTGGCCTGTAGTGCAAAGATGAATTATATATTAACTGATGAATATCTTTGGCTAGTAGTGCAAAGATGAACAGGTGTTGAGATGAACATGACCAACTGGTGATACAAATGAATTTCTTTGGCCTGTAGTGCAAAGATGAATATTCGATTAAAGATGTATATTGATTGTTGTTACATGGATAAAATATTGATGATGGACTTTTAAATCTTAGAAGATAGTAGAACTCATTCTCTACTTGACTCTTCTAATGGATTATTGTTTCCGCTGCAGTTTTGATCTAAAACTTGTTGTCTATTATGTTTTATCATATTTTTCCCTATTGAAGACTAATGATAATTTGTTGTATATTATCTTAGTTATAATATTCTTTACTAGGCTAGTTGAGCTCACCCTTTTCCTTTTTGTTCCATTTTTCTTCTCAGGAGGTGAGAACATAGCAGGATCGAGTCGGGGTATGGAGTGATGGTTCTAGAAAGATGTTTTAGTAGTCCTCACTATTTCTATAAAATAGTGTACAAATAACTGTAATGAGGACTTATTTGAGTGTTGATATTCTCTAGAAGACAATATTTGTATTTAAAGTCACAATGTGTGTTGTCGTATTTTGCACGACAATTGTATTATTGAAGTTGTAGTTTGCTTTCTGTACCATGTATTTGGCGACTCAGAATGAGTGTTGTATACCTATTTTGGGGGCGTCACAGTTGGTATCAAAGCTTAGGGATATGGTCTCTAGCGGAGATCGAGGAATAGAACTAGGAGCGGAGAGATGAGTAAATCATTCGCTAGTGTGTCCTATCTAAGCTTATTTGTTGGTCGATCATAATATACGGATATTATGTGATATGTTAATTTGTTTAATTAACCCTTGTTTTATGGCAGTATTTATGAATGGCTGCTGAGAACGTTAAAAATGGAGTGTATGAGACTGTGGAACAACCTTTAGTCATAAACCAGGAGAACGTGAAACAAGAAGGCAATATTCCTCCTGTAAACAACACTACCGAGAAAATGATGAATGATGGAATGTTTAAGAGCTTTTTGCAGTTTATGCAAAATCAGACGAGGGAGACTCGTTTATAAAATATAGGTGGAAATGATGGCAACGTCATATTCATCACAACCAAGCGCTTCAAGGAGTTGGGACCACCAGATTTCTGGGGAAAGCCCGATCCGATTTACGCGGAAACATGGGTCATGCAAATCACTAAGATATTTGATGTCTTGGGATGCACGGAGGAACAGAAGGTTCCATTCTCCACCTTTAAGTTCCGTGGTGAAGCGGATTACTGGTGGGAATCTGTGAAGCGTACCCAGCCAGCTGCACTCAACATGTCTTGGGAAAGATTTCAGAAACTTTTCAATGACAAGTACTTTCCTAAAAGTATTCGTCATATAAAGGAGGTAGAGTTTATTAGACTGGAATAAAAAAACATGACGATGTCTCAGTACAAGGCGAAGTTCGCGGAGTTATCCAGGTTTGCACCTCGTTTGGTAGAGAATGAGGAACGTATGACGCGGATGTTTCTAAGAGGTCTAAAACCCGAGATTCGTCAATACCTTATCTCTCATAAATTTTCTCTGTATTCAGATGTTGTCAACGGAGCCCAATTATTAGAGAGAGATAATGAGTATACTCAATCGAGGGACCACAACCAGGGTCATACCGGTGACAACAGTCATCAAAACGATGATAACCAGCAAGGAGGGAAAAATACGGACAAAGGCGGTAACCACTCGGGTGGTAATCGTGGCCATGATAATAGGAGAGGTGAGTAAAGTGGAAATTTCAGAAAGAGGAGATTCAACAATGAAGGGAAGACATCAGTAGCAGCACCAGCATCAACAACAAATTCTAAGGGAGGAGAACGACCGCCAGTTAGATGTTACAAATGCGGGAAAGAGGGACATATCAGCCAAAACTACCCACAACAATCCAAGGTATGTTATAATTGTAGAAAGGAAGGATATATCGCTCGAGATTGTACTTTAGCGAAACCAAGTTCAGTGGGGATGGTGACTCCAAGGGCTGCCCCGGATAAGTCGAAATCAACAGTTCCTGGAAGAGCGTTTGTCGTGACTGGCCAAAATGTGAGGAACCCAAACAAGGTGATCACGGATAAGCTAATCTTAAACTCTTGCGAAGTTTATACCTTACTAGATACCAGTTCTACCCATTCTTTTATCTCTCCTGCTTGTGCTCAACGTTTAAACTTGACTCTATAGAAATTGGACTTTGACATATCTGTTGAAACTTCGTTGGGTGAAACCTTCGTTAGATCTACAGTTTATAAATCTTGCATGATCCAAGTTGGCACTATCACATTACCTGTTGATCTTATCTCTTTAAGGATACTTGCTTTTGATGTGATTTTAGGAATTGATTGGTTAACCACTCATCATTCCAAAATTGATTATTTTTGTAAGGTTGTTAGTTTTCATATTCTTAACCAACCTGTTATGCGAATTTAAGCAACTAAACCACTAAAATCAGTCACTGTCATATCAAGCCACAAAGCTATTTGTTTATTGAAAGACGGATGTCAAGCTTTCTTAGCCCATGTTATGGATTTGAATAAAGACAAGTCAGATTTGGATAATATTTCTGTTGTTAGAGAATTTCCTGATGTATTTCCTGAAGAACTTCCCTGTTTACCCCCAGAACGTGATGTTGAATTCTTTATTGACCTTGAAACGGGTACAAAATCCATTTCTAAAACCCCATATCGAATGGCTCCTATTAAACTTCAGGAGTTAAAAGTCCAACTACAGGAATTATTAGATATCGGTTTAATTCGTCCTAGTACATCTCCTTGGGGTGCTCCTGTTTTATTCGTAAAGAAGAAAGATATGAGTATGCAACTTTGTATTGACTACCGGGAATTAAACCATGTCACCATTAAGAATAGGTATCCGCTACCTCACATTGATGACCTATTTGACCAGTTACAAGGAGCACAATTCTTTTCAAAGATCGACCTTCGTTTTGGATATCATCAGCTGAAGATTAAAACTGAGAATATTCCAAAGACTGCCTTCACAACTCGGTACGGGTATTATGAATTCATAGTCATGTCTTTTGGATTGACTAATGCTCCTGCTGCTTTCATTGATATGATGAACCGTGTATTCAAGGAATATTTGGATCAGTTTGTTGTTGTCTTTATTGATGACATCATCATCTATTCCAAAAGCCGTGAAGATCATGAGCACCATTTGAAGCTGATACTTGAAAGGCTTCATGAAAACAAGCTTTATGACAAGCTGAAGAAATGCGAGTTCTGATTTTAGGAAGTAGCATTCCTTGGGCACGTGGTGTCAAAATATGGAGTATCTGTTGACCCGACGAAGATTGAAGTAATACAAAGTTGGGAGCAACCAAAGTCGGTGACCGAAGTACGCAGCTTTCTGGGCTTAGCTGATATTATCGGAGATTCGTGGAAGGATTTTCTCAAATCGCCACTCCGTTAAATCAGCTGACTCGGAAAGATACAAAATTTGTATGGAGCGAAGAATGCGAGAAGAGTTTCCAAGAGCTTAAGAGGAGACTCATTTCGGCACCTATTCAGGCAATACCATTTGGTACGGATGGATTTTTTATCTACAACGATGCTTCGTAAAGGGTTAGGATGTGTTCTCATGCAACATAGGAAAGTCATAGCCTATGCCTCACGAAAACTCAAAGAATATGAGAGGAATTATCCTACTCATGATCTAGAGTTGGCAGCAGTAGTTTTCGCGTTGAAAATCTGGAGACATTACCTGCATGGGAGAAAGTGGGGATTTATACGGACCATAAAAGCCTCAAATATTTCTTCACCCAAAAAGAACTCAACATACGGAAACAAAGTTGGCTTGAGCTGTTGAAAGATTACGATCACACTATTCAATATCATCCTGGAAAAGCGAACGTAGTTGCTGACGCATTGAGTAAGATCATATGCGAGTACAAGTACGATATTGTCAACACAAAGGCCAATTTTGTATGACTTGCAAAGGATGGAGATAGAATTAAAGACTCCAGGGACCCACATGATGATGGCGAATATACGAGTAGAACCGACTTTAATCGATAAAATTAAAGTTGCTCAAGCTATGGACCTGGGGCTGATGCGTATGAAGAAGAAAGTGCAAGAAGGAGCTATTCCAGAAGAAAGAATCGATGAAGAAGGAATAATTTGAGTCAACTCTAGACTTTACGTTCTTAACGATCCTAACTTGAAGCATAGAATCATGATGGAGGCACACAACACCCCGTTTGTAATCCATCCTAGGAGTACCAAAATGTATCATGATATTCGACACACATTTTGGTGGAACAATATGAAGAGGGAGATTGCAGAGTTTATCTCGAGGTGTTTAACTTGTCAACGAGTAAAGGCAGAGCATCAAGTGCCAAAAGGTCCATTGCAACCACTTGAGATTTCAGAATGGAAGTGGGAACACATTACCATGGATTTTGTTACAGGTAAAGTATCGTTCCCATATAGAATTAACTAATAAAGTTTACCAAGCACTAACCCATAACCATTTCAATCTTATTTAAACAAATGATACAATATAGTGATGAAAACTATGAAATTAAATAATACTAACTATCCCTAGAATGAGACTAGATAATGAAGACTTGAGATTACAATTTCCCCTATTGAATCATTCAAATCCACACACTTCATGATAAACCAAATTACTTGTACCGGATTATTAGTCGAGAACACTAAAGTAAAGTACAGCCATATCTCAATGTACCATACCCATATCAAATATAATCCCCAGTTGAAAGAATACACATGAACACCCAAATTACCTAAACCATTATATGTCTATGTGATTTACAAATAATTAGGGTTTAAGCCCAAGTTCTCAATTGACTACGAGTGGTGCTTCGGTATATGTCTATCCTAAGCACAAATCATACACCCCATCACAATGTAGCACATACAATCAAACTCTATCAAGATCAAATCTAAACCCATACTTCGTCTTTCAAGTTCATATGGGTTTTCACAATAATTGATGGCCAATCAACTAAGCAAATAAGCATGAATCTTAATAGACAATCCCATAGAAATCACTAAGGTTAAAAATGAAGTATATCAAATTAAACTAAACAATATAATCCATTGCAATCCCAAAATAGAGTAATTCTGAATTTCCTATGCTCTCCAATTGATTCAATCTTCAACACTAATCTAATCTAGGGTTCTAATCTAATATAAAAAAAAGAGAAGAGTAGAGCATATGTAATTTAGATTAATCCCCCCAAGGGTGGAATCTCCTTTACATAATGATAATATGTCTAATATATATGCCCTAATTGAACCCCCCACTCTTACAATTTAAAAATTAAAATAAAATTAATTAGCAGCTGCAGATGTCGCGCGCGGGCGCGAGTGTCCCCTATATATTCATCACACGGGCGCGCGTATACAAAGTCTTCTTAGTTTGGTTAATTGCGCGGGCACGCGAGTTTTTTCCTGAGTAGCCGCGCAGCCGCGCGGCTTCTGCAGTTGGAATTCTGTGCTCTACTACTGCTTCATTCTTGTTCTGCTGCTCATCCTTGTCATGCTGCTCTTGTTCATTTGTCCACCAATGCTTGGTTTCTTTTCTCCACTCGATCCTCATGTTGTGCCTTCATTGATCACATGCCATCTACCAATACCGAGCTCATGCCATTTCCTGCACTTTTACACCAAAAGAGTTCTCAGTACTTACAATGCAAAATATCATGAAATGTAACTAAAAACACACTAAAATGTACTTGAGATGGGCATAGTTCTCGTGAATTGATATCCAATAAGTAGGTATAAAACCCACTTATCAGAAGTTCCAAGAATTGTTCAACGACAAGTACTTTCCTGAAAGTATTCGTTACATGAAAGATGTAGAGTTCATTAAACTGGAGCAAAACAACATGACCGTGTCGCAATACGAAGCCAAGTTTGCCGAGTTGTCCTTGTTTGTGTCCCATTTGGATGATAATGAGGAGAGAATGACGCGAAAGTTTCTAAGACGTTTAGAACCCTAGATACGTCCATACCTTATCTCTCATAAACTGTGTTTGTATTCAGATGTTGTGAATAGGGCTCAGTTATTGGAGCGCGATAATGAGTCAACCCAACCAAGAGAGAGCAACCAACAAAATGATAATACCAGTGGTAGCAGTCATCGAAGCGGTGACAACAAGCGTGTAAGGAATCAACATGCTAGAAATGGTAACCACTTCAGTGGTAATCATGGCCAAGACAATAAGAGTGGACATTTCAAGAAGAAGAGATTCAACAATGATGGAAAGACGTCAGCACCTATTGTTAAGGAAGGAGAGCGACCACCTATTATATGCTTCAAATATGGAGGGGAGGGACACATCAGTCCAAACTGCGCGATGCAATCCAAAGCGTGTTATAATTATGGAAGAGAAGGTCACCTAGCTTGATTTTGTTGTGCACCAAAGACAAGTCCAGCTGGGATGGAGGCACCAAAAGCCATCCCAGAAAAGTCAAAGCCGGTAGTTCAAGGGAGAGCGTTTGTCGTGACCTCCCAGAAAACAAGGAACCCAAACGAGGTCATCACAGGTAAGCTTATCATAAACTCTAGCAAAGTCTATACCTTATTTGATACCGGTTCTACCCATTCTTTCATTTCTCCTACTTACGCTCAACGTTTAAATTTGACTCCGTAGAAATTAGACTTTGACTTATCTGTTAAAACTCCATTGGGAGAAACCTTCATTACATCCACTGTTTATAAGTCTTGTTTGGTTCAAATAGGTACCCTCACATTACCTGTCGATCTTATTTCATTGAAAATACTTGCATTCGACGTAATTTTAGGGATTGATTGGTTAACTACTCATCATAAAAAAATTGATTATTTTCGTAAGGTTATTAGCTTTCATATTCCTAACTAACCTAGTATGCGAATTCAAGCAACCAAACTATTAGAATCAATCACTGTCATCTCAAGCCATAAAGCTATTCGTTTATTGAAAAACGGATGTCAAGCTTTCTTAGCTCATGTCACGGATTTAAACAAAAATACGCCAGTTTTGAATGATATTTCTATTGTTAATAAATTTCCTGACGTATTTCCTGAAGAACTTCCTGGCCTACCCACAGAGCCTAAAATTGAATTTTGTATCGACCTTAAACCCGGTACAAAACCCATTTCCAAAGCTCTATATCGAATGGCTCCTATTGAACTTCAAGAGTTAAAGACCCAATTACAGGAATTGTTAGACATCGGTTTCATTCGTCCTAGTACGTCTCCTTAGGGTGCTCCTGTTCTATTCGTGAAGATGAAAAATGGGAGTATGTGACTTTGTATTGATTATCGATAGTTGAATCATGTCACCATCAAAAATAGGTACCCATTCCCATGTATTGATGACCTGTTTGACCAGTTGCAAGGCGCCAAATTCTTTTCAAAGATCGATCTTCGATTTAGATATCATCAATTAAAGATTAGAACTGATGACATTCCAAAGATGACTTTCAGAACTCGGTACGGGCATTATGAATTCCTAGTCATGTCTTTTGGATTGACTAATGCTCTTGCTGCCTTCATGGATATGATGAACCAAGTATTCAAGGAATATTTGGATCACTTTGTGGTCGTCTTTATTGATGATCCTCATATATTCCAAAAGCAGTGAAGATCATGAGCAACACTTGAGGCTTATACTCCAAAAGCTTTGTGAAAACAAGCTTTATGCCAAGTTAAAGAAATACGAGTTCTGGCTTGAGAAAGTAGCATTTCTTGGGCACGTAGTATCAAGTCATGGAATATCTGTTGACTCGACAAAGATTGAAGCTATTCAAAACTGGGAGCAACCTAAATCAGTGACCGAAGTACGTAGCTTTCTTGGCTTAGCTAGTTATTATCAAAAATTCGTAGAAGGGTTTTCTCGAATCGCTACTCCATTAACTCAGCTGACTCGGAAAGATACCAAATTCGGTTGGAGCGTGGAATGTGAGAAGAGTTTTCATGAAGTCCAGAGGAGACTCATTTCAGCACCTGTTCTGACAATACCATCTGGCTTAGAGGGATTTGTCATCTACAGTGATGCTTCATGTGACGCCCCGGAATCCGGTCTATCTTCACACCCGGATTCCGTACATCACGATCCCATCTTCTTCCAAACATACATCATTATATAGCTAAATATAACAACATATACTCTCAAATCCCAGGTTCTGGAAACCTTATAACCTTTTTCATTTCAAATAATGATAAATACATTATTCATTTCATCTTATAAGAGTGACTTTTATCCGCCACCAAGGATATATAACAGTTCCTTAAACTAGTCTATAGTTTAATTTCATCTTCCTATATTATAAATCTTCACTTGATCTTCTCGCTATTCACATCCTGAATAGCACCTCATCTGGATACCGTCATCTTAATCTTTACGAGATCCTTAAGTTCTTCTAACATCGTTCGCTGAAAATGTTTTTCATATAAAAGCAAGTGTGAGCATTCAATTGCCCAGTAAGTCATCACAATAGAACAAACATCTTTAAGAATTAAAACATTCTTTTAAAACTTCAATAACCGAACAAAGGTTATGAAGCAGCTTGAATAATAGGAATAATCTCGACTCCTATCATTTTAAAACATTATTCACATGCACTTTGAAATACTTTCATTCTTCTACCTTTTTCATACTCATCATGTCTGGCTAGAATCATTAGCACAAACTTAACAATAACGGATCATGTATAAACAGAACATAATTGTATTGAACAACTCAATCACAGAACAGTTCATATCATAGAAACACCGAAGTGTTCACATTGTGGCTCAAGGCCTCATACGTTCTACCACCTTGTACAAATATCACACATTCACACGTAGACAGAACTTCTCAAGTTTAACATCTGAGAAGTTTAAGAAACTAGCATTCATTTAAAGTATGAATGAAGTTAGGAAACTTGCCTTACGCACAGCTACAACTTACGTTGAACTGCTCATTCCAGTTCCTATGTAGCACATAAGAAAAACAACACATACACCCATTAGTCATGTATATTTGACTTATGTATTAGTTTGCTTAACTTTACTTCTTAGGGTTTGCATTCTTGCAACCTAAGTTTACGCGACCACTTTCATTATCGTTTTACAGCTTCATGACATACGGAGATGTCTTACTTATACGTTCATCATCTTTGATGTTTTACATTCTTATCTTCTTCTTATAACTTCTCTAAGACTCAGCACACATCGCTTCTCTGCTAGTAGTCCATATGGTACTCTGAGTGGTTTCCCACAAACAACCAACAAACAAGTTCTCGTCTCGTCTACACTGCCCATAACAGTGAGTTAGATCGGTTGCCAGTTTTGTATATACCTTCGCTCTCTGAAGGAATTGTTTAGCCCAGTTCCCATATGTCAACCATCAAAGGTTACGATTGTACTACAACTTAACTTATCTTAACTTATCCGAATTATTAAACTATAATCTTCATTAAGTTAATTTCTCATTCCTTATGGCTTCCTGGCAACTAAATGTCATACCTTAGTATTCACTCTTTATCGTCTAAGTCATACAGTATTTTGTATACTCAGAGCGATCATTCCCTTTAATCCTTACTCGGCTTCGTTATGTTAAATGTTATTATCTTTAATTCAACTTCTTTATCATTCATGGTTTAATCATTGACCTTCATCATCTTACGGTCAAACCATACACGGGGTGTAGGTTTTATCCGTTTAATATTTGCGTACCCACAACCTTCGCGTCGATTAAAGTGTTTAACGCTTACATTTTATTCTAATGTTCTCATCCGACTCACATTAGGCTTCCATTAATCTTTTTACCGTTCATTACAGCTTTCTTTATACCATTCATTATTCTTCTTTAACGTTGGAGCCATACAGTTCGATGTATGATAAGACTACTCGTTTACCACAACAGCGTTGCGTACACAGTGTCTAAACGCTTCACACTTATCTCTCACTATCACGACATAACATCGACATGTTATTCATTACCCTCTTCCCTCAACGTCTAAGGAATCACAACCCTAGCAATCCCTCACGTTCGTTCATCGCGACTACGGTCCCCGGACATCGGTTATGTAACTCGCGTTTAAAATTCTGTCTTTTAATCTCTTTTGACCATTTCGTTCAACTTGTACTAAAGGTTTAATTCACTTGATAAAGTGTTATCTTAGTTGAACATTATGTTCTTTATCTTTCCGTACGTTTCCCCCAAGAGTTGAGCAGTTAAAAGCTCTTCTCTAGCTTTTTCCCTACACAAGTGCTGCGGGACCACTCTCCTTTTGGTCTGGAGTTGCAGTGCCACCTAATAAGGCATGGTTGGCGCCGCGGCGCCAAGCCCTAATTCTCAAAAAATTCTTCTAAGTGTTAACTTTATATTGAGACGCTACTTCCCGATCTCATATCTCCTTCGTTATAACTCTAAATGAGGTCATTCTAAAGCCATTCTCTTCCTTATCTTACTTACTTCAATACCCTCGAATAGAACTTCATTCTAAATCTGTTAACATGCCATTCAATTGGCTTAATCTTCACCTTTCGTTTATTTTACGTTTTTAACGCTCTTTGCTTGTTTGTCCGTAATTCGGTCATCCAAACTCGGAACTCGATCATTCTTGAGTCCACGACTCACGTTTTCAACATTTTCTTACATTCTTATGAAACCCTATACGTTTAGGTTCATTTACTAACTTTCTAATTCTCGTTTGTCTTTTATGAAATTTTTGCCATAACTTCGTTATAGCTAAGTTTTAATCCGTTCTTCATGAACGTTTCTACAGTTCCTAACCAAGTAATATGCATCAAACTTATATGCGATGGTTTTAAACTTGTCCATTAACAACAATTATCCTACGATGGTTTTAAATTTGTCCATCAACAACTTTCTTCGTGTTCTTCGCGTGTTCTTCGTGTTCTTCGTTCGTTCTTCATTTTAATCGATATTTTGGATTACGATTTCACTTTTTATTGGAATTTGATGTTATAGAACATTATTCCTTACTTATTACACTTACTTATTAATATAATCCACTTGGATCGTTCTAATTCATTACGAATCTTATACTTCCTTAAGAAATTTATAAACTAAACTTTAAATTTTTATTTCTTCATTTTCTTACGATTTCAACCATATGAAATCATTCCTAATATCATCTACTTCTTATTTTCAATAAGTTATGTTTGAAACATATAAAACTTTAAAGAAAATCTAACATAGAAGTTAGGTTTTAATACCTTTCCTCATTATTTTTCTTCTGCTAGACAAAACCGGCGATTTGCTAGCTTTTCCATTTCACGAACATTTTCGATTCGATCAATCATGCTCATGCTCTTCCTCATCTCTCTCCATCCGAATCCTCTCTCTCTCTCTCTAAGATGTAGGATTTTTCAAAATCCCAAATAAATGAATTAAGCTTACTATTTATAGATTTTCAAGGCTAAGGGCATTTTAGTCATTTCACCCCCAAACCTCCTTACTATTCACACCTCCTTACTATTCATGACTTAGGTGTTAAGTTAACTTACTCCTTAAGTTTACTTAACTCTTAAGTCTACTTAGCCTTTAAGTTTGCTTAACACTTAAGTTTACTTAACACTTAAGTCTACTACTTCCACCTCCTTAGTTAACCTCCTTACTATTCACGAAACTTAGCCTGTAAGTTTCGTGGTACCGTTTTTCAGGTTTCGTCCGACAGTTTTAAAAACTGCGATTCTCGGAATCCAAATATTTTTGAATATTTCGTCTTTTCTTTATCGATTAACTTTTACGTATTCTTCGGATTTCCGAAAAACTGAAAAACACTTTTTGGCATTGAGCGTTTTCCTTCATGTTTTACCCTAACGTAGCTAAACGAATGAAAAGTACATAGCAGTACTTTTTATCATTTTTATTTTATCCGATTTCTTGCACGTTTTTTGGGAAAAACATTTATCGGCTTACTTAACTTTTCAAGATATATTATCGTCAAATCTGTCGACGAAATGTCATTTTGACATGCTGAACTCTCAGAACGGCTTAGGTTATTCAAACCCTAATCCTTAGGTTTCGTCGGGTGAATAGTGCCTATTTTGTCTTTTTCCCCAGAAATATTTTTGTTCCCTGAAAATTTTCATTTTCATCTTGAAAATTCTTAATCGCTTAGTCTAGTTCGTAGCCAGAATCCTCCCGACTTTTAATCATCCTAGGTTCTAGAACGATTAATAAACACATAGCAGATATAATTATTAATAAAAATTCATTTTATTAATAACTAATTCTTTCAACTTAAATTCTGGAAAATCCAAATTTTTGGGGCGTTAGACTTCGGGCAAAGGGTTGGGATGTGTTCTCATGCAACATGGGAAAGTTATAGCCTATGCCTCACGACAACTCAAAGAATATGAGAGGAATTATCCTACTCATGATTTAGACTTGGCAGCAGTTGTTTTTGCACTAAAGATTTGGAGGCACTACTTGTATGGGGAGAAAGTGGAGATCTTTACGGATCATAAAAGCCTCAAATATTTCTTCACCCAAAAGGAACTCAACATGCGGCAACGACGTTCGCTTGAACTGTTGAAAGATTTTGATCATACCATTCAATACCATCCTGGTAAAGCGAACGTAGTAGCTGACACATTGAGTAGAAGATCATATGCGGGTATGAGTGAGATATTGTAAACATAAAGGCCCATTTTATATGACTTGCAAAGGATGGATATAGAGTTAAAGGCTCCAGGGACCCACATGATGATGGTGAATATACGAGTAGAACCAACTTTAATCGATAAAGTTAAAGCTGCTCAAGCTATAGACCTGGAGCTGATGTGTATAAGGAAGAAAGTGCAAGAAGGTGTTATGCCGGAAGCAAGAATCGATGAAGAAGGAATACTTGGAGTCAACTCTAGACTTTGTGTTCCTAACGACCCTGATTTAAAATATAAAATTATGATGGAGGCAAATAACACACCGTTTGTAATCCATCCTGGGAGTACCAAAATGTATTATGATCTTAGACATACATTTTGGTGGAGTAATATGAAGAGAGAGATAGCGGAGTTTATCTCAAGGTGTTTAACTTGTCGATGAGTCAAGGTGGAGCATCAAGTACCAAAAGGTCTATTGCGACCACTTGAAATTCCAGAATGGAAGCGGGAGCACATTACCATGGATTTCGTTACCGGTCATCCCAAGGTTTCTCAAGGCATAGAGGCGATTTGGGTCATTGTTGATAGATTGACCAAGTCAGCTCATTTCTTACCTATACAAGAAACTTATACACTTGAACGTCTTGCTCGTATGTACATAAACGAGATTGTAAGATTGCATTGTATGCTAGTATCCATAGTTTCTGATCGAGACCCAAGATTCACTTCAAGATTTTGGGTTAGTTTGCAAAAAGCTATGGGCACGAATTTATGATTTAGTTTGTCTTATCATCCTCAAACGGACGGGCAGTCAGAGATGACTATCTAAACTCTTGAAGATCTATTAAGAATCTGTGTCCTTGACTTTAAGGGAAGTTTGGATAAGTTCTTACCATTGGTGGAGTTTTCCTACAACAATAGTTATCAAGCAAGTACTGGCATAGCTCCATTCGAGGCGTTGTATGGAAGAACGTGTCGTTCTGCAGTATGTTGGGATGAGGTGGGTGAAGCAACGTTGTTGGGAACAGAGTTGGTGTGTATGACTACGAAAAAGATTCAAACGATCTGACAATGTATAAAACCCTCACAAGATAGACAAAAGAGTTATGCTGATCTTCATCGAAAGGACGTGGAATTCGATATTGGAGATCATATGTTGTTACGTGTTGCTTCATGGAAAGGAGTTACGAGATTTGGAAAGAGAGGAAAGCTCAATCCTCAATTCATTGGCCCATTTTTAATCCTCGATCGAGTAGGAATTGTGGCATATAGACTTGCTTTACCGCCAAGTATGTCTCGTGTTCATAACGTTTTTCACATATCTTGGTTACATAAATATGTGAAAGACCCGAACCACATTATTGAGTTAGAACCAGACGAAATAGCAGAAGATTTTATGTATGAAGAGGTTCCTGTTAAAATATTGGATAAGAAGGAGCATATTTTACGCTCCAAGGTTATACCTCAAGTCAAAGTTTTGTGGAGAAACCACGATGTTGAGGAAATGACATGGGAGTTAGAATCTGAAATGAAATCAAGGTATCCTTACCTCTTCAATATACCAGGTACGTACCCTAATTTTGAGGGCAAAATTTCATAAGAAGGGGAGGTTGTAAGACCCCAAATTTTATTAATAAAGATGAATTTTCTATAAATTTCATTATTGAATATTATGGAGTGAATTTGATATAATGTTATAGTTGTGGGTAATATTTATAAATTTTGCAAAGTACGCAAGTTATTATATAATATTTGATTGGTCCGAGAATATTCGTTTTAACAGAGAATATTCGTACGACGGCATAATCATGGTGGACCCCACAAACGGAATTATTTTCGAATTGAGAAAATGAGAAAAATATTTTTTTTTATAAATAATGGCGTAGTTGTTACCGTTAATACTATTGGAATACCTGGTGGTTAAAATACAGTAATATGCGTTATTGCACAGTAGCACATGGTATTGCACAATATTTTTGAATTATTGATTCTTACGTAAGAAGGCACTACTCAATAATTGTTACAGTAATTACTGTTCAATATTTTATTTTATTGATTCAATAATTGTTGTGTTGATATTTTCTATTATTGTTTCAATAATTGTCACTCCAAAGTATTTCTCATTATCAAATCAATAATTCATATTATTTGAATAATATTTATAGATAACATTATTGGGAATGTCTAGAAAGTTCTATCAAGGAGAGGTTTGGTCACATAATTGTGCGCCAGTAAGGAGAAATCCTTATCGGAAAGCCCTCTCTTTCCTGGGAACGGCCTGGTTGTCATTATTATGATTCTGTAATACTATATGTGAATAATTAATTATTGATTTATATGATAAGGAAATATTTATTTTATGTGGACATAAATGATGGATAGGAAAATATTTATTTTATGTGGTTACAAAGAAGGAATTAATGCTGAGGTATTTTATCAGTATTTTGTCGAATTGGAGGTATTAAAAAATTAAATCGGTGTTCTTAAAGCTCTATTGAGTGAGTTATAATCCGACCATTGGATCGTTGTGATTTTTGGATATGTTATACATATATAAGTTGAGTATATGTCCACAAATTTTGAACCGTTAAAAATTAGCGTATGATTTGTTATGAATTTTAAAAAGTGTTGAAAATCATCCGTTTGTAAATTTCAGATATTTTCTATTTTGAATTTGGAAAAACTTATAGCTACAAAGTTGTAGAAAATTCAATTTCGTCTGGAATGGACATAAAATTCGTATTTTTCTGATAAAAGGACTATTTATTATGAATTGTTGAAGTTTTGGAAATTAAAATATTTTTACTAAAATTTTGGGTGGGACCCACTTTTGTTTTGGTGGAAAAATGTGCTGAATTTTTGGTTCAAAAATGGAGTGCTTGAATTGGTCTAATATATGTGTGTAGGAATAGAAAATTATTATTATTATTTTATTATTTTAGTCTCCTATGGGGTTCTAGCATTTTCCTATAAATATGCACTTAAGTTAGAATTGAAAATCACACCAAAATCAGAGAATTCTTCTTCTATAATATTGAGCATATTTCTTTAGAGTTTTAGAAAGCTTTGAGCGTAGAAAACAGTGAAAGTTTTCTTCAAGAATATCCCCGCTATACCAGAATATTCTTCTTTTCAAGGTAAGGGATGTTATTTTTGTTCAATATTCGCTTGAAATAATATTTTTTTTCCATACTCTGTAATATGTAAGTAATATTATTTCGTTTCAGATTTCGAATTCTATACTCGTTTTGTTAAAGTTTTGTCTTCTATACTCCATGAAATTAGTAGAATATCCTTGATATTTGCGCTTCATCCAGTATCTTTTCATGAAAATATTATTCAGAGCATTCTTGATAAGTTTTAACTTTTTCATGCCAGAGTACTATTCACAGGGTTACTATTCCCGAAGTACTATTCACTCAAGTAATATTCACCCGGGATACTATTCATGATAAAAATTGATTTGTTTTCGGTCCAAATTATTTTTGGTACAATATTATTCTTGAATTTTACTCCAGAAAGCAGTATCATGTTGACAATTTGGACGTTATTTATTTCTGGATAAATTAAATTATAAATCTTTAAAGATTTATCCTTAAACTTATTGTATTGAATTCTTATATCATTGTCATCATCCTCATGTTTATATTACATTGAAAAGTCATCTCGTGGCTCAGTGCATATAGATGGACTTGGTATGATTATGACCGAGGATTATTCTAAGATAATCATGACTGTAATGTTACAAATGATGTGGTAAAAGTCTTCATTGGCCCATAGTGCATTGATGGACAGTTGTTGGCATGATAATGACCATTGATGAATACACGAATATCCTTGGCCTGTAATGCATGGATAATTTGTGGTTATAATACTAAAGAATATCATTTGCCGTAGTGCAGGGGTGATTCGATGATGTGGATTATTTATTAAGATGAGTCTCAGCGATAAAAGTGATGAAAAACTTTTTAAAACATAGAAGATTGTAGATTTTATGCTCTACTTGACTCTTCTAATGGATTGCTTGTTCCGCTGCAGTTAAACTTGATGTTTGTTATATTTTATCAGTTTAACACTGTTGAAGGCTAACGATAAATTATTCCGCATTATCTTAGTCATAATATTTTCTTCTTCGGGCTAGTTGAGCTCACCCTTTTGCTTTCATTGTCCTCTTCAGGAAATGAGAATGTAGCTGGGACTAGTCGGGGGATGGAGTGACGGTCCAGATGATAGCATTAGTAGTCCTCACTATTCTATGAAATAGTATGATAATAAATGTATTGAGGACTCCATTTGAGTTGAATACTATCTAGAAGACAATATTCGTATTAAAACTCTCAGTTTATGTTTTGTCATATGGCACACGACAGTTGTATTATTAAGTTGTATTTGAATTTTGTACCATGTATTTGGCGACTCAAGATGGGTGATGTATACCTATTTTTGGGGGCATCACACATAAACACTGTTTTATAATTTTATTCTTACAAACCCAAATTTCAAGTAGCTAATTATCAAATAACACTCACAATTTATAACAACATACATACAAGTATATATATATCCATCTCTTTCTTTCTCTTTGGATAATCACTAAGAATTCAAAAGATACGAATTATACGAATTAGAAGCAATGGATAATCACTAAGAAATCAAAATATACGAATTAGAAGAAATTTACCTTGATTTAGCAACCCTTCTCTTTCTCTTTGTGATTCTCTCCTCCAACCCAAGCTCTCCCTCAATTCTCTGTGTTTCTTCTTCTCTTAAAACCTTCTCTGTATTTCTATATTGTCTAGCCTTATGGAAAAAAATAAGAAGCATAAAAATAAACTGACTCCCACTCCCCCATTTACGTCAGGTACAAAATCAAAAAGTTTGCGTCAGTTGAATAAGCCAAAGGCCACAAGGCCTTGTTTGGTTACCACATAATTCCCATACCAAATTATTTTTATATTATTATATTATAGAGTTTCATGTGTCACACCTTTAGTTAATTTAAATAATTTATAATAACAATAATTAATAATAATTATAATCTCATTATAATTACACTTATAATTAATAAATAATTATATATCTAATTTAATTAATAAATTAGAAACATCACTTTATTTAATTTATTTATTTCTTTTAAATTAAATAATTCATTTAATTTAATTATTTTCTTAACTATTAAGCAATTGATTTAATTTAATTATTTTCTTAAATTAAATCTTTCAAATAAAATTATCACTATTCAATTTAATTAACATTAATCAATTTATTTACTAAATTAATTCACCACAATTCATTAATTATTTATTTTCTCAATAAATAAATTATTTAAAATATTTATTCAATTCAATAAATATTTAAATTAAATCACAAATTTCTCGATCGTTACAGCAGCCGAAGACGCCGACAGAAATCAGGAGTTTCTTAGGATTGGCGGGATACTATCGAAGATTTATTCGGGATTTTTCGAAATTAGCATCACCATTGACAAATCTTACCAGAAAGACAGTTAAGTTCATTTGGACGGAGAAGTGTGAATAAAGTTTCCTAGATTTGAAGAAGAGGCTTAGTCAAACACATGTGATGGCTTTACCATACAGCACGAGAGGATTTATAGTGTATAGTGATGCGTCACACAAGGGTCGTGGCTATGTACTGATGCAACACGGCAGGGTCATTGCGTACGCTTCACGTTAGCTAAAAGATTATGAGAAGGGATATCCGACTCATGATCTGGAGTTAGTAGCTGTAGTTTTTGCCTTGGAGAATTGGAGGCATTATTTGTATAGCGAAAAGTGTGAGATATATACGGATCACAAGAGTCTGAAATATATCTTCACGCAAAAAGAGTTAAACATGAGGCAACGCCGATGGCTAGAATTGATCAAAGATTATGATTGTGAAATTCTGTACCATCCAAGCAAAGCAAATGTAGTGGCAGATGCCTTGAGCAGGAAAGGCAGAGAGAAGTTATTGAAATTGACCATTCAAGATGAATTGGTGAAAGATTTCGAACGACTAGACTTGGAAATTAAGTATCTAATGGAGACCAAAGAACAATTATTTACAGTGATAGCGAGTCCGACTTTATTGGATAAGGTTAAAGAAGCACAAGAGAAAGACGAAGATTGCATTAACATCAAGAAGCGATTGACTGACGGTGATGAATTGAAATTTAAGATTGATAGCACTGGACTGCTAAGATTTGAAGGACGAATTTGGGTACCATTAGTACCAAAACTAAGAGATGAGATTTTGCAAGAAGCGCACAGTACGAGATATTCGATACACCCAGGAAGCACGAAGATGTACCAAGATTTGTGTCACCACTTCTGGTATCCAAACATGAAGAGAGAGGTTGTGGAATGCGTAAGTAGATGCCTAACTTGTCAGAGGGTCAAGGCAGAGCACCAACGACCAAACGGGTTATTAAAACCATTAGAGATTCCGGAAAGGAAAATGGGAGCACATTACAATGGACTTTGTGGTGGGACTTTCAGCAACACGCAGAAAGGGCACGACGCCATATGGGCGATTGTAGATCATCTTACTAAGTCATCTCACTTTTCACCAATTAAGATTAAGTATAATTTTGACCAGTTAGGTAAATTGTATGTTAAGGAAATTATCTCGAGGCATGGGGTGTCGGTATCTATCATATCAGATAGAGATCCGCGATTCACGTCAAACTTTTGGAAGAGTCTTCAAGAAAGAATGGGGACACAACTACGAATGAATGAGTACCGTGTATCATCCGCAAATTGATGGGCAGAGTGAGAGAACAACTTAAACACTTGAAGACATGCTCCGAACTTGTGTTATGGACTTCAAGGGTAGTTGGGAGGATCACCTTCCATTAGTAGAGTTCGCGTATAACAATAATTATCACAACATTATTGGAATGCCGCCGTACGAAGCACTGTATGGGAGGAAATATAGAACGCCCTTATGCTGGGACGAAGTTGGAGAACTTTGACTGTTTGGACTAGAGTTGGTACAACAGACGGTGGAGATTATCAGGGTGATAAGAGCTCGACTAGTTGCAACTCAAGATCGCCAAAAGAAGTATGTGGACTTGCATCGTAAGAAGAAAGATTTTGAATTAGGAAGCTATGCCTTTCTGAAAGTAACTCCCTGGAAAGGGAAGATTCATTTTGGGAAGAAGAGAAAGTTGAGCCCTAGGTTTATAGGACCGTTTGAGATTTTGAGGCGAGTCGATGAAGTGGCGTACAAGGTAGCCTTACCTCCTGAACTTGAGCACATTCACAACGCGTTTCATGTGTTAGTATTACGGCCGTATAAATCAGACTACAAGCACGTTATCTCCTATGAACCAATCCAAGTTGAGAAAGACTTATCGTACGAGGAAGTTCCTGTCCAGATACTAGATAGGAAGGAACAGAAGCTGAGGAATAAAATCATTGATTCTGTTAAGATTCTCTGGAGGAATCACGCAGTAGAAGAAGCTACGTGGGAGCTAGAAGAGAAAATGAGAGTGAATTTTCTATTTTTATTTGAATAACTTTAGTTTTACAATTCTAAGGACATAATTTTTATAAGGGGGAGGGATGTAATGACCGAGAATTTTTAAACTTGTTATTAATTAAATATGTGACTTAATTTTAATGAGTTAGTTTTGAAAGTTTATTTAAACCTTATGTGATTATGAATTGATTAAAGGGAGTCACTAATAGTTGATTTAAATTAGTGGACTAACCCTAAGACTTTGATATCAAAGAATTGATATGATTATTAATAATTAAATATTCAATTTAATTAAATATAGTAGCAAGAGTTGAGCATATTGATTAATTGAAATTTGAGTAATTAATTGATAATGTGTTAATTAATAACTATTATGAATAAATAATAATTAATGTGTAAAAGATTAATAAGTTATAAAATGATTATATGTTTACTTGATTAATTTTTGCAATATAGTAAACCTTTATTAAATGGTAGTTAACTATATATTTAATATAGTACAAGGTGGCACATTAATATAGTACAAGGTGGCACATGTATACCTTATTGACACATAATCATATCAATTGTTAAATTAGTAATGATTTCATTAAGTTATTATGATAATAACAATCATGGTAATAGAATATGTACATGAATTATTTATATGTGCACTACTTGATACCTTGTAATTAGGAAATACATTTTATTCTCTTTAAATCATTATAACCTATGTTATATGAAATGAATTATGTATACATATTTTATAACCAAAGTATATATTATGTGTATAGTATAAACCAAATGTTGTTTTGGTATTACATTGTTTGCAAATGTTGTGATTTCTGTCCCATAATTAGAGTCCAATTCTTTCTTCCCACGTGAACAAGCTAGCTATCTTACTCTATTCTTCATCTTAAATTCATCAATCTAGAGCAATAAGTGGATGGGGAGTGGGATTCATGAGTGAATCACCAACTCTCACCAACTCTCTCTTAACCCTTATGCATTCTTCAAATCCTTTGCTTTTATTTGGGAGGTAATCTCATTATCTAGATAATCATTCTCCTATAAATGAGATCTTCATCCTTCCTTGTTGCAATTGCTGAGAATTAGTTGCTAAGGAGCTTACATAGAGTGAGTATATTGTTTTAAGAGTAGCTGAATTGAGTCACAAAGGTATAACTTCCATTCATATTCTTCATTTTTGATAAATTGTTTAATGGGTTGATTCTTTGAATTAAGCATGTATTGGCTGATAGTTGATTTGGGTTATGTTTCTTAGTGTTATACATACTTATAAATGTGTTGGGTTTGTTTGCATGTCTAAGAGTTTTATAATGGGTTTAAACTGAGGCTTGATATTGATTATGTTGGAACTCTGCCGAAGTAGACTCCTTATTTCTCTTTCTAGTCAAAGTGGTAGCATTGCCACATAACTTCCCTAATCTTCACTCGCTATGGGTCATACGAGTAGCGTATATAACAATTGCTCATGTTAGCTCCTTAAGATATTATGAGCATGTTACTTTGAGTATTATATGCATACAAATGACCTTAACTTGTGGACTAAGGTAATTATGTATATAGTAAGCCATAATAGGTTTGTTTTGACTTGGTTATTCATAGAAGGCTTAATGATTTGAAAACTAGAAATTCTATACATGGAGTAATATACATTCTGACCTTATGAACATATATAAATAACTTGATTATATGCACAAATACATATGAAAGCATGAATTAGACAATAAAGACGTATCTTGCATGCTTTAATGAATTTTTCTAATGGAAACTTAAAGTTTTGAAAATGAACTTGATAACTATATATACATTAAGTTGAGAACTTGTAAGTATGTTTTTAATTTCCAACATGTATATATATAAAATTATGATGTATGGTAGGTAAAGTGACTTACATGATTAATAGCTTAACATATGAAGTCTTGATTAAGTAAAAGCGAATAATAACCTTTGATATGTTTGATGAAAGGTTAAAGTTAGTTCTTCATATAATAACATGTGTGTTGTGCATGATTGTTCGTTTATGTGCAAGTCATGTGTGCACTGGCTTTCTGCAGAAGCAGCCATGTCTTGGTTTTGGGTTGAAACTGCAGCACTCCCAACTAACGATGCCAAAGTGGTCCTCAAATTCCTGCAAAAGAATATCTTTACAAGATTTGGCACGCCAATAGCTATTATAAGTTATGAAGGTAGTCACTTCTGTAACAAATCATTTACAGCTCTCTTGGCGAAGTATGGAGTCAACCATAAGGTGGCGACAACATATCATCCCTAAGCAAGGTGGCAAGCTAAAGTTTCAAACAGGGAGCTGAAAAGAATCTTGGAAAAGGTGGTGAACCCAAATAGAAAGGATTGGTCTCTCAGGTTGGATGATGCACTATGTGTGACGCCCCCAAAATAGGTATACACAACACCCATTCTGAGTCGCCAAATACATGGTACAAGTTTGAATACAAATATTATCTTCTAGATAATATCTATACTCAAATAAATCCTCATCACATTATTGATTCATTATTTTACAAAAATGGTGAGGACTACTAAACAACTCTCTCTAGAATCTTCATTCCATACCCCGACTAGTACTCGCTACATTCTCGCCTCCTGAGAAGAAAAATGGAACAACAAGGAAAAGGGTGAGCTCAACTAGCCCAGTAAAGAATATTATGACTAAGATAATATACAACAAATTATCGTTAGTCTTCAACGAGGAAAAATCGATAGAATACAATAGACAACAAGTTTCGAGATCAATATTCGCAATGGAAATAATAATTCATAGAAGAGTTACGTAGAATGAAATCTACTATAATCTATGAATTTAACAAATTCATCATCAATATTTTATCCTCGTAACATCAATCAATATGCATCCGGAATCAAATGTTCATCTTTGCACTACTGAGCCAAAGATATTCATCGATTAGGTCATGTTCATTTAAACACTGCTCATCTTTGCACTACAGCCAAAGATATTAATCAATCTACCATGTTCATCTCAACACCTGCTCATCTTTTGCACTACTACGTGCCAAAGATATTCTTCGAGAAATCATTCATCTTTTACTACAAAAGCCCAAAGATATTCATCAATTGGTCATGTTCATCTCAACACTGCTTCATCTTTGCACTAAAGGCTAAAGATATTCATCGTAATCATTAATCTTTGACTACGTGCCAAAGATATTCAATAATATCATCATTTAAGACCGAGGATGATTAAAAATATTTTTTAAGAAACGAATCCAAAGAAACAAAATGACAAGGATTAAGGATTAAGGATTCGTACTTGGTTTTATCCACGCCCAAAAAATACCTCAAAATAATCATAGTGGTGTAAAATTCAAGAATGATCAAAACATGGATACAATCGAGTTAGTATCCGAATAGATATTTTGGACAAAAAGAAGAAATTTTATTTTTCTATGAATAATAGTACCGTATATCGTGAATAGTGTTTAGATATCGTGAATAAAGGCTTAGTATATGTGAATAGTAACTCACACCAAAAGATAGAAATTCCACAAAAACATCTTCACGCTTACGCTGAATAGTACTTTCGTGAATAAAGAACTCGTGAATAATAACTCATGAATAGTAACTCGTGAATAGTAACTCGTGAATAGTAACCCCGAGCATGAAAAAGTTCCAAATTTGATAAAAACTTCAGATCAACATTTCAAAGATAATGATATTGAAGAAATAATATCATTACAAAAAAAAATATCCATTACCTCGAAAGATCAAGATTTCTAAGCTAGAATCTGGGGTATAGTCTTTGAAGGAACTTGCAATCGCCTAGCAATACTCAAAGTATACTCAAAATACTCACAAGAATACGCTCAAAATATCGAGAGAGAAATAGAGAAAAACTTCAGTTTACGGTGTGATTTTCAATTCTAACCTAAGCACCTATTTATAGGAAAATGCTTAGAACACCAAAGCGTAAAATTTAATATAATATTAATATAATTATACAAATTTTCCTTAGCCCACCTTTTGGTCAAAACACCAGCCACACATGTTAATGATGTCCAAAAAAAATACAAAAAAACGTTTTCTTAACAAAAATAATTTAAACTCCCAAAATCAATTATTTGAAGCTTGAACTTCAATAATTCATAATAAATAGCCCTTTCAACAGCAAATTCAATCTCATGTGTTTTTATAGGAAATTCAATTCTCTACAACTTTGCGTAAGAAAGTTTTTCCAAATTCCAAACAAAATTGACCAAAATTCACAAGCAGGCGATTTTACAAAGCTATAATCAAATTTCTAATCCAATAATTGTGTCCACCAACACACAAAACATGTGTTTAAACATTTAATGCCACAAAATACTCTTCCTCCTCATATACTCATATATCCCACATTCATTGTAAAAATATCACCGTTAATATATTATTAAAATAATATATTTAAATGAATTATTTTATCGGAAAAAAGATAAAATATTAATTTTCAACAATTGTCATTTTAAAATTTTCTCCATCTATATCCACATAAAATCAATATTTTCTTCATCATATAAATCAATAATTAATTATTCACAAATAATATTACGAGAATCACAATATTGACAACCGTGCGGTTCCCAGAAAGAGGGGCTTTCAATAAGAATTTCTTCTTCTTGGCGCAAGCAATTAGATGACCAAACCTCTCCTTAGATGAACTTTCTAGACATTGCCAATAATGTTATCTAATAATATTATTCAGATAATATGAATTATTGCTTCGATAATGAAAGATACCGTGTAATGACAATTATTGAAAACAACAATGAATATAAAATATCAACACAAAGAATTATTAACTCAATAAAATACTCGAACAAGAAATTATCAGTAACCATTATTGAGTAGTGCCTTCTTCGTAAGAATCAATAATTGGTGCAATACCGGTGCTACTTGTTCAACAACGCGTATTAGTGTGTTTTAACCACCGGGTATTCCAACAAAGATAATAGCAGCAACAACTACGCCTGCTATTTAAAAACAACTTATATTTGTCGTTTCTTCATCCAATCACTTTCCGTTATGGGGCCCCACACATGGTCATTTACCGCTGCCAGGTATACGAATATTCCCAAACAAGATTTAATATTCCACGACCAAACGAATATTCCCGGCAATAATGAATATTTTATAACCACTTGCTTAATTTGAAATATTTATGTATTTAACCCTTAACTATCCACATTAATCAAATCAACCCTTACTATTTCAAAATAAAGGAAATTCTTTTTTATTTAAAAATTTGAGGTCTTACAACCTCCCTCCTTATGAAATTTTGTCCTCGAAATTGACGTACGTGCACGGTGTTTTGAAAAGGTGAGGATACCTCGCTTTCATTTCCGCTTTCCAACTCCCGTGTCATTTCCTCTATAGCATGATTCCTCCACAAAACTTTAACTTGTGGTATGACCTTTCTTGCGTAGGGACATGCTCCTTCCTATCCAACATCTTGACAGTACCTCCTCATACGTTAAGTCTTCGACTATCTCGTCCGGTTCTAACTCAATAACGTGGTTCGGTCTTTCACATATTTACGAAATGCATGATATGTGAAACACATTATGAACACGAGACATACTCGAGGTAACGCAAGTCTATAGGCTACATTTCCTACTCGGTCGAGAATTTGAAATGGACCGATAAATCGTGGATTGAGCTTTCCTCTCTTCCCAAATCTTGTAACTCCCTTCCATGGAGCAACTCGCAACAATACACATGATCCCCACACTAAATTCCACGTCCTTTCGATGAAGATTCGCATAACTCTTTTTGTCGATCTTGTGCAGCTTTGTATACGCTTGTCGAATCATTAGTCATAATCGTATTAACTTCGGGTCCCAACAATGTTGCTTCACCCACCTCATCCCAACATATTGGAGAACGACATTTTGTCCATATAATGCTTGAATGGAACCATGCCTATATTTGTTTAATAACTATTGTTGTATGAGAATTCCACCAATGACAAGTACTTATCCCAACTTCCTTTGAAATCTAGGACACGAGTTTTAATATATCTTCAAGAGTTTGAGTAGTCCTTTCTCGATTGCCCATCCGGTTTGAGGATGGTATGCCAAATCAAATCAGAAATTGTGCCCATAGCTTTCTACAAACTAACCCAAAATCATGAAGTGAATCTTGGGTCACGATCTAAAACTATGGATACTGGCATGCCATGCAATCTCACAATCTCATTTACGTACATACGAGAAAGACGTTGAAGGGAATAAGTTTCTCGTATCGGTAAGAAATGAGTAGACTTGGTTAATCTATCAACAATAACCCAAATCGCATCTATGCCTTGAGAAACCTTGGGAAGATTAGTAATGAAATTGAGGTAATGTGTTCCCACATCCATTTCAAAATCTCAAGTGGTTGCAACGGACCCTTAGGTACAAGATGCTCGCGCTTTACATCGTTAGCAAGTTAAACACATCGAGATAAACTACGCGATCTCTCTCCTCATATTGCTCCACCAAAATGTATGTCAAGATCACGATACATTTTAGTACTTCCGAGATGGATTGCAAATGGCGTGTTGTGTGCCTCCATCATAATCTTGTACTTCAAATCGAGTCGTTAGGAACACAAAAGTCTAGAGTGGACTCAAGTATCAATTCTCGCCCGGAATAGCTCCTTCTTGTACTTTTTTCTTCATACGCATCATCTTCCAGAAGTCGGTGGCTTTGAGCAATCTTACCTTTTCTATTAAAGTTGGCTCTATCGCGATACTTGACATCATCGCACTTTCGTTCCGTGATATAATCTTCTACTCATCGCGTCCGCCTACCACGTTCGCTTTTCCAGATGGCATGATCGTAACATGTGCAAAATGAGTCTCCTCTTGAGTTCTTCGAATCTCTTTCCACATTCCTTGCTCCATTCGAATTTTGTATCTCTCACGAGTCAATTTGCGTTAATGGAATAGCGATTCGAGAATATCCTTCAACGAATCTCCGATAATAACCAACTAAGCTTCTGAAAGCTACGTCTTTCGATAATCGACTTAGGTTGCTCTCAACCGTGACTCATATCCCAATCTTGGATAAAGACGTCACAAAGATACCTATCGCTTTACTATCGCATCGAATATGACGTCCCCTACAGAGAGTTCGCTTAGGTGAATTCCACAAAGGAAGTCACAAGATAAAGGCTCGGTACCAAATTCTATAGTTGAATTTTAACTCACGAAGTTCAATAGGAGCCATTCGATATGAGATTTTAGAAATGAATTTTGTCTTGGGTTCAAAGTCGATACAAAATTTAATATCGCTTTGGGAGTAAGCCAAGAAATTCTTCAGAAATACGTCGGGAAAATCAATAACAACAGAATATTATTCAAATCTGACGTGTCTTTATTCAAATCCATAACATGGACTAAGAAAATTTGACATCCATAATAAACGAATGACTTCATGGCTTGATATGAAAATGTTTGACTACAATGGTTTGATTGCTTGAATTGAATAACAAAGTTGCTTAGAATATGAAAACTAACAACCTTACGAAAACAATCAATTTTGGCATGATGAGTAGTTAACCAATCAATCCTTAAAATCACATCAAAAGCAAGTATCTTTAAAGAGATAAGATCAACAGGTAATGTGATACTGCCAACTTGAATCAAGCAAGATTTTTTAAACAACGGATGTAATGAAAGTTTCTCCTAATGGAGTCTCCATAGATAGGTCAAAGTTTAATTTCTCCGTAGTCAAGTTCAAACGTTGAGCGCAAGTAAGAGAGATAAAAGAATGGGTAGAACCGGTATCTAGTAAGGTATATACTTCGCAAGAATTTATAATTGACTAACCTGCTAACTTCGTTCGGGTTCCTTGCATTTTGACCGGCCACGACAAACGCTCTTCCAAGAACCGCTGACTTTGACTTTTCCGACATCCTTTTGAGTCACCATTCACGCTGGAATTTGGGTTTCGATATCGCATAATCTCGAAGCGATATGTCATTCTTTTCCACAATTATAGCATACCTTGGAAGGCTTTGAGCAGTTTGACCTTATATGTCCCTCCTCTCCACATCTCAGTAGCATCTAACCGGCGATCGTTCTCTTCCCTAGAATTTGTTGATGGTGCCGATGTTCTTCACGCCGACGCCTTCCGTCATCATTAAATCTTCTCTTTTAGATTGGACATCTCTTTCCATAATATCAACGTCGTCGATGCGGCTTTTACCCATGCATCACTCATTCTCACTCGTTCGATTATTTCTTCTTTCAAATTTCGATTCCAAATTTTATCATCTTATACTCGCCAAAGAGTGCTTCATTCAAGCATCACGTGTCGGGTAACACAAGCTTGAATCGTTGCATCCTTTTGCTCCACGACTGCCTGCAATTCTTTAGCCTGCTCTTCTAACTCATGAATACGATTTTGCAATTCTATATTTCGATCATAAAATACCTCTAATAAACTCTCTTCAGGTACCTCTTCTTCCTCTTCTTCCTCACTCTCAGCTATTACATCTGGGATTATCTCGGGTGCAACTATCAATTCTTCACTCACCACATGGATATCTCTAATTCCTTCTTCGCCTGACATCACATTATCCTGGTTGGCGATTAGAGGTGTCTCCACGATCTCATTCACTCCATTGTTAACGTTCTCAGCAGCCATTCTTAAAAACAATCATAAAACAAGGGTTAATTAAGGAAATCAATATATCACATAATACCCCTATATTATGACCAACCAACAAATAAGCTTAGGTAGGACACACTAGCGAAGGATTTACTCATCTCTCCCCTCCTAGTTCTATTCCCCGATCTCCGCCAGAGATCATATCCCTAAGCTCGATACCAACCGTGGCGCCCCCAAAATAGGTATACACAACACCCATTCTCGAGTCGCCAAATACATGGTATGTAAACAACTACAACTTTATTATTACAACAAGAAAAGCGTGAGTTTGAATACAAATATTATCTTCTAGATAATATCTATACTCAAATAAATCCTCATCACATTATTGATTCATTATTTTACAAAATAGTGAGGACTACTAAACAACTCTCTCTAGAATCTTCATTCCATACCCCGACTAGTACTCGCTACATTCTCGCCTCTCCCGAGAAGAAAAATGGAACAACAAGGAAAAGGGTGAGCTCAACTAGCCCAAGTAAAGAATATTATGACTAAGATAATATACAACAAATTATCGTTAGTCTTCAACAGGAAAAATCTGATAGAATACAATAGACAACAAGTTTCGGATCAATATTCAATGGAAATAATAATTCATAGAAGAGTTACGTAGAGAATGAAATCTACTATAATCTATGAATTTAACACCCATCATCAATATTTTATCCTCAACAACATCAATCAATATGCATCCGGAATCAAATGTTCATCTTTGCACTCTGAGCCAAAGATATTCATCGATTAGTCATGTTCATTTAAACACCGCTCATCTTTACACTCTGAGGCCAAAGATATTAATCAATCGGTCATGTTCATCTCGAACACTGCTCATCTTTTGCACTACTGAAGCCAAAGATATTCTTCGAAATCATTCATCTTTGCACTCAGCCAAAGATATTCATCAATTAGTCATGTTCATCTCAACACTGCTCATCTTTGCACTAAAGGCTAAAGATATTCATCGTAATCATTAATCTTTTGACCTACAAAAGCCAAAGATATTCAATAATATCATCATTTAAGACCGAGGATGATGAAAATATTTTTAAGAAACGAATCCAAAGAAACAAAATGACAAGGATTAAGGATTAAGGATTCGTACTTGGTTTTATCCATCGCCCAAAATACCTCAAAAATAATCATAGTGGTGTAAAATTCAAGAATGATCAAAACATGGATACAATCGAGTTAGTATCCGAATAGATATTTTCGACAAAAAGAAGAAATTTTATTTTTCTTGAATAGTCAGAGTACGTGAATAGTGTCAGATATCGTGAATAGTGCCGATATCGTGAATAGTAACTCAGACACCAAAAGATAGAAATTCCACAAAAACATCTTCACGCTTAGATGAATAGTACTCGTGAATAAGAACTCGTGAATAGTAACTTATGAATAGTAACTCGTGAATAGTAACTCGTGAATAGTAACCCCGACATGAAAAGTTCCAAATTTGATAAAACTTCAGATCAACATTTCAAAGATAATGATATTGAAGAAATAATATCATTACAAAAAAATAATATCCCTTACCTCGAAAGATCGGTATTCTAGCTAGAATACAAGGGTATAGTCTTTGAAGGAACTTGCACCGCCTAGCAATACTCAAAGTATACTCAAAATACTCACAAGAATACGCTCAAAATATCGAGAGAGAAATAGAGAAAACTTGGGTTTACGGTGTGATTTTCAATTCTAACCTAAGCACCCTATTTATAGGAAAATGCTTAGAACACCAAAGCGTAAAATTTAATATAATATTAATATAAGTATACAAATTTTCCTTAGCCCACCTTTTGGTCAAAACACCAGCCACACATGTTAATGATGTCCAAAAAAATACAAAAACGTTTTTCTTAACAAAAATAATTTAAACTCCCAAAATCAATTATTTGAGCTTGAACTTCAATAATTCATAATAAATAGCCCTTTCATCAGCAAATTCGAATCTCATGCGAGTTTTTATAGGAAATTCAATTCTCTACAACTTTGCAGAAGAAAGTTTTTCCAAATTCCAAACAAAAATCGACCGAAATTCACAAACGGGCGATTTTACAGGCTATAATCAAATTTCTAATAATAATTGTCCACCAACACACAAAACATGTGTTAAACATTTAATGCCACAAAATACTCTTCCTCCTCATATACTCATATATCCCACATTCATTGTAAAAATATCACCGTTAATATATTATTAAAATAATATATTTAAATGAATTATTTTATCAGAAAAAGATAAAATATTAATTTTCAACAATTGTCATTTTAAAAATTTTCTCCATCTATATCCACATAAAATCAATATTTTCCTCATCATATAAATCAATAATTAATTATTCACAAATAATATTACGTAATCACAATATTGACAACCGTGCGCCTCAGAAAGAGGGGCTTTCCAATAAGAATTTCTTCTTCATCAATTGAATTAGATGACCAAACCTCTCCTTAGAGTAACTTTCTAGACATTGCCAATAATGTTATCTAATAATATTATTCAGATAATATGAATTATTGCTTCGATAATGAAAGATACTTGTAATGACAATTATTGAAACAATGAATATAAAATATCAACACAAAGAATTATTAACTCAATAAAATCTTTGAGCATAATTATCGTAACCATTATTGAGTAGTGCCTTCTTACGTAAGAATCAATAATTGGTGCAATACCGGTGTACTTCTTGCTCAACAACGCGGCGTATTAGTGTGTTTTAACCACGGGTATTCCAACAAGATTAATTGGCGACAACTACTGTAGTTATTTAAAAACAACTTATATTTGTCGCTTTCTTCATCCAATCACTTTCCGTTATGGGGCCCACACATGGTCAAGGCTGTGGTTGTACGAATATTCCCAACAATACTAATATTCCACGACCAAACGAATATTCCCCGACGATAATGAATATTTTATAACCACTTGCTTAATTTGAAATATTTGCGTATTTAACCCTTAACTATCCACATTAATCAAATCAACCCTTACTATTTCAAAATAAAGGAAATTCTTTTTTTATTTAAAAATTTCGGGGTCTTACACTATGGGCCTACCGAACTGCGTACAAAACACCAATTGGTATGTCACCATATCAATTGGTCTATGGGAAAGCTTGTCACCTATCGGTCGAGTTACAACATAAGGCCTACTGGGCGATTCAGAAACTTAACTTCGATCAAGCAGCTGTGGGTAAAAAGAGAGTACTTCAATTAAACGAGCTTGACGAATTCCGTCTTCAAGCTTACGAGAACTATAAGCTATACAAAGAAAAGGTCAAAAAATGGCACGACCAGAAAATCATACACAGAACGTTCGAACCGAGGTAATCAGTACTACTTTTCAACTCAAGGGTGAGGTTGTTCCCAGGAAAGTTAAAATCAAGGTGGTCGGGTCCATTCACCATTAAAATAGTTTTCTCACATGGAGCCATTGAACTCTACAGTAGAAAGCCATTGGAGACTTTCAAGGTCAATGGTCAACGATTGAAGCATTATTAGGGTGACGAATCCAACACGGATGTCATCGTAATCACATTATCTAACATACCATAAACAGGGAGTAGTCAGGATGAATGACTTAAAATCAAGCGCTAATTGGGAGGCAACCCAATTGTACTTTTATTTTTCATATTGTTATTCATAAAAGTCAAACTATAGTTTAGAATAAATCATATTATAGAATAAATCAATTATTAATTAGATAAGTTGCATGTTCTTGATAATATCTCCACCATGCTTAAAATGATCAAAATATACTAACATTTATGCTTTTTGGCTTTGCAGGATCTTAAAATGATAATGGTTGGGAGTTGAAGTGAAGAAATAAGCAAAAAAGCCTCAGTTAACAGAACTCACCCCCGCCAGGGCGGGGGTCTCTCAATTCTAAAGACGGAGCGCATGCCCAACGGGGCGGGCTTCATAGGCCTTATACCCCTCACCGGGGTGGGGGTCCTGAATATGAACCAGTCGAGTATGGTAGTTACATATGTTTACACTACTTCCACTTCTCCCTCAAAGAAACCTCCCATTCCCATACATAATGCCCACTATCTACCCATGATTTTGACAACTTACACTACATCTTCCCACTTCATTAACACAATTACCCACTAACCCATTACTCCAACCCATAAACCTCTCCCTCACACCATTCCTATAAATTCATTCACCCATAACCCAATTTCACCACTTACATTCAACCAATTCAGAAAGCTACAAATTAGGGTTCTTTGTGGAAGGGAATTATACAGTAATCAAGAGTGAGCAATTTATCTCCCAATTCATCTTCTCCTATCACTATTTGGCAAGCAAAAACATCAAATTAGGGGATAAACCACTGTGCACACCAAGTGTTCGACAGTTTGTGTGAGCAAAGTTTGGGGGGAATATTATGTTAAGGCTTCCTAATTTAATGGCATCTAAACCCACATTAAAGAGGCAATGGGGAGAGAGTTCCACAACAACACCACCATCACGAACCTTCGACCGGCGCAAATTTATAAGTGTCATCGCCGTCGACCGTTACGACTACATGGCAACAAAAAAACTCACACCAGAGCGGGGGTTGGCACTGACCATGTCGATAATAAGATGATCCAACAAATATATCAGAAAGGCTGGAACAAGTTCACGGAGGAACCCGAGGCCGCCGTTATAAGTGTGGTCAAGGAATTTTATGCGAACGCCGAGGAAAAGGCACCTTTCAATGCTTTTGTGCGGGGAAGATTAGTACCTTTCAGTGTCGATGCCATCAACACATATTATCAGTTGTGAGTGCCTCGATATTGCAATTATGCTCACTTACGTGACAATGATCCCGATTATGAGACCATTCTGAAGGAAATGACTAAACCGGGCACAAAATGGATCAAGGGTCAAAAAGGGGGCACGGTTTTTCATAGCAAAGATCTTAGCAGATATGGCAAGATATGGTATTCATTCTAATGTGCCAAATTATTTCCATCTACACACACGTTCGACGTGACCAAGGAAATGGTTGTGCTCTTGTATGCCATTGTACAAGATTTCATCATTGGCGTTGGAGCAATAATCAATTTCTCAATCTAACGGTGCTTACGAGGACATTTCTCGGGCGGCCTGCCACACCCGTCACTCATCTGTGAGTTGTGTAGGCAGGAAGGAGTTCGATGGTCCAATGATGAACCTACCCTGATGCCACTTCAGATACTATATTTGAGAATGATTGCACGGTACTCGGTGTGGGAAGGCGGCGAATCACATTCGAGAGGATTAGGCTTTGTATTTCCCTCAGCTTCGGAGGACGAGGCTGACGCTGAAGTTACTTCGGATGATGATGAGTTTCAGGAGGATGCACCAATGGGAGAACAAGGAGCAGAGGAGGTTCCACAGTCCGAGGAAATTTCTAGCCCTTAGTTCCTCAACTTTTAGCGACAAGTGGATGAGCAAAATAATCAAACAAGAAGAGAGATGAGGCGACTCGTAACTAGACAGGACCACATGTTCGAGGCTATAAACCTATCGTTCGCATCCTTGAACACGACACTCTAAAGCTTCAATCCAAATGCTCAATTCCCATACCAGCATCCAGTCCCAATGCCAAGATTCCCACTAAATGACTTTGATGAAGAAGACCAACAACCACCACCACAGACTTAGGAGATTATAGGGAAGTCCTCACATTTTAATTATTATATCTATACAATGAGGGCATTTTAATTTTGCAGTTTAGGGGGGGGGGGAATTTACATTCATGTTTGCATTTAATGTTTGCATATTTAAGTTCTTTAAGTTAGGTTTGCATAGTAGTTTATTGATTAGTTTAGGATTATCTAATGTTGCATCCATGTAATCGTACATTTTCATAGTAGCTTAGGATCATAAATAGTTTTAATTTAGTTATTTATTTATTTATTGTTGCATTCATGTTATGTTCACCATCCGTATATAAAAAAAATAGTTAAATAATGTGTTAGTTTTGCATATGTCCAGCAGTTGTTGTAAGTTCATTTTTGTTTTGGTCGATGATGAAATTGAGATTAAGTCGACAATTACAGTACTGATTATTAGAACCCTGATGGAGTTTCTGTTATGAATTGGATCTTATTCTTGTTTGAAACTGATATAAAAAGGGTAGCACGTTAATAACATCTGTGTCAACTGATTAGTTTAAATTGATACATAAAGAGTTTCTAATGGATAATGTCAGTGTAAATGAGAAAATGGCAAGGATAGGCAGTGAAGACGGAGAATTAGGCAATAACCTAAGTTTGGGGGATCAAGTAGGGTATATAAGCTTATCTAAAAAAATGAATAATTGAGTCTTGTGGTGGGTTAAGAAGAATCATGCAAAGCACTCCCCATAAACACAAGTGTGAGATAGAGCGCAAAACACAATCACTATCTATTAAAAAAAAGAAGAATAAAATGGGAAATAAGCGCAAAAAGCCCCTATGATTGAAAGAAAAAAAAAAGAGAGCATAAGTACCTTATTTGGACCCTTAATATTGGGGATTGTTTAATTTTAGTTGGATCTTGTCTGTCTTTGAAATTCATGAGTTTATTCTATATGATTCCTTATAAGAAATTGGTTATGTGTTAAATTTGAATCTGTATCAGTTAGCACGGATGTTGGACAAACACACTCTATACCAGTGATAATGGTTTAAGATTCGAGGACTAATAAGGAATTATTGATTGGTTTTGGTAATTAAGAGTTGTAGTGTTTGCTTGATTTCTCTGAGGCCAATGAAATAATTTTGATTGTATAACACTGTTGGATTCAAAGACATATAGTTTAGATGCATTACATATCATTGCATTGCATTGCATTGTATAACATAGTATTTTGTTTTGGTGCTCGAGGACTAGCACTGTTTAAGTTTGGGGGATTTTGATAAGTGGATTTTATATCCACGAATTGATTTCCAATTTGAGCTTATTCATTGATAATTCCTTGTTTTATGTTTATTTTTACTTGTTTATTGTTGTTTTATGTGTAGGTGGGTTGGTGTGGCAAGTGATCAAAAAGGGAGGCGTTTTGGGCAAAATTATAGCAAGTTTGGAGTTTAACCAAAGTTAGAAGTTAGAAGCATAGCCCGCCGGGGCGGGCCTATTTTAGCCTTACACCCCCTCCAGGGCGGGGGGTCTTCAAGTCTAGAGTCGGTAGCCTAGCCCGCTGGGGCGGGCATTTTCCAAGCCAATACTCCCAACGGGGCAGGGCGTCCCGAAATCTAACTATCCTAGTTTGGTTCTAACACTGAGGTGACGTGCATTTGAGTACTTGCATGGCTTTAGGACTCTAGTTGGCATGGAAGTGAGCTGAGATTATGTGTGTAGAGATATAGTAATGCTTAAAACAAGATCAAACAAGATAGAAGACAATTAATAGAGAATACTTACAGATTTTTCTTATCAAGCATTGGAGTGAAGATTTTGAGGGAACCTTCATATCGATTGCGGATTAAGGATAAAGTGAAGGGTGTTCTGAATTATTCTTTGTTTGTTTTTATATTTGTAATTGAAAGGATGATATCTTTAATTTATTCAGTTATTATTTTCATTGATGATGAACTATTTAACTTTTTAGGCTTATGACGGATCTTTAAGTGAAACGATGATTATGTAACTTTGATTTTCAGTTTAATAAGTTATTATCCAGTTTACCTATATTAATTTGAGCTTGAATTTATGAATTTCCTGATCAACAGTTCTTTGTGGACTTGTATGAATTTGAGAGAGGAAGTACGAGTCTAAACTTAGTTAATATAGTATGTGTTCTTGAATTATGTGAATGAACAGAATCTTGATGAATGTTAGGGTGGAGATATGCTTGACATCGCATGTAATCAGATAGTGGGCTTAAGCTTAAACCTTCTGTAATTATAATTCACATAGAGATTTAGTGAGTTAGTTGATTAAGGTGTTTAACTTATTTAGATCTAAATTGTGAATTTGAGTTAATACAGTATTAGTACATCGAGAGGTGTCTAGTGCTACATGTAAAAACCCAAAACCCTAATAAGACTTGTAAGTGTAAAATCCCATTATATAAATAAAATTTATCTGTTCTAAATGTGTTATGTGTTAATATATACTTGGTTTTACAAATTTAACCAAATAAATTTTTGTCCGAAAAACGTCGTGCTTGACACCTCGTGCTTAATTTTATTTTTCATATTCGGACTTTTTGGTAAAATATTTTCAACAAGCTGCTTTGTCGTTCTTACAATGACAAAACGCTTTGTCGTGCTTGTTAGGATTAGTGAGAATTTAGGTTAATAACCTTAGATTAACAAATCGTAACCCTAATTAGCAAAACCCTAACCCTAATTTATTAAATAAAGCCTAATTATCTAATTAAACCTTAATTAGATTATCCTAAAACCTAATCATGGTTAGTAAACTTCAATTAGGTACTAATTATCATTACTTAACATTCCTAATCATTAGAAAATCAAGATTAGTGAAGATTAAAGCCTAATTAAGCTATTAAACAAACCTAACTAGCTCACAAGTAGGTTATGAGTCAACATTGCAAGTTCCAAGGTAGCACATGACATGCTTGTAACTCCCAAGCATCACCATAGTCATTAGATCAGATCTTTGTAGAGGCAAGTTGTTCTAAAATGACCAAAAAGCCAAGTTAAAGAATTCTCTAAATAGGAACCTTAGGGCTAAGCAAACTCATGAAATTCCTAAGCCTAGATACACTTATAAACTTACCAAATCAAGCATGGGTGATAACATCAACAACATTAGAAGCTAGAATCAAAATTTGCTCAAGAAAATGTACAAACCCTAGTTGATAATTAGCTCTTTGATCCTATATTAGATTTGTTGTTTAGATGTTTAGAATTATGTATTAGTATGTTAGAAAGTATGTTAGTTTCGTAGAACAAATTTTCATAACATCTAGATGCCTTAATTAAGTGTTTTAAGAAATCTAGAAATTTTGAAAACTAAGTCTGACAGTCGAATACCAGAGCTTATAGATTCATATGTGTTTATGTTTTGGTTTTGGTAATTGTTTGGTATTTGTAGCACATTAGTAGGTCTTTAATCTGAAAAGAAAACAGTTCATTTGAACCATAGATTTCAAGTTATAAGCGATCAAAGTGGGTTGACCGCTTCACGGATTGCAGCGTTTTACGGGTTACTGGGCATTTCAAGAACAGTTGAACCAATTTACTTTGACCAATCTGCTTAATCATCTTCTGCTTTGTTATTTTTGTAAGTTTTATTATAGATCAATACTGCATTATATGTACTACATATCTATAATCTTTAATGGAACAAACAACGATATGGGTTTATCGAATTGATGGTCAAAATCCATCGATCGAGCGTGACTAAGTTTTCTGGGTTTTCCAGAAAACTGAAGAACATGAAGAACAACGTCTGGCTGTACTTTGACCAACATAATTAGAGACCTTAGAGTTAGGCTTTATTCATGTTAATATTATATATATGTACCCTAACATATATACTACATGTTACAACAAACATTACACACATCAAAAACACTGAATCGAAGATATATAAGCCACAATACCATTGATCGACCATCACTTTTGTTCTGGGTTACCTAGAAACTCAAGAACAGCTCTGACAGTTACTTTGAGCCTCTATAACTTCTTGTTATGTGTAGGTTAAAGTCTAAATTGTGTTTCATGATATACTACTGTATGAGTACTACAAACATCAACTCTTAAACAAACCAAAACTCATTAACAGTAGCCTTATAATTAATGGTCAAACCAAATACCAAACCAATCGTGACCAAATGTTGCCCGAAACTCAAGAACACCTACAGCGACACTTTCTGTCACTGAAGGGCTTTAGCGACAGACAAAAATTATTTTTCTAAAAATAAATTAGAAATAATTAGAAATAATTAATAAATAAATAAATATAAAAATAGTTTTAAAAATGATATTAAAATATTATAAATAAGTTCTGATATTTTTACAGAAATTTAATAATTATTTTATATTATTAATAATTAACTTATTAATAAAGAAATTAGAATAATTATTTTTAAATACTAAATAATTATGGAAAAATATTATTAATGTTATAAAAATTATAATAAATGAATATAAATTATTTAAAAATTATAATCAATGTTTTTGTAAAATTTTAAGTAAATATTAATTACTTATAAATAGAAATAAATGATTTAAAAATCAAAATAAATGTTTTAAATACTTTAAAATTTCTAAAAGGTATTTTAAATTATAATTAAAATTTATAAATAAAATTTGGTCCATTTATCAAAGGTATTAAACACCAAACCATATTAAATCTAACCGATATTATATAAGTGTTATAATTCAGTATTGTTATCAATACTAATGTGTTAGATTTATATATATGAACATCGTAGGTACTTATTAACGTTTGAATAACATAACTTGACTGATCTACGCTCAAGCAAGTTCTCTATCCTTAAGTCTCTTATAAAGTAAATTTCTTAAACCATGTTTATTTATTGATCAAGATTTTTATCTTGATAAGCTGTTGATATAATACACTACACCTACAATTGAATTACCTTCTTATTGTAAAGTTATTGCTATAGCTTCAGCATAACTAAGAAATGAATTGTTTATTCATATGATAATGTTTATTGAGCATAAACTGTTGTGTCAAACAAAATTATTTTGGTAAGACATCTTATACTGAAGTTGGGTATCCCGTAAGGGATGGAAATTTGTTCAATTCATATATTGACAGTAATTTTAGTGTATGTTAAGCACTGTAGGATGATATGCATACTCCTAAGATGTTGAATAGGCTGATCCCCTATCTCATATCTGAACAAAATTTCTAAGTCTGTGTGACTGATAGAAATAAAGAAAATTCCCGAAATGGTTGAAATTAGAAATCCAGAAATGGTACAACTATCAGTAAAAATTAGAACTGTTATATTTCTTCAAATCCTATATTGTTATAAATACAAAACTTGCTGAGCATGTCATAGCTCACCCTTGCAAATTATTCCCTTTGCAGTTTTAGATGGTAATCCTGGAACTTCTGGAGTAGATAAAGGGAAGCGTCCCTACATAGATTAGATTTTATTCTTCTTTGTTTGAATACCTTATAATAAAAACTCGTTATGAGAATCATGTAATCGAATCTTAATATTATGATATATATATATATATAACATCTTTATTTTCGCAACCGAATTTTCTTACATATATAGATGTAAAATTAGAGTTCTTCAAATCTAGTTGAGATCATTGGGAACTATTTATCTGAGTGAGGGTATTAATAGCATGGACTGTTCATGTTGTTATTGATACTCTGGATTTCTGATAGATAGTTACTATCGATACGATATTATAAATTCGTTTGGCTTAAACTATACATCTGGGTGAGGGTATTAGTAATATGGATTGTTCATGTTATTGTTGATACTCTGAATTTCGGATAAATAGACTCTAGTCATAGATATAGTTTATATATCCAAGTGAGGGTATCAAAACACAGAAAAGTTCTTTTAAGAATTGACATCTATTATGGGATACTGTGAATTTTGGATCTATGGGAATTATATCTGCTAGTCCCTCTATTTAATGTAATCTTATAATCAGATACCATGGGTGTATAGATTTAAAAGCATTATGTTGATTTTTTGTAAATACCGTATCAGATACCGTGGGAGTATAGATATGGGGGCGTTACACTACATATGTGTTCTTGATTAATAAAATGGGATAATGAATTAAATTGGAATAAAGGTGTAAAAATCAAGTGAAGCTTAGGGTGAAGTCGTAAGCCTAATTCTCCAATAATTGTTTGAAATTTCAGTTTTTACGATTTGTGATCATAGCATTTTTAATAATTTAGTTTTTATAATTTTAATCATTAATTTGGATAGTTTAATAAAATTAGGATTAATAGGAAACTGATAATTATGAGGTTAAAATTCTTACTGATTTCTCTGTGGAAACGATACTCTACTTATTATTATATTACTTGTTGACCACGTGTACTTGCGTGTTGTGCGTAATTAGATTTTACCCAATAGTAATGCCTGCTGGTTATGCAGACCTTAGAAACCCATTGGAACCTAGTATAATGAAACATTAATATGAAGAACATGTAATTAAGAGACAAAAACAGATTTGTATCATGTAGTTGGTAATTCTAAAGTTGTAAAATTTGTAAGTTGTGAAATTGATATGTTGTGATTTATTGAACATGTGAATTAGTAAATAAGTGTTTTAAATCTAATACTTGTGATTTCTGAAGTGTATATGGTATTAGTGATTTGAAACTTGTATTAAAATAACAAGTTCAACCAAAAAGAGATTTAACTTAGAAATTGGATGTTAGTATATGTAATAGATGTTGTGATTCTAATAATACGTGTAGGTAGACATAAGTTGTAATTTAATAGCTTACGCACAAGGCAAGTTCCCTAACCTTTGCTACTTTATTAATCAGCAAGGTTTACTTTTCCCTGTAAAGTTATACTTATGCAAGTTCTCTATCACTAATCTCTTATTGAGCAATTAAGTTATTATTGTTACGCAAGTTTCCTAACCTTACTTTTACGTTATGCAAGTTTCTTGAATCTATTATTCAATTGAACAAGTTCTCTAACCCTAACCTTTCATTTTCCAAGTTCCTATTCGTAACATATTATTGTTATGCATATTCTGAAATTAAAATAGATACACTTAGAAGGGGGGGTTGAATAAGTGTAGGCACAAACTATGTCCAACTTTTGTTTATAAAAATTCCTTTGGATATTTAATGCAGCAAGTTGGATTATCAGGATATTATTTATTTTTGAATCAACTTATTTGCTGATATAGTTTGATGTGGAATGCAGGTTGCTGGATAGATATCAGAATAGTTAGGTACAAAATGTAATCACATAAACACCAGAATTTTTACGTGGTTTAACTACTATCCTCTAGAATAGTAGTCTAATCCACGTCCAATGCCAACTAGTATTGGAGACTCACTTTTATTAAACTCTTCCAATTACAGTACAAGTTCTAACAATTCTAACACCTTTGTTCCCTGTGCACCTTTACACTCTCAAGCACCTATGCTTTCCTCAAACTTGACTATAAAGAGTTATCAATCCAAACAGAATTACATACAATAAAATATTGATTGAAGACAAGGAAAAAAATTAAGATACACACTAGAGGTCTAGTGATCAAGAAATATACCACTTACCAACTTAAGGCTCTAGTATGAAATGAAATGATATGCAAGAAGAGTATTACCAGAATATGTTCTATACGTTATTAATTTCTGAAACTCTGTTCTTAATGCAATCAATATCAGTCAAGGTGAAAAACACTTTTGTAGCTTGTATGCGTTTGATATACTGTCTATGTTTTTCGTAATTGAATATGTTAAAGAGTTCCGTTTATATAGACCACTCCAGAATATTTCCGTTGCAAAGATTTGATGCTGTAATATGCATGTGTAGAAACACTTAGCACAAATCTTGCAGTCTATGTCAATCATGATATACTCAGCTCGACTTCCATTTCAATTTTCGGAGATATCACGCTATCAATAATTTAAGGCTAATTGATTTCCATAGGAGTTTAGGCCTGTTGCAGATTTCTACTGTCCCAATTTCTAAAAAGTCGAAAGTCAACAATTTATATTACCATAAACATTTGCAGGCAGGTTTCCATATATTGGTCCGTTAGAATCAATCAATAAAATTTCTCGAGTCATGAGGGAAGATTATAGCACATGATTCCTGCTATGAATGTATAACATATGGTAGTTTATTCAATCAACTAGTTACCTTAATTAATTGCCTAGAGTTAAGATCCTTGATTTATGATGCATAATTTGTGCAGCATGATTTATGAAGCATGATCTATGATGTCATGTTTTGTGCTTATCATACAATATATGTTGGCTGGTGTCCATATACCTTACCATATATTGGACCGTTGGCTACACCTAATTAAATTTCTTGAGTCGTGGGATAATATTATGATTCATAACTTATGGTAATTTATTTACCCATATCTTGCTCTACTGTGTGTGTCTATTCAATAAGATTTGATTCCTTATGTTGAGTGAATTTGGCCATGTATATTATGAGCTAGTTAATTAACATGTAACATCAAATATGAATGCAAGTATATATATGCAATGCACATGTCCTAGAGCCTTATTTTGGAAAGTGAATGCTAAGATCTTTCATATATCCCTAGGACTCAAATTATCTTTTCTTTCTTCAAAGAAATCTTGACTTTGGACCTTCTTCCTTGATGTTCCTGAAATGTTATATAACATGGTTAGTGAACAAATATAGTCATCATCAAAACATGGAGTGTGATATAAGTCAACATTCTCCCCCTTTTTGATGATGATAACAAAATAATTATGGCTCCCCCTAAAACCATGCATTTCAAGAGAGTTACAACTCCCCCTCAATTCATGCATACTATTGACTGCATATATACAGTGTTTGAGTAACCCTGCTCTTTGCAATTTATGAAAAGTTAAAAGTAACCCTGCATTTTCTAGTTAGTCCTAATTTAGATTAGTCATAATTTTCTGGTTAAAAGTAATCTTTACAATTTATATTAGATTCAATATAATTAAAAGATATTCAAAAGTTTTAAACTTGTTCATTAGATCAAAATATAGTTGATCTTAATCATTGAACACGTCCTAATATTCACCTAACTCTCAAACAGATAGATATGATTTAAATATAAATAAAACACTTGAGATATCAGAAAACAAAAAAACAAATCTCGGGATTTTGGGTTCAGAGAGAGTCACCAAATAAAACTTTTTATTTTTGGGTGAAATGGAGGAAATTATTACAACCGCATAAAAACTTCAGACAAGAACATTTATATATGCATCAACACATACTGGAGAAGAAAATAGAATAAAAATGCTCCAAAAAGTGGGGGAAGAAGGGTGATTTTTCCAGGTCGCATCATGTCATGTAGTTGATAAATGAGTATGCATGAAAATGGACCACTTCTTTGTACTTTATTTGAATTTTTGCCGGGATCAAATTTTGATCCCTAGTGGATTATGGATATTCCTATCGCAATTCTTGAAATATCTTAATCAATAATTTAAGCTTGATGCTGACCAAACAATACTTTTTACCGTATCCAAACTAGCCCCAACATTCTTTTGTCACTTTTTAAGTATGTGGATGCCTAAAATTTGGATGTGTTAGGAAAAGTACACCAAAAATAATCTATATCCCAGGAATTACTTTTCCGTCTTTGTGCAATTAAAATTATAGGAAACTATTAAACCATAATCCATCAACAAATTTAAACCATAGTCTTAACAACACAAGTTATCATGCATGAAGATTTAAAAAAAAATTGTCTTTGGAAGCAAGGAAAGCAAGCATAATTCTTCTCCCCCTTTGGCATCTATGAAAAAGGTGTGTCCAGAAGGCCAAAAGGGGCAGGGCGTCTAATCATCCTCCTCCTCAAGATTAATGTGATTGGCTTCGCGGGTGGTGAAATAGGGCCGATGAAGCCTGCAGTGTTCGATCTCTTCCAGGGACATGGTGTTGGCAAATCTAGGAGGACGAGCAATGAAGGTAGGAGGTGGTAATGGCAGGTCCAGAAAGTTGCCTTGATATTTGGCCATCCAATTGCATTGGGGCCATTCAGGTATGCACACTTGGACTTGGTCTGCTTGTAGCTCCTAACTAAGGTCATTCATGCGGCGCTCGGTAAAACGTCCAAGAGTCCCAATTTGATTACTGATGAAATTAAGCTCAGTGCTCAATTGACAGGCATTGTGGTTCATCTTTAGTTGCAGGGCTTCTACCATCGCTCGAGTATGCAACTCGAATCTAGCTTGAAGGTCAATGAACTCATCCTCCACATTGCGAAAAACAGAATTAAGATCATCGCGACGAATGGGGAGTTTTCCCTTTTCAAGTATGGAGATACGAAGTTAGATATCTTTGACATCAGAAGTGATTGTGGCTTGATTGGTTGCAATGGTATGAAGGAGATTGAGAATGTCAGGGGAGGGAGGCAGTGAGGTAGGAGGTATAGGTTTTAGTGTTTTGGGTACCAACCGTATGAACTTTCCTTTAAGCAGTATGATATGAGCCCCTTTGATATAGTTAGAATCGATGGAATCAGTTAATGTGATGGAGCCCTCATTGTTAAGAGGAATTTTGAAGTGAGTAAATAATTTGGTTAGGAAGCAGCTGTAAGGCAGACACTTTTTGGAATATTTGACACAATGAACCATGTGTTTGAGCATCATGAGTGAAAAATTGAATGGTTGGCCTATCATTATTAAGGCTACCAAGACCAAATCCTGTTACGTGAAATCAGCTCCACCACCGAGACGAGGGAGGAGATTGTACTGTAACAATTTGTGAAGGAGTATTGCAAGAGGAGATACTTCTGTTGTTTTAGGTAGGGTGATGGTGGACACTATGGGATCATCCATGACAATGCGAAGCTGGATAAGAGGAGACAAAGGAGTAGAGATAGGCCCTTTAAGAGTGAAGGGGCAGTCGCCGGTGTATGGAATTGACAGTATACTCCCTAAATCCATAGCGGTGAAGAATAGAGATTTACCCTTAACAAACGAGGTGTAGCAATCGCCATTATTCTCAAGATTGGTATAAAACTGCTAAACTAATTTTGGGTAAGCTACCGAGGGAGGAGTACTTAAGGAAGACAGACCACATGACTCAAAGAGATGATGAAGGGGTGAGTTTTGGTAGTAAAACATGTCAATCGATTTTTTATAGACGAAGGATTTTTGACAGATAGAGGATTTAAACCGTAGTTCAAAATTATGGCCTCTAAAAAACTTGTCTGGAACATCATGCAAGGAGATGGATAGAGGAGTTACCAGTATTGGAGGTGAGCTAGGTAAGGAGTCTTTGAGCTTGGGTCGTTTGTGACCCGTCAATGTCTCGATTGGTGGAGGAGAAGGTAGGCTCGCTTCAGATTCGACAGGGGATGATCCACCAGAGATGATAGTAACAGAGGATTGCTTTCATTTCAATTTTCGAGTGGCCGGTGGTTGAGACGGTGGAGAAGGAGGTGAGACCTCGTCTTCTGATTCATCACGAAGCTGTTTGCCACACCTAGTTTTCATTGTTGTAGAGTAGGGTTGAGTCGATTGAGATGGTTGAGAAAGCGGTGAGATATGCAGAGACTGGAGAGTCAGAGGTGAAAAGAAAGAGTGAAGGGCTTCTGTATTTATTTGTGGAGCACGTTATCGAGGTATGGGAAGTGGTGAATCCATTTTCGAGAAGGAAAGTCTAAGTAGATTTTAATTTGCGTAATTATAGTCTGAAGATATGCCGGTGATTTGTCTGTCTAATATCTTTAAAACATGGGTTCATATCTGCATTAGACACATCCCGAGTTCACTCCTTAGATTACTGAAGCGTTCTTCCCCTAGAGGTTTTATAAATATATCTGCAAGCTGATGCTTAGTGGGAATGAATATTAATCTTATTAGTCCTTTGGACACATTGTCTCTAAGGAAGTAGTGTCGGACTTCAATTTGTTTCGTGCGAGAGTGTAGAACTGGATTTTTAGAGATGTTAATGGTGCTTGTATTATCACAGTATATAGGCACATTGTTGCACATAACATCAAAATCGCACAGTGTTTGACGCATCCACAAGATTTAAGAGCAGCAACTTCCTGCTGCTAAATATTCTCCCTCAGTAGTGGATATGGCAACTGAAGTTTGTTTCTTGCTATGCCATTAGATGAGACTTCGTCCCAAAAATGTACAAGCAGCGCTTGTGCTTTTTCTATCTATTTGATTGCCTACATAGTTGGCATCTGAATAACCCATTAGATCAAAATTGTCACATGTTGGGTAGAATAGTCCTAAATTTGTAGTACCACTCAAATATTTAAATATTCGTTTAACAGCCTATAAATGAGATTCTTTGGGTTTGGCCTGAAACTGAGCACATAGACACACACTGTACATTATATCAGGTCTATATGTAGTTAAATATAGTAGGGATCCAATCATACCTCTGTATTTTGTTACTTCTACATCCGTACCTTTTTCATTTGTTGTGAGTTTTATTGATGTACTCATTGGTGTTGTCTTTGAATTTGAATTGTTAAAGCCGAATCACTTGAGTAGCTCTTTTGAATACTTGGTTTGATGAATGAATATTCCTTCATAATTTTGTTTAATTTGAAGGCCTAGAAAGTAGTTGACTTCTCCCATCAAGCTCATATCAAACTCCTTGTGCATGCATTTGGAAAACCACTCACAAAGAAAATTATTAGTAGAACCAAATATTATATCGTTTAGATATATTTGAACAATAACGATATCTTTACTCTGACGTTTAATAAACAGTGTGGAGTCAATTTTACCTCGTATGAACCCATTTGATAGGAGGTACTTAATTAATCTCTCGTACCAAGCCCTTGGGGCTTGTTTGAGTCCATAAAGTGCCTTCTCAAGTTTATATATGTAATGTGGGAACTTGTCATGGTTGAATCCAGGTGGCTGTTTTACGTAGACTTCTTCATTTATGTATCCGTTGAGAAAGGCATTTTTGACGTCCATTTGGTGTAGCTTGAACTTTCTGAAACATGCAAACGATAGTAATATACGAATGGATTCCAAACGAGTTACTGGGGCAAATGTCTCTTCATAGTCTATTCCTTCTTGCTGATTGTATCCTTGAGCTACTAGTCTAGCTTTGTTTCTTGTAATTGTTCTGTACTCGTCAAGCTTATTTTTGAATACCCATTTAGTTCCAATAATAGACACATCTTTTGGGGGAGGGATTAACTCCCACACTTGACATCTTTCAAATTGTTGTAGCTCCTCCTGTATTGCTAAAAGACAGTTTTCATCGAGTATGGCTTCTTTGGCGTTCTTTGGTTCGATTTGGGATAGGAATGCTGAGAAAGCACACATATTTTGTGCTTTTCTTCTTGTAATAACTTTGTCGTTTATGATTCCAATGATGTTCTTAGGAGGATGGTTTTTGATGTATCTTGCTGATTTTGGAAGTTGAATATCATGTATCACCTCTTCAGTAGTTTCTGAATTGTGGTCTTGTTGTTCATCCATCTCAGCATGCTAGATATGTTCCTGATTTTTGTATTCAGCTTGCTGGGTAGAGTCCTGGTCCTGCTGTTCTTCTAATCCATCTTGCTGGATTGGTTCCATGATCTTGTTGTTTTGCTTTATGTGGTAGGCTGGATTTGCAGCAGTCTCTAAATTTCCTGCATCTTCTTCTTTTTCTTTTGGAATATCATGGTTAGATTCGTTAAATTTGATATGTATAAATTCGTTGCCAATGAATATTCCTTCATATGATCTATCATCAAACTTGCCCAGATTTCCATTAGTGTTAAGAATAAAGCATTTAGATCCAAACACTTTAAAATAGCTTATGTTAGGAAGGCGATTATTTAATAATTCATAGGGTGTTTTCAAAATGATTGGATGAATCAACACTCTATTTAGCACATAACATGTTGTGTTTATAGCTTCGACCCAAAATTTCTTAGGGAGTTTACTTTCTTGAATTAGAGTTCTAGCTGTTTCTTGTAATATTCGATTTTTCCTTTCTACCTCTCAATTTTGTTGTGGGGTTCTAAGTGCTAAAAATTCATGAGTTTTTCCTTTTTTATTATAGAATATAATAAAATCCTTTTGAAATTCAGTACCATGGTCACTTCTAATTTTTATAAGATTAAGACTATATTTAGTCTCCAAATTTTTAATCAGTTTTTCAAATTCTTTAAATGCCTCATCTTTTGTTTTAAGAAAGAGTACCCATGTATATCTAGAGAAGTCATCGACTATCACAAAAGCATAGAATTTACCATTTAGACTAGCATGCCTTTTAGGTCCAAATAAATCGAGATGGAGCAATTATAAGGGAGAAGAGGTTGATACCATGTTTTTGGCTGTGAATGATGTTCTTACTTGTTTTCCAAGTTGACAAGGTTCGCATATACCTTTCTTCTCGAAATTCATTTTGGTTAATCCTCTTACTAAGTTCTTTGATGACAACTTCTTGATGAGGTCCATATGAACATGTCTCATACTTCTATGCCATAGATTTGCTTCATCTTGAATAGTTGCGTGACATAATTCTTCCTCATGTCGGTCAAAATCAAGAGTATATATATTCCCTTCTCTTCAGGCAACTAAAGTAGCATTGTTAGTACCATGTGAAATTGTACATTTATCTTTTTCAAAATTTACTTGATGTCCATTATCCATTAATTGACTAACACTGATAAGATTGAATTCTAGACCGTTAACAAGATGGACATTATTAATGTTAACCTTACCATTACCGATTTTACCTTTCCTAATTATTTCGCATGACCGATTATCACCGAATGTGACAGTTCCATGTTTCTTTTTGACATTTAGTTCCACGAACTTAGATTTGTCACCCGTCATGTGACGTGAACATTCGCTGTCAAGAATCCACTTTTGAGAAGATACTTTGGCTTTGAAACATACTTGTATAAGAGAGATACAATTTATATTTTTGGTACCCATATCTTTTTGAGTCCACTTGTGTTAGTTGAAATCAAATCACTTTTCTTTACCCATACGGCTTTACTTCGATTTTTCTTTCTTGAGAAATTTATCTCTAGATGTCCTTTAATGCCATAATTTTTGCAAGTAGTAAAATCGCGTGCAATAATTTAATTTAAATGGTGATTTAGATTTGAGCATTTCAACTTCTTTTCTATATGTTGGGTTGCAACCTATGCCTTGTTTATCATAACTGGGTCGTTGTTTTCCTAGCATGACATTTAGATTTTCTTCTCCATGAACAAATTTAGCTAGAGAGGTTTGTTAGGTTTGTAATATTCAAGTGCGCAATCAAATTGCATAAAAATGCGGAAGCGTGTAAAATCAGAGTTTAAAAAAATTTACAAACCATATACCCGGATCACCCTTTATGCACAATTATTAATTAAACGAAAAGATAAAGAATAAAATCATACCCTTGAAGATCGAGCTTCCTCAGGTACAAGTTCACCTCCAAATCCTTTCACGTTCAACTTGAATCCACCGGGGTTTTGTTCCTTCCTTTGATCAACGTTAGCCACCCATATGTTTGGCCTCTAGAGGTGATCCACCAAGGAATAATAAGAATTCAAGAAAGGGGTATTGGCTCAAACCCTAGTTTTTCTATCTCTATAGAAAGGGTGTACTCTCCAACAAATTGGAATTATGTCGTATGTTGAAAAAGTCAACAAACCCCACCACCCATAATAAGACTCCTCTTATTTATAGATGTGGGCAACCCACCTTAACAATTAAGGAATTGGGATTTATTTAATTAATTAAATTCTTTTAATTAATTAAGCTCCTTAATCTTATTAGGGATAATTAATTAAACTCTTTTAACTAATTTTCCTTCCTAATCCAATTAGGAATAAATGAGAGTACTTATATTAAATTAATTCCTAAACTCTTTTAGAAATTAAAATAATAATAATTGTAATAATATTAATAGGACTCCTCTTATTAATTTATATTTAATATTTCTAAAATATTAAATAATAAATATTAAGCTATTTAATTTATTCTATCACCATAGATTAAATTAAATATACTTAACATATTATTACGATTATGCCATTAACTTCTTAAATAATTATTCTTCCTTTTATGGTGTGACCCTTTAGGTTCTCCATATTAAACCTATTGTGAATAAATCAATTAGAACAATTCTAATCTTATTTAAATAAATAAATTAAACAATTAATTTATTTAAATAAATAATATTTATTCTACAATAGGGATAAGCCTCCCTAGCGATCAACGACTTTCCGGATAATATAGATTTCAACATTAATCATAAAAGAACCTTTGAGTAAATAGTTACAGTATAATTCAATCCTTCCACCATACAATGTCCCAATTAAATATAAGACATGGAATTCTTTGTCAAGTCTTATTTTATTTAATTATATGTATTTCGATCCTTAAATGCACAACTCCAAATAATGCAAATTAGAAACTCCTTTCCAATTTCATTCTCGCCGCCAAGGACTCTTTGGGTTGTCATTTATCGAATCACATAGGACATTTCTCTTCTTTATTAGAAGTGGTAGATTCTTTATTGATCATACATTATCTCCATGTACAACTTATTATACCCAAGCATACCCTTTGATATACCCTAAGGGTCTTAAGGAATAAGTCAAAGTATAACTCATCATACACAAAGATACTATGATGATCTCAAGTCCAAGGATTACTTGTACTACTATTACTACTGAGAATTCCTATTGACATGCAAATAAAACTCCATTAGGTATTCCTTAGCGAGCCACGTTCAGTGAACTTATTCTCTAATAAGCACCTACATACTTGCTTTAGTGTCTCCACACAAATGATCATGAGATCAATCATCCTCATCCAATGAGCAAGCAACGTATGTACCAATCTATCCGGATTCACTAATCCCCAATTTAGTAATCCAATGATTGGGAACTATTTTAGTTTTTAAGCTTTCTAAGAATTTAGATCTCATTAGAATGATCATCATCATTATTCTAAAAGCATTGCTAAAAACTATGGGTTTATCACATATTATAAAACAGCATCATGTAGATAATTCAAAGCCTTTAATAAATTAATACTTTTTATTAATAAATGAATAAGATTGTTACAAAGTATATGCTTTATCATCAAACATGATTGGCTTGTGTGCATACTACTTTCAATCTCCCACTTGCATTAAAGCCAATCGTCATGGTATCTTATACTCTTCTTCTCTAAGTTACGATTATCCTGCAGTTGGATAAGCTTTAGTTAATGGATATATAATGTTGTTCTTGAGAGTCCACTATCTCTATAGTGATTTCCCATCTTTTAATGATTCTAATAATCAAATGAAAGTGCCACAACACATGTTTAGATCTAAGATGAGACTTAGGAACTATTCCTAGTTCTGTAATGAACTTTTATCCAAACAATCAACTTGTAGCTTCATTTATAGCTATATACTTTGTCTTTATCACTAAACTAGCAACTTTTTGCTGTTTGGAACCTTTCCAATTCACTGCACCACTGTTCAAGGTAACCCTTTACCTTAAAGTGGATTTTTCTGTCGTCTTGGTCTGTCTGAAAAACTTGAGTCTGTTAAGCCCTCTAGTTTTAATTAAGACCCACCATGAATATGATCACATCCTTAGTGCCGGTTAAGCACTTTAAGATGTTTTTCACTGACTCATAGTGAACTTCTCCATAATATGACTGATCAACATCAGGTCTCGTACATTTCATTGCATGCATGATTGTCACTCATGCGACCTCTCTTTTCAGGAGTCTGTGGGGACTATTACGAGAGATACACTCCATAGCTCATCGACATGAGACATCTCTTGGAGTTTGCCATGCTAAACGACTTTAGCATCAAATGAATATACGTTCCTTGGGTTAAGTCGAGCATCCTCTTGTATCTATCTATATAGATTTTATCCCCAATTAAGATACTCTTCCCAAACCATTCATGGAGGAATGTTTAGACAACTTTATCTTTACTGATTGTAGCATTGGTATGTCATTCCTTATCCGTAGTATATCAATATATAGTACTAAGAATGTCACGATGCTCCCAATCGACCCTTTTTGTACACACTAGGTTCATTCTTATTTTGATAAAATCAAACTCTTTTGATTGCCTCATCAAAATGAATGTTCCATATTTGAGAAACTTGCTTCAATCCATTTCTCTGAGTGTCTACAACACTTACCTCATCGTATGTAACTGGATCATCATCTTCTATGATGTGTACCTCATCATCATCATCTATGATGAATCCATACCTCCTGGTATCTTTGGTACTATTCCGTTCTTATTTATTCTGTTGTGGTACATAGAGGTCTATCTATAAGTTCCTCTTATTTGACTTATAGTGTTTTGTGGTTCTTGAACTTTTCAAGATCTATTATCCTCCCACTAGCCCCTTCAATAATAAACACATTTATCTTAGAAAGCGCGTGTTTCACAACAAACACCTTTTTGCTAAGTAGGATTATAGAACATATACCCTAAACTTACTTTAGGATGTCCCACAAATTGTACTTGTCAAATCTTGTCCCAAGCTTATCCTTTGAAACCTTTTCACATAAGTTGGACAACCCCTTATCTTAACATACTTAAGATTAGGAATCCTCCCTGTCCATAACTTTTATGGAGTCTTGGGGCTGGATTTTGAGGTTACCATTTTCCGTAGATATGCAGCCATTTCTAGGATATAACCCTAGAAGGATACTGGAATGTCGGTAAAATCATTATGGACCGCACCATGTCCAACAAGGTATGATTTTTCCATTCGGATACATCAATCAATTATTACGTATCGGGATGTTTCCATTATGAGAAAAACCATTTGAGATGATTTAGAAACTTATTGCACAAGTATTTATTCCTTGATCTAATCAAAGAATCTTAATACTTTGTCAATTTGTTTCACTTCAAATTTTTTTTTTTTTTTTTTTTTCAACCTTTCAAATAATTCACACTTGTATTTCTTCAAATACATACATTCAACTCTTTGAATGATCATCTCCTTTTCTTATACTAATTTGTTCAATATGCAAAATTATTTTCATGTAAAGTCAAGTATACAAAATTTATTAAGTAATATTCCGCTTCTATACAAAACATTATTATTATAAATAGAACAACAATTGTTCTTAATTATAATACCAAAAATTTTATTGTCCAACAATAAAATGGAAATAATATTTTTAACAAGAACTGGAATACAATAACAACTTATTGACTTAATAGACTTGCCTATAGGCATTGCTAAACTATAAGTTTCTATGGCTATTGTAGCAACCTTTGCTTCATTTCCCACACATAAGATTATTTATCTTTGTTTAGCTTTCTACTTTTTCTTGGTCCATTCATAAATCTATATTTATGATAACCAAAGTCGGTATCCAATACCCCAGTAGAACATTGACTTAAAGAAAAATTTATTTCAATCATGAACAAAAACTGTATTGTAACCGAAACTTCACTAAGCTTCTTTGGTTAGCCTCTGCAAGATGCTTCTCGCAGTTTCTTTCCAGTGTCCAGGCTTATTGTAGTGGAAGCAAACTCCTTTGCTATCCATATCAGTTTTGTTCTTATTATCCTTTGTTTTGCCTTTCTATTTACCTTCTTTGAATCGTTCTTCTTTTTTTGGAAGATCCTTTGGCCCCTACCAAGAAGACTTGATCTTTCTTGGTTGAAAAGTGACTCTCAACATTTTTCAATATGTTAAGCAAATCAATGAGGCGATATCTAGCTTGTTCATATGAAAAATTCACAACAATTGTGAAAGGAGTCCGGGTGAGTGCAAGATCAAATCTTAGCTCAACTCTCCATCCATGACAAAACTCGTTGTCCTAATTGATCAATCAAATTGATAATGTTTAGGACTTTTGTCTGTACTGTAGTGCCATTGGCCATTCTAGATCGGAAGAGCTCCTTAGATATCTGATATCTATGAGTCCTACTTTCCTCACCATCAACTACTTGTTGTGCAGGAATTTAGTAGGTGCATCCATAGTTTCATCTTGTGTTTGAAGCTCGTTACTCATGGATGCGAGCATGATGATGCATTGAGCCAACTATGCATCATTTTGCAACTTTCTAAAAATAGCAATCTCTTCCTCGGAGGCATTATGCGCAACCATTGCGAGGATAGGCGATTAAAGGACATAAGATGGCTTTTCACCATGAGAACTATTCTCAAATTCCTTAACCAATCAGTTTAATTGATTCAGTTAATTTAGCATTTAATATGCTTCATGATGATAGTAATTTTAGACATTGTAAAATTACGTAAATGAATTTGTAATTAACAACATTTTAGCATACATTCTTTTATTAATTACCAAAATAATTTAGGTCTTGTTTTAAATTGGTATCTCCCACTATTTTCTTCAAACTATATTACCCTCACTTATATAGTTCGGCAAAATCTAATTAAAGATTTGCTAGTGAGAATAAGGATCCCATTTCAAATGTATATAGCCTTGTGGTGACACAACAAACTATATATAAATAAATAGGTAGACAACTTTTGTCAATTACATCAACTATCTGACCCCTTTCTTTTTGCCTCTTAGATTATTTTGATCAAGTGGTGGCACATCCAAATCAAAATTATCCAAGTTAAGTCCGACCTAGCACTCCATATATTCAAAAAGAAAAATATTCCCTTGTGGTGACACAACAAAACAATATTGTTCAATTTTCTTTATAAGCATCAAATGTGATAAATTAACATCTTAAATACTTAATACTTGCCTTGTGGTGACACAACAAACTCATATTAAATATTTAATACTCTATTAATTTTATCATGCTTTAGAAAGGCGATGTTCGATATTCCAAATATCTTTGAACGCTTAGGACTTAATATAAAAATTGAGGGGTTTTGCTATTAATTTGTCTCATCTTGTTTAGCGCGCATTTACACATATATATATAAAAATACGCGTCGTATTATTAATGAACATGCGAAGCATGTTTGCATAATATATAATATATATAGTATAAGCATGCACATATAGAATACTATATTCTACCCGGATTGATTATGGACTTTTATTCTAGTTTGGTTCACTAGAGCCACCAAGTGAACCAAAAGGTCAAACCCTAGGGGTGCAAGAAATAATATTTAAATATAACTATTACATTTAAACCCGGGCTCCATTACAAACGGGTCTTCAAGCGCTCCTTGCTCCTTGATCTCCAATTTTTCAAAATTAATTCTAACTATTCCTATTACAAAACTATTTTAAAATAAATAGAAACCTTGATCAGCAGTCAAGGGAAGTACATAGGAGGGAGTTAGAATTTACATTAAGAAAAAATTAGAGAAGACGAGGTATGCAGACCCCATTTAATAAAACCCATACATTCATGCATCCAACTAAAATAAAATCCAATCATATTGGTCAATAGTCCATAATCAATCCCATTTATTATCATACACATCACCATATGCATCAATAAATAACATTCATCTCATGAATAATAAACATTTAATATATATATTGATATCATTTAATGGGCAAAATTAGTTAGTATAAAATCTAATTTTGAATCAAAATAAACTCCTTTATTTTAATCCAAATTTAAATCAAAATAAAACTATTTTATTTTAATTTATCCAATTTTAAATAAAATAAACTATTTTATTTTAATCAAAATCTTTAATCAAAATAAACTCCTTTATTTTAATTAATTATGGAATCCAATTCCATAAAAAAAAAATCTTTAATTAAAATAAACTCTTTTATTTTAATTAATTATGAATCCAATTCCATGTAAAAAAATCTTTAATTAAAATAAACTCTTTTATTTTAATTAATTATGGAATCCAATTCCATGTAAAAAAAATATTAAAGGAAACACGGATAATCTTTCCTATTCACAAATAAACTCCTTTATTTTGAATAATATGAAATCTTATTTCATATCTAAATAAACTCCTTTATTTAAGGAAAGACTGATTCTTTTTCTATTCACAAATAAACTCTTTTATTTTGAATAATATGAAATCTAATTTCATATCAAAATAAACTCCTTTATTTAAGGAAAAATAGAATCCAATTTCAACTCCAATTAGTTATCATGGAATCCAATTCCAACTCTAATTAGTTAGCATGAAATTCTAATTTTAAAATTAAAATAAACTTTATATTTTAATATTAAATAAACCTTTTATTTTAAAATTAAAATAAACTTTTATTTTAATTATAAAATAATTAATATATATATATATATTATATTAACCGTATAATATATGTATATATATAATATCCGTATATAAATATAATATACCAAGTTGCTTACAAAAATTCCTCGATTTCCGTGCTGTTATTTCAAAAAAAAAAAAATTTTGCATGCCATCATTAACAATCATTGGCCAATCATGCCAATCATTAACTTATCATGCCATCATTAGCCATCATTGGCCAATCATGCCAATCATTAACTTATTATGCCATCATTAGCCAATCTTCCCTTGATTTCCGTGCATAACCTTGTTGCAATATGATAAACAGCTGCTTTCTGATTTGGCGTGATTCACGGATAAAAATAAATAAATAAAACAGGTTTCGTTTTTTTTTTTTTTTTAATAAATTTTATACAATAAAATTATGCCCAATTAAATTGTTCTAAACACATATCAATATACATAATAAATTAAAACAATTAATAATTCGCATAAAGGTTTGGCTCTGATGCCACTGTTAGGTTTGTAATATTCAAGTGCGCAATCAAATTGCATAAAAATGCGGAAGCGTGTAAAATCAGAGTTTAACAAATTTACAAACCATATACCCGGATCACCCTTTATGCACAATTATTAATTAAACGAAAAGATAAAGAATAAAATCATACCCTTGAAGATCGAGCTTCCTCAGGTACAAGTTCACCTCCAAATCCTTTCGCGTTCAACTTGAATCCACCGGGGTTTTGTTCCTTCCTTTGATCAACGTTAGCCACCCATATGTTTGGCCTCTAGAGGTGATCCACCAAGGAATAATAAAGAATTCAAGAAGGTGTATTGGCTCAAACCCTAGTTTTTCTATCTCATAGAAAGGTGTACTCTCCAACAAATTGGAATTATATCGTATGTTGAAAAAATCAACAAACCCCACCACCCATAATAAGACTCCTCTTATTTATAGATGTGGGCAACCCACCTTAACAATTAAGGAATTGGGATTTATTTAATTAATTAAATTCTTTTAATTAATTAAGCTCCTAATCTTATTAGGGATAATTAATTAAACTCTTTTAACTAATTTTCCTTCCTAATCCAATTAGGAATAAATGAGAGTACTTATATTAAATTAATTCCTAAACTCTTTTAGAAATTAAAATAATAATAATTGTAATAATATTAATAAGACTCCTCTTATTAATTTATATTTAATATTTCTAAAATATTAAATAATAAATATTAAGCTATTTAATTTATTCTATCACCATAGATTAAATTAAATATACTTAACATATTATTACGATTATGCCATTAACTTCTTAAATAATTATTCTTCCTTTTATGGTGTGACCCTTTAGGTTCTCCATATTAAACCTATTGTGAATAAATCAATTAGAACAATTCTAATCTTATTTAAATAAATAAATTAAACAATTAATTTATTTAAATAAATAATATTTATTCTACAATAGGGATAAAGCCTCCTACGATCAACGACTTTCCGGATAATATAGATTTCAACATTAATCATAAAAGAACCTTTGAGTAAATAGTTACCATACAATTCAATCCTTCCACCATACAATGTCCCAATTAAATATAAGACATGGAATTACTGTCAAGTCTTATTTTATTTAATTATATGTATTTCGATCCTTAAATGCACAACTCCAAATAATGCAAATTAGAAACTCCTTTCCAATTTCATTACGCCTTGCCAAGGACTCTTTGGGTTGTCATTTATCGAATCACATAGGACATTTCTCTTCTTTTATTAGAAGTGGTAGATTCTTTATTGATCATACATTATCTCCATGTACAACTTATTATACCCAAGCATACCCTTTGATATACCCTAAGGGTCTTAAGGAATAAGTCAAAGTATAACTCATCATACACAAGATACTATGATGATCTCAAGTCCAAGGATTACTTGTACTACTATTACTACAGGAATTCCTATTGACAGCAAATAAAACTCCATTAGGTATTCCTTAGCGAGCCCACGTTCGATGAACTTATTCTCTAATAAGCACCTACATACTTTCTTTAGTGTCTCCACACAAATGATCATGAGATCAATCATCCTCATCCAATGAGCAAGCAACGTATGTACCAATCTATCCGGATTCACTAATCCCCAATTTAGTAATCCAATGATTGGGAACTATTTTAGTTTTAAGCTTTCTAAGAATTTAGATCTCATTAGAATGATCATCATCATTATTCTAAAAGCATTGCTAAAAACTATGGGTTTATCACATATTATAAAACAGCATCATGTAGATAATTCAAAGCCTTTAATAAATTAATACTTTTTATTAATAAATAAATAAGATTGTTACAAAGTATATGCTTTATCATCAAACATGATTGGCTTGTGTGCATACTACTTTCAAGGTTTTTAAAGACTCTATTTCTTTTTGTAGGTTGTTAGTTGGAGGTGTTTTGTTAATCGATTCATTGCCAAATGCATCAATGCACACATCTCTCATTTTTATCTCATTTGTCAATTTTTCAAGTTCATTATTTAGCTGATTTACCTTGTTAAACAGTATTTTATTGTAATTATATAAATAATCATTCTTTGCTGCTAATGCCTTCTCCTCATTTGTGTGTGTTACTTTTTCTAATTCTTTATTTTCATCTATAAGTGCTTCCACTTCGCCCATTAAAGTGTTTACTAGATCTTCTAAGTACATATTTTTTTTCTTTTAATTTTTCATTTTCTTGTTTCAAAGTAATAACATCAGAAAGAGGTACCTCACCGGATTCACCTTCAAGTCCCATGAAGCATATTTGAGCCAGTTCATCGTTTGCATCTATTTCCACTTCAAATTTTTCATCATCACTCCACGTTAGAAGCAATCCTTTTTGAACTCCTTATTGCCTTGTTTTCCTTTGTTTTTGAGTTAGAAGCAATCCTATTTAAAGTGATCTAGTCGTCCACATTCGAAACAGGTTTCTTCAGTTGGCTTGGCTTTGTATTTGTTTATGTTGAGTGTATTTTTCCTTTGATTCTTTCTTTGAAGTAGTCCCTTAAGTCTTCTTGATATCATGGCTATTTCATCATCCGAGTTATTTTTGTTTTCATCTTCAATTCCTGCATTTAGAGCTAGTACTTTCCTTCAAGGAACTTCTTCCTCGTCATCGTATCTTTTCAATTGATGTTCATATTCTTCTAGTTCACCAAAGAGAGTTAATCTATCCATAGAAAAAATATTGACGGAATCTTGAAGAGTAGTAATTTTAGATGCAAACCTTTTGGGCATAGCCCGAAGTAGCTTACGATTGATTTTTCTTTGTGGAATTGACTTGTCAAGTAGTTTCAAGGAATTTATAAGTACCAAAAATCGTGCTTGAGCCATTTTGATTGTTTCGTCTTTTTCCAGTTTGAACATTTCGTAGTCATGCATGAGCATACTTAGCTTGACTTCTCGTACTTTGGAATTTCCTTCGTGACTTACCACTAGGGTATCCTAAATCTCCTTTGATGTGTTGCATGAGGAGACCTTATCTATTTCGGATTGCACCATGCTGCTGAGGAGAGTGTTCATTGCTTTTGAATCGTATGACACCATGTATGTTTCGGTTGAGTCCATCTCGAGTAGAGTTTTTGGAGTGCCATCATCTTTCCTTGGGATTACCGGTCCATTCTCTACCACCTACCATTCCCATAGGTCTCGCTTAAGATATATCCTCATCCAAAATTTCTAGAAATTATAGTTCTCAGCCCCAAAGAGTAGTGGAGGTCGGTTTGTTAATTGGCCTTCGTGATGAGCGTTTCCAAGTTTTGCCATATCAGAATCTTTCCCTACAAGTCACCTTTAAGACCAAGATAAGTAGAGCCAAGCTTTGATACCAAATGAAATTTAAATAGATACACTTAGAAGGGGGGGGGGTTGAATAAGTGTAGGCATAAACTATGTCCAACTTTTGTTTATAAAAATTCATTTGGATATTTAATGCAGCAAGCTGGATTATCACGATATTATTTATTTTTGAATCAACTTATTTGCTGATATAGTTTGATGTGGAATGCAGGCTGCTGGATAGACATCAGAATAGTTAGGTACAAAATGTAATCACATAAACACCATAATTTTTACGTTGTTCAACTACTACCCTCTAGAATAGTAGTCTAATCCACGTCCAATACCAACTAGTATTGGAGACTCACTTTTATTAAACTCTTCCAATTACAGTACAAGTTCTAATAATTCGAACACCTTTGTTCCATGTGCACCTTTGCACTCTTAAGCACCTATGCTTTCCTCAAACTTGACTATAAAGAGTTATCAATCCAAACAAAATTACATACAATAAAATATTGATTGAGACAAGGAAAAAAATAAGATACACACTAGAGGTCTAGTGATCAAGAAATATACCACTTACCAACTTAAGGCTCTAGTATGAAATGAAATGATATGCAAGAAGAGTATTACCAGAATATGTTCTATACGTTATTCGTTGCTGAAACTCTGTTCTTAATGCAATCAATATCAATCAAGGTGAAAAACACTTTTGTAGCTTGTATGCGTTTGATATATTGTCTATGTTTTTCATAATTCAATATGTTAAAGATTTCTGTTTATATAGACCACTCCAGAATATTTCCGTTGCAAAGATTTAATGTTGTAATATGCACGTGTAGAAACACTTAGCACAAATTTTACAGTCTATGTCAATCATGATATACTCAGCTCGACTTCCATTTCCATTTCCTGAGATATCACGTTATCAATAATTTAAGGCTAATTGATTTCCATGCGAGTTTAGGCCTGTTGCAGATTTCTACTGTCCCAATTTCTAAAAAGTCGGAAGTCAACACTTTATATTACCATAAACATTTGTAGGCAGGTTTCCATACTTTGGTCCGTTAGAATCAATCAATAAAATTTCCCAAGTCATGAGGAGAGATTATGGCACATGATTCCTGCTATGAATGTATAACATATGGTAATTTATTCAATCAACTAGTTACCTTAATTAATTGCCTAGAGTTAAGATCCTTGATTTATGGCGCATAATTTGTGCAGCATGATTTATGAAGCATGATCTATGATGTCATGTTTTGTGCTTATCATACAATATTTGCTGGCATATATTGGACCGTTGGAGACAACCAATTAAATTTCTTGAGTCGTGGGATAATATTATGATGCATAACTTATGGTAATTTGTTTACCCATATCTTGCTCTACCGTGTGTGTCTATTCAACAAGATTTAATTCCTTATGTTGAGCGAATTTGGCCATGTATATTATGAGCTAGTTAATTAACATGTAACATCAAATATGAATGCAAGTATATATATGCAATGCACATGTCCTAGAGCATTATTTTGGAAAGTGATAAATGCTAAGATCTTAAATATATCCCTAGGACTCAAATTAGCTTTTCTTTCTTCAAAGACATCTTGACTTTGGACCTTCTTCCTTGATGTTCCTGAAATGTTATATAACATGGTTAGTGAACAAATATGGTCATCATCAAAACATGGAGTGTGACATAAGTCAACATATTCTTTAATTCTGAATTATTGTTGAGTACGCTTTTTCTTGAGCTAGTTAATTAATCTTACTCAGTCATTTCAAGTGAGGTTGTTTTGTTTATTCAAAGTTTGTACTATAGTTGAAAGATTGTTCTTGTTGAAAAACATTTGTTCAGCTAAAATTAATTGTTGTTCCATATCTGATCACCAATATCATTGCACTATCTTACATTATTGTACCGAACTCTTAGTTGACTAGCAATTCTTTATTGATTCAACTAATCCTTAGTTGATGAATGTTCTAAACTCTAAATTACCCCTAAAGTCATTTCAAACAAAACTTCCTTTGGTTTGCTTATGAATCTGTATAGTTTTCAGAATGTATAATTGATGACTAATATTTGTTCAGCTGATAAACCATTAATAACCTATCTCTTATTGATACATTGACATAATTCGTTTGTAATCAAACTCATAAATAGTTATTGATCCCTACTTGATTCAACCAGTACTTAGTTGAGAAGCGTTCTAAAGACCTAGAATTCCTGTGAAGTTAATTCCAGACCAAACTTCTTTTGGTATGGAACCTGCTAATCTAAACTGAGATGAACAACCCTATATCAGGGGATTATTTTAGAGCTACACAATAGCGTTAAAATATTTGCGCAATACATAGTACAAAGGTCTGATAACCTAGAGTACGAGATGATGGTCCACGTAGTCGTTTAGACTATTAATGGTTAAGTAGAAACACCTGTTACCCTAGGACATAGAAGATGATTATGGTCTTTTAGATTGTTAAAGGTTAAAGTAGAAATACTTGACAACCTAGAACATAGTTCGTGGTCTTGTGACCCTCATTGTATTCTTTGTTGTTGATGTATATTGCTAACTTAAACGTTCATTATTCCTTTGAACTCCTAGCTTTTGAATTAAAGTTTATTATTCTGGTAAGAGTACTTTACCATTGAAAGTTTAGTTAATTGTCATTCATAAAATGTTATTGTATATTATCCTTCTTGTGGGAAATCTTTTGCTCACTCTTGCACAAAACAATGAAGATGATGTTCAAAAGTTTGAAGAGCTTTCTACAAGCAAGGGCAAGGGCTAAGTGCTTGATTAGAAGACGTTTAATTTACCATTTATTATGAAGCTTATTTAATAGATTTGATTATGATTATGCTTTAATATTCCGCTGATGATTGTAATAATAAAGGTTAGATGACCTATGATCTATTGGAGATTATGTAACCCTATAATGCAAGATTTATTGTTTAAACTTTTGAGTTTAATTATATCTTTTATTTATGGGTAGTTAGTTATGATTTAATTGGACAGTGAACATAAAATCTATGGGATTGAAGTGCCCGAATTTGGGGGGTGTCACATTTACCTTTTCATGTCGAGGTTACTATTCATGTATACGACATTATTCAGGTATACGACATTATTCACGAATACAGTACTATTCATGAGTACTATTCACGAAATATAATTTTTCTTGTGAATTTTTTGCCTTTTCGTGTCGGGGTTACTATTCACGAATACGACACTATTTACAGAAAAATTAAATTTTCTTTTCTTTGTCCAAGTTGTCTATTATGGTTACTATCTATGATTGTATCTATGTTTTGATCTTTATTCTTGAATTTTTCTCCACAGTTGATTATTATGGAGTATTTTGAACTTGGATAAACTAAAGTACGAATCCTTAATCTTTGATCTTTTATCTCGCTGGATTTATTTTCATTATTTTCATAATCCTCAATCCTAAGTGGTGATATAACTGAATATCTTTGGTCTGTAGTGCAAATATGAATGATTATCTGATGAATATCTTTGGTCGTAGTGCAAAGATGAACATGTGTTGAGATTAACATGACCAACTTGGGATACGAATGAATATCTTTAGCTCGTAGTGCAAAGAATAATATTTGTTTCAAGTTGTATATTGATTGATGTTACAGGGATAAAATATTGATGATAGACTTTTAAATCATAGAAGATAGTAGACTTCATTCTCTACTTAATTATTCTAATGAATTGTTATTTCCGCTACGAATATTGATCTAAAACTTGGTGTCTATTATATTTTATCAGATTTATTGAAGGCTAACGATAATTTGTTTTTCATTATCTTAGTCATAATATTCTTTACTGGGCTAGTTGAGCTCACCCTTTTCCTTTTTATTCCATTTTTCTTCTTAGGAGGCGACAATATAGCGGGAACTAGTCGGGGTATGGATTGATGGTTCTAGATAGTTGTTTTAGCAGTCCTCACTATTTTATAAAATAATGTATCAATAATTATAATAAGGACATATTTGTGTGTGGATATTGTCTAGAAGACAATATTTGTTTTTAAACTCACATTATATGTATTGTCGTATTTTGCATGACAATTATAATAATAAAGTTGTAGTTGTTTCTGTCCATGTATTTGGCGACTCAGAATGTGTTGTGTTGACCTATTTTGGGGGCTTCACATGTTAAATATTCATGTTTTCTTCATTACTTTTTACTTCTTTGATTATGATTTTAGTTGTAACATGATTAATAATGTTTAAAGTCCATTAATAGTCATCCTTGTTACTTCTTAAGATACATGCTCCACCAATAACCATTTTTTCTATCAAGGTTACAATTGAAGAGATGAAGATTAAGGTTAAAGTTTCCTTACCTTTTTGAGGTTCTAGCTTTCTTCTTCTTCTTGGATTTATTGAAATATCTCTCACTTCTCTCTCTCAATATAAGGCTTTAGGTATTGGTGAATTGAACAACCAACAAAAACAAACCAAGCTTTCTATTTATAGAATTTGCAAAATGAGGGCAAAAGGGTCAAAATCACCTAACCTCCTAACTATTCAAAACTTGCAAACTAAGTTTTCTCCTTTTCTTAGCCACCAAGTGGCCGGCCATGACTCACCATGGGGGCCCACATGGGTTACCCCATGGGTTTTGCCCATTCGGTGACTCATCGGTTCGATATACGGGTTCGGTTCTTGGTTCGGGCTTAGGTTTAATTCAATTTGGGCCTAACATTGGGTTTGAATTAAATTATCTTTGGGCCTCACTCATCTTTTACTTGGGCTTGCCAAATTCACATTCAAATCATACTAGTCCATTAATAATGGTTTAAGCTTTTAACGTATAATCCTCGTATTCTTCTCGTATACTAGTTCGTATAACATTCATCATATACGTTATGTTATCTTTCATATATACTTGTACAATACCTTATATTATACTCGTAATCATTCCTTTGCATAATAACTTTCTTATTACACAACCATAAATTAGTCAAACAACTGAGGGTAATTCTTCTTCATCTTTTCTTAAGGTTCCCACGTTGCTTCTTCGGCATCGTGGTTTCTACATACTACCTTAACCGAAGGTATAACTTTATTCCTTAGAACTGGCTCCTTTCTATAGATGATTTGAATATGCATTTCTTCGTACGTCAAGTCTTTTTCAATATGAATAGGCTCATACTCTATTACGTGTTTATAATCTGTCTTATAAGGATATAACGCAGATACATGAAACACATTGTGTATACGTTCTAACTCTGGAAGTAATGCTACCATATAAGATACCTCTCATACTCTCTTCAATATTTCAAAGGGTCCTATAAACCTTGTACTGAATTTTCCCTTCTTCCCAAAGCGTATCTTTCCTTTCTAGGGAGATACCTTTAGAAACACATATGAGCCAACTTCAAACTCTCTTTTCATTCGGTGAGGATCCGTAGGCTTTTTCTGTCTGTCTTGAGCTACTACCAGTCGTATTCTAATTAACTTAACTATGTCTGCTGTTTGCTGTACCATTTTAGGTCCTAGCATTCGACGTTCTCCTATCTCATCCCAACACAATGGTGTTCTGCCCTTCCTTCCATATAACGCTTCATAAGGTGGTATGGCTATGCTTGCATAATAACTGTTATTATAAGCAAACTCTACTCATTGTAGATGATCATCCCAACTACTCTTGAAATCTAGGACGCAAGATCTTAACATATCTTCTGACGTCTGAATTGTCCTTTCACTCTGCCCATCTGTCTATGGATGATAAGTCATACTTAACTTTAACTGCGTCCCCATCTGTTCTTGTAAACTTCTCCAAAAATTTGATGTAAATTCCGGATCACGATATGACACTATTGAAACTGGTACCCCATGTCTTGAAATAATTTCCTTAACATAGAGTTTAGCTAACTGATCTAAGTTAAATTTTACTCTTATTGGTAAAAAGTGAGCCAACTTTCATCAAACGATCAACTATTACCCAAATACCGTCGTATCCTTTCTATGTAGTTTGAAGTCCCACCACAAAATCCATTGTGATGTGTTCCCACTTCCATTCTGGAATTTCTAATGACTGTAACAAGCCGCTTGGTCGTTGATGTTCGACCTTAACTTTTTGTCAAGTTAAGCACCTACTTACATATTTTGCTATCTCTATCTTCATATTCGGCCACCAAAAATTTCGTCGAAGGTCCTGATACATCTTTGTACTGCCAGGATGAATCAAGTACCTTGAACTATGAGCCACTTGCAATATTTCCTCCTTTAATTCTGTTTCACTTGGAACCCAAATTCTTCCTTCAAAACTTAATAACCCCTCATTATCAAGACTATACTTCATTTCTTTTCCATCTGCTAGTTGTTTCTTCATCTGATCACACTCATCACTTCTGAGTTGTAACTCCTTGACTCTGTCTATAATGGTAGGTCGAGTCTCCATTGAAAATAGTTTCTGCTCCGATTCATGTGGTAATCTCACGTCTAACTCCATTCCAGCCATCTATGTTATTAACTCAGCTTGAGCTGTTAACATAAACAACTTTTCCCGACTTTCCGACTACTCTCTCTTGGTTGAGTTAACTCATTATCGTGCTCCAATAATTGGGCCCTATTTACAACATCTGAATACAAACACAGTTTGTGAGAAATGAGGTATTGACGTATTTCGGGTCTCAAACCTCATAGAAATATTCACGCCATTCTCTCTTCATTATCAACCTAATGGGATGTGAACCAGGACAACGTGGCAAACGTAGACTCGTACTGCGATATGGTCATATTGTTTTGCTCCAACTTGATAAACTCCACCTCCTTCATGTGACGAATACTTTAGGGAAAGTATTTATAATTGAACAGTTCTTGGAACTTTTCCCAAGACATTTTGAGTGCTGCAGGATAAGTATGTTTTACTGATTCCCACCAATAATATGCCTCTCCTCTCAACATGAAGGTGGAAAAGGGAACCTTTTTCTCCTCGGAGCATCCTAAGACATCAAATATCTTGGTAATCTACTTTATCCACGTCTCCGCCTTAAGTGGTTTTGGCATTCCCAAAAACTCCGGTTGTCCCAGCTCCTTGAACTGCTTAGCAGTGACCATCCGAGAGTTTTAAGTGTTTCCACCTGTATTTTGAACAGGAGCCGCTCTCACCTGATGTTGTATTAATTGCATAAAGCCTCTGAACATCCCTTTATTCTTTATTTGACCGGTGTTGTTGTTTACCTGAGGATTATTGTCTTCCTGTTGCACATTATCTTGGATATTGATCGTTGGTGACTCAACGGTCTCATGTGCTTCATTGCTTATCTCGACATTTTCAGATGCCATTTCCAAACAATGCCACAAAACAAGGGTTATTTAACATGCCACATATTATCCCTATACTCTGACCGACCAATTAAATACCAAATAAACTTAGGTAGGTCATACTAGCGAAGGAATTCCCCGTCTCTCCCCTCCTAGTTCTTGTCTCACATCTCGGCCTTGGATCATATCCTTAAGCTTTGATACCAACTGTGATTCCCCCAAGATATGTATACATCACCCATCTCGGGTCACCAAATACATGGTACTTAATACAAATACAAACTTAATTATACAACATGAGCTGAGTGTTTTTTACACGAATATTGTCTTCTAGACAATATCGAAACTCAAATGGAGTCTTCATTAAATTTATTGTCACATTATTTTATAGAATACTGAGGACTACTATAAGACCAGCTCAGACCATCACTCCATTCCCCGACTAGTTTCGGCTACGCTCTCATTTCCTAAAGAGAACAATGGAAGTAAAAGGGTGAGCTCAACTAGCCCAGTAAGAAATATTATGACTAAGATAATGCAGAATTAGTTATCATTAGCTTTCAACAATGTTAAACTGATAGAATATAATAGACAACAAGTTTAGCTGCAGTGGAACAAGCAATCCATTAGAGGAGTCAAGTAGAGCATGATATCTACTATCTTCTATGATTTAAAAAGTTTATCATTAACTTTATCGCTGGGACTCAGCTTAATAAATAAATTACATCATCGAATCATCCCTGTACTACGGCCAAAGATATTCATTAGTATCATGCCCATAAATTATTCATGCACTACGGGCCAAGAATATTCGTGTAATCATCAATGGTCATGATCATACCGAATTATCCCTAGTCATAATCATACCAATCAACAATCCATCTATGCATGCGTAAGCCAAAGATGACTTTCATCACAATATAAGCATGAGGATGATGACAATGATATAAGAATTCAATTAAAAGAAAGTAAAGGATAAATTTTTAAAGATTTATAAATTAATTTATCCAGAATTCAATAATGTCCAAATTGTCAACATGATACTACATTGTGGAGTAAAATTCAAGAATAATATCCATGTATCAAAAATAATTTGGACAGAAAAGAAATAATTTTTTTGGTGAATAGTACTTCGGGAATAGTACCCCGTGAATAGTACCCCAACATGAAAAGTGCCCCGAATACCCAAGTGAATAATATTATAGTGAATAGTAACCGGGTGAATAGTAACCCGTGAGTATTACCCCGGGTGAAAATTTTGATATTTAATAAGAAAGTTCAGATCAATATTTCAATGAAACGATACTGGATGAAGCGCAAAACTCAAGGATATTCCACTAATTTCAAGGATTATAGAAGCAATACTTTCCATAGTAAGTTTAGATTTAAGAATATGAAAAGAAATAACATACGAAACTGTAAATGGATTTTCACCTGTCATACGGTACGTAATCCGCGTAGATAGGTTATTCCGACATATTAAAGGATGAATACGAAAAATATTATTCCTTATGAATACGAAAGAAATAATACCCCTTACGAATACAACAAATAATATCCCTTACCTTAATGAAAGGCTGGATACTACAATAGTGAAGTAGCGGAATACTCTTCTTCTTGTTCTCTATAGTTTCTCTCTCTATAGTGTCTCTTGTGAATCTCAATTAATTGGTGAGAATGAAAGAAGAATTAAGCTTCTATTTATAGGAGAACGGACTAAATAGTAACTGATTCATGAACGGTCCAGATTGATTTACTATTAGAATGGACGGTTCATATTGATTACTATTAAAACCACACCCGACGGTCTAGATTGATTTACTTTTAAAACCACCACCGACGGTCCAGATTGATTTACTTTTAAAACCACCACCGACGGTCCAAATTGATTTACTATTAAAACCACCATCGACGGTCCAGATTGATTTACTATTAAAACCACCGTCAATGTTCTAGATTGATTTATTATTAAAACCACCATCAATGCTCCAGATTGATTTACTATTAAAATCACCATCAATAGTCCAAATTTATTAACTATTAAAACCACCATCAATGGTCCAGATTGGTTATCTGTTAAAACCATCATCGACAGTCCATAAAATTAGTAAATCTTTCCATGGAATACTATGTCAAACTTATAACAAACGCCTCATAACAATCCCTATATTTATATCAAAAATTGAATAAATATTTACCAAAAATTATTTATCTTTAATAAACACATTATTAACAATTATTCATCATTAATATTATAACTCACAATATTTAACAACAAGATTATTCCCAAGAAAGAGGGGGCTTTCCGATAAGGATTTCTCCCTATTGGCGCGCAATTAGGTGACCAAACCTCTCCTCGATAGTACTTTCTAGGCATCATCAATATTACAAATAATAATATGACCCCATAACTTTATCGTCTCAATTATTGATTTAATAATATCAAATATTATTATCGACAATAATTAAATCCTAATAAGTTGTTTCGAATGATAAATGATGTCGTATAAGCGGAGTCCTTGGCGGCCGAGAATGACTTCTCACGTAGGCATCAATAATGAATACCATGTACTCTTATCACGACCACAGATTAATATTATTACTTATTATTATTTAATTTCTAAAAGTACTTTTACCACTAATAAGATTAGGTAGTTTAACCTTATGGGTGTATGGGTTGATTGATTTTCAACATAATGTTATTAAAGGTAAAATTTTCATTTATTTTTTTTATAAAAGATATTTATGTTATTTTCTAACTACTCGACAATACTTACGTTGTGGGGTCACTCAATGATTGTGTCATCAAACAAATATTCCCCGACAAAAGAATATTCCCCAACCAAACAAATATTCCCCGACCCCACAAAATTGGATTTTATTTTCGAATATTTTATATCAACTTGCTTACTTTGCAAAAAAATTTTCACATATCAAAATTGGATAAATTAAAATAAAATAGTTTTTATTTTGATTTAAATTGAATAAAATAAAGGAGTTTATTTTGATTCAAAATAGATTTTATATTAACTTCAAATTTGCCCAGTAAATGATATCAATATATATATTAAATGTTTTATTATTAAGCGAGATGAATGTTATTTATTGATGCATATGGTGATGTGTGTATGATAATAAATGGGATTGATTATGAATTTGACCAATGCGTCTTGATTGGATTTTATTTTGGTTGGATGCATGAATGTATGGGTTTTTTATTAAATGGGGAATTCATGCGTACTCGTCTTCTCTAATTTTTCTTAATGTAAATTCTATCCTCGATCCTCGATAGTACTTTCAGGCATCAAATCAATATTACAAATAATAATATGAATAACTTTATCGTCTCAATTATTGATTTAATAATATCAAATATTATTATCACAATAATTAAATCAAATACTGAAGTGAGATACTATCAAAGAATTAAGTCGAATTAATTGAGTATAACTGTGACTTCTCACGTAGGCATCAATAATGAATACCATGTGTACTATGCTTCTTACCAAAAAGGTAATGCCAGACATCGAATTTTACCACCCCGTAGTTTAAGCGCTTAAAGGTAAAATTTCATTTTTTTATAAAAGATATTTATGTTATTTTCTAACTACGACAATACTTACGTTGTGGGGTCCACCAATGATTGTGTCATCGAACAAATATTCCCTGACAAAAAGAATATTCCCCAACCAAACAAATATTCCCCGACACAACGAATATTTTATATCAACTTGCTTACTTTGCAAAAATTTTCACATATCACCTTTAACTTTAACCTTTTATCAATTAAACCATTTATTAAATAGAATAATAATGATAAGAAAATTAAATACTTTTATTTCATAAAATTTGGGGTCTTAAAAGATAACCCTGGAGGTTAACTCAGCTCAATCCCAAAGATAACCGCGGGATACTCAATTTTTTCCATCTCGGAGACATCCCCGAGATACTCAGTTCTAATCCCAGAGACAACCCCGGGAGATTCAGTTCTAACCTCGGAGACAACCCCGAGGAATGCAATTCCAGTTCCAGAGATAACACCAGATAAGTCAGTCCCATCTCGAAGACAACCCCGAGATACTCAGTTCCAGTCCCTAAGACATCCCCGGGAGTTTCAGTTCCAACTTCGAAGATAACCCCGAGGAATGCAATTGCAATTCCGGAGATAACCCTGGAAAAGCTTATTTTAGTCCCAAAAGTCAGCTTCAACTTCAGAGATAACCCCGAGGCACTCAGTTCAAACCCCAGAGATAACACCAGGAGGTCAGACACACCTCAGAGAAAACCCCGAGGACATCCAACACTTACAGCAGCCCAATCTCATAGATAACCTTGAGCAATGACTACTAAATTATCCGAAAATAGGAGATAAACTCGGTGAGGGGCAAAATCATCATTTGGCCACCTCAATCCCACATTCACACCATCTCAACAACATTTCAACATACATTCTACACAGAAGTGTCCTATAAGAACCATAGCTCAAATCCCGAGTGACTATTACACAAGACCGAACACTGGAAAGAATTTGAAGACTTGAAGATTTGGGCATGGACCCATCTTCCCGACTTCGCACAACCTCTTATCCCATGTCATTGTGTAGCTCTCAAAAATAGCATTCCGTAAAGGTAATACACGCCTCAATCGGATGCCCGGATTAAAAATTATGAAGGTTCGAGCGGATAATGCATTGCATACGTGCACGTACTTTGAGACAACAGAGCCCACGGAGCCCGGGGCACCCCGGGTAGCCGCAGGTACACATTCAGCTCCCCCCTCTATAAATAGAGGGCTTGGGGTGGCCATTTTTAAGAGAGAAAAAGGCGAGGAAGCCATGTCCATTTTGCTTTGTACACACTATAAACTGAGTGCTTTCTCTTTTCAAACACTTGTTAGCTTGTGTTTTGCTACATTTTACTTGTGGAAATTGATTATTTATTCATTTAAAGCTATCTAAAGTCTTCTTGGCAGCCCACTGTAAGACATCTCACATTTCTTAAAGCCTTTCTCCACTTTTATTCATACACAGTTATTCAAGTTGAAAATCGTATTGTGTGTGTATGCTCGGACCGTCGGTCCATGGCTTTTATTGCTTATACACACACACACACACACACACACACACACATATATATATATATATATATATATATATATCATTATCAAGTTATGCCTCGATTGAGCCCAAATATAATATTTGGAGCGTTTACAGCTTATATATATATATATATATACATTCTTCCAAATTGGTAGAGAGATCACTTACGTGGCCATTTATCACTATATATATATATATATATATATTTATATATTTACATTCAGTCCTACCAGTTTTTACTTATTGGCGGTTGATCGTCCATATATATATATTTACATTTTGTCTTGCTTAGAGAGTTTACTTAAGTGGCGATTGATACATATATATATATTTATATTTTCCGTCCGTCTGGAGTTTACTTCGTGGTGGTTAATCGTTCATATATATATATATATATATATATATATATATATATATATATTTTAAAGCTTATATATATATATAAAGCTTATATATATATATATATATTTAAAGCTTATATATATATATAATCATTTTACACTTTTTATACATACTGCATCATCATGTGAGCCTAAGAATCATGTGATCACAGATTCAGTTCCTGAATCTAGATTCGGTTCCCGTGTTAGACATTTTCGGCTGTAACCAGCTTGTAAATTATTCACGGTGTTTGAATTTCCTTAGATGGCTTACATTCCCGCAAGGAGTTTGAATCTTCTATGTATCTTATTTTCTCGAAGATACTTCACATCTCGAAAATAAAAACAATCAAGCCGAATATATAATAAAATGGAAGTATTAAAGGCCTCAATTACTATTGAGCATAAGGGTTTAAAAAACTTGTTTTACAAAACATCATTGCTATATCTTGTTAAAATTTCACTTTTATACAAAAATTCAAACACTTTGTATATAGGTGCAAATGAGGCATAACACTACTTCCAGATAATGGTACATTGACCCACATACACACATTTAGATAGAAGTTTAAATTGAAAAATGGCGGTCACCGTGTTACCACGGAAGTCGGGGGGTGACTAACACCTTCCCTCCGCTTAATCAAGCCCCCGAACCCTAACAAATCTCGGTTTAACGGACCTGTTAAGCAGTATTACATCACTAGGTCAATGTACAAACCTTTTCTCGGTTGAGTTGGTGTAACCATTTAAAAATGCCAACTAGCGACTCCTACAGTCCAATCATCGACATATACATGTCGGACCTTTTCAAACTTGTTTTTTCAAACAAATCTCACCTAACATGAGAACACCAAATGACAAGAATAGAATGGGACAAATAAAAATCCCAACGTCGACAGGTGGCGACTCCGCTGGGGACATCCAGTAAGAGGGCTTAAGCCTCTATTACAAACTTTTCAAAACTTTTATTTGCTTGTGTGTGGATGTTGCATTTACATTTGAATGAATGTGTAATAATGCATTTACTTATTGCACTTAGTGCTTCGCACTATATCTGCTTGAAATATTAGTACTTCACATATGTCATAATTTTCATACAGTGAGACGCATTGTATGTGAATGTATGTTGTGTGGTCCTTCCACCAGGAGGCTATCCTATCGGTGTTTGATTAATGGACTCGTAGGGAGACTAATTCCAACGAGGCTCAGGAAAGGCACCACCCAGATTCGCTACAGTTGAAAGATCGGATTAACTTCCCGTCGAGTTAACTGCAATGATATGTGAACCTTCATGCCAAAAAGTCGTGAGAGTAATCTAAGATAGGTCAGACTTTGATAATCCAAACGCAGAGGGAAGTCTCTTCATACTTTCCCATTTCAATTACTTATAATTTCATATCCATGTCAATCTCAATGTAATCGAAAATATGATGGAATATGTATATGCATTCCCTTTTATATCAAAACCTGACATTCTATCTTGTCAAAACTGACATCTGTTTTGTAGGATAATACTCCTAAAACAGACACATTACATAGCATGTAACTTTTCTACATTCCCTAAGACTAAACTTCATAACTCTTTTTGAAGGGAAACAATTGGTCATGTTACCCGTTCAAAGTCCAAAAAGGCAAAAAGCCTATAACTAAGCATGGCTACATCTAGCCAGTCTAATCCTACTACTGTCTCTCGCAGGGAGTTTGAAGGATTAAGCAACCAAATTACAGAGTTAGTTGTTCTACTCAAAGAACTACTCAAGTCCACTAAGGGTCCATAAATACTCATACATACAGAATCTTCTACACATGGAGGAACATAGGGTCCGGACAAAGAAGCTCCAGTACCTGAGTCTTAGTTGGATAAAACCAACAAAACCCCTGAAATCACCCATCTCAAAGAAGATCCAGACACCGGTGATATCAGAAAGAAAGTCCTACAAATGGAAGAGACCATTCGATCTATCAAAGGGATTGGAGCACATGGGAGTGTTTTATATTCAGACCTTTGCATCTTCCCTGGGGTTCATTATCCAAAAAATTTCAAGACTCCCGATTTTAAAAAGTATGATGGATTGGGAGATCCTTACACACATTTGAAATTATTCATTGTAGAGCTCGGATCTTATACCGAGGATGAAAAGCTCAGAATGCAGCTGTTTTAGAAAAGTCTGACTGGAGAAGCCAAATCATGGTATACCAGATTAGACAACTCCAAGATTCATAGCTGGGAGAAGCTAGCTCATGCTTTCCTCAGTCAGTACAGTTTCCAATCTCGGATGGCTCCAGACCGGTACCAAATTACCAAGTTCAAGAAATAAACCAATGAGTCTTTCATAGAGTATGCCCAAAGGTGGAGGCGCCTGGCTACTCAAGTTGATCCCTCTATGACTGAGTCTGAAATGGTGATGACATTCATAGACATTCAAGAAGCTCCTTTCTATGAGAGGGTCTTAGCTGGCATAGGCAAGCCATTCTCTGAGATGATCAAATATGGAGAAATGGCTGAGATGGGATTGAAATCAAGAAGATTCAAGACCTTGCAGCTCTGAAAGCTTTAGCTGAGCACATCCAGTTTTGGAAGTTATGGAAACAACCCTAGGAGGGTCAATAAGATGAAAGAGGAGGATGTTTCCTTGATACTACAAGGAAAAAAAAGTAGTCATAACATGCCTATTTAGAGGAGAAACTACTCCCTTTTTCAAGGACAGTCTTCAAACCCTCCATTGCCAATGAGTGGAGAAGTCAAATGCACGAGAGTGTTCACACCCTTAGGGGACTCACTCGAGAGCATTCTCAATCTTCTGACAACTCAGAGGAAAATTACCCATCTTCTTCCATCAGCCAATGCGAGTGAGAAGGGTTTCAATGCTAACAGGAATTATGCTTATCATGCTGGAGCTCTAGGCCATGACACTCAAGATTGTTGGGCCCTGAATCATAAGATCCTGGATTTAATTGATAATGGTGAGATCGTGGTGACTAAACCCGACCAACCCCATATGCAAGACAACCCTCTTCCTTAACACAAAGAAGAGGAGGTTTATATGATTAATTGAAGTAGTGGACAGAGTTCCCATTACGGTGGTGGATCCTCCCAAATCGGCAAGGATAGTGCCGACAAAGGGGATTATGCACAATTTCAGTTTATGATGGAACGAAAAATGAAGGCTTTTTGCGAGTAATTCAACCAATTGGTAGAACTGGTGGTCCATCAGCACCAAGTCACACATCAATTATTCATCCTGGAGTATGCTAACTTCCTTCTTCTTTTTACAAGTACTCCACCACTTACTCCGAAAGATGAAACCTTGAAGAATAAAATTGCAAAAAGAGCAAAAGCTAAAGCCCATCGGAACTTCTCCAATAAAAGGGAATTCACCTATTTAGGCCAACCGATGGAAGAAATATTGCAGATGCTGATCAATGAGGGAATATTCACAACTCTGTTACCTCCAATCAGCCCACACTCAAAATAGTTTGATTCCAATGGAGTATGTCAATATCACTCCCACTCTCATAGTCACATCACTGAAGAATGTTGGGCACTCCGCCATCTTTTTCAGAACCTAATTAATAGCGGTGTCCTACAGATGGCAGACAATGACGTTATTTTATTTAAGAGTGAGGACACATTTCCTACAAAATGGAAGGAAGTCGTAGTAGTTATATCCTCGGAGGGTGATCTAGCTGCCACACCACTAAAAATACAACTAGTTCAGCTCAAAGGTGTTGAAAATCCTTTGAAGGTGGTTGCGCCAAAGCCAATTATATTATCATTCATGCCACAGTATCATGTTGTCATCCTACAGAAAGTGCCATGGAATTATGAAGAGGCTGAAGGAATAACATCTAATATAACCGCTACGGTGTCGAAGGAAAATCCACTGTATCTTCCCCAATGGGTGATAGAGCCTACCATCAAATCAAAGTAGAAAGTTCCCATAGAGAAGATTTAAGAATTCCTCTTTACTATGGGACACAATGAAGCCAAGGTGGTTTTAAGCTTGAAAGAAGCTCAACAACAAATTTCCATATTAGACTTAGTGTTCTCCTCAAAGGATCACATGAAGGTTTTACTAAGAATTTTAGAAGAAGCCCACTTGCCAAAATCAGTGGATTTCAAAAAGTTCCATCATCTAGTTGATCACATTTTCAATAGCAATGTGATATCCTTCATTGATGATGATAACGGGTCTTTGAAAACCGTTGCACATAGCGGTTATGTCCTCCAAATAAATGGTGGGAAGAGTTTTGATAGTTGGGGGATCATCCTTGAACATATGCCATTATGCCACCTTGGAGAAAATGAACATCAATCTCAACAGGATCCGAAACAGCCATATAATTATCAAAGCTTTTGATAGATCCCGACGAAATGCTGTCGAAGAGATTGAACTGCCTGTGGAGATCGGTCCACATACATTCTGCGTATCCTTTCATGTGCTCAAAATAGCTACAGGATACAATCTACTCTTGGGAAGACCGTGGATTCATATGGTTGGAGCCATCCCTTCCACCCTTCATCAGTAGCTCAAATACATTATTAACAGTAGTTTGGTCACTGTTAATGTTGAGCCAAAATGTCCTGAATAAGGTGACATACCACTCATCAATTTCAATGCAGAAGTTGAGCATGTCAGCTTCCAAGCCCTTGAGGTGAGCAACACTTATTATCAACCCATTGGGCGCCACTTCTCATACACAGAATTCCTGCTGAGGTAATGGCGACAAGTTAAGAGATGATATCCTTGGGTTATCAACCTGGACAAGGGTTGGGCAAAGATCATCAGGGCATTAAGCGCCCAATTTAAGTTCCAGTCCAACAGGGATAGCCGAATTAGGCTATTCTTCTGGCTCCAGTCACAAGAATCCTCATAAACACAAATAGGTTCCTTTATCTTCTGCCATATGGCAATTTCCTTAACCTACAGATGCTGAGCCTGCACGTCCTTTATTAAAGGTTCCTGCCCATGTGGTGGCTATGTTATTTCCTAAGCCTGCACGTTGAAATTCCAGATCCCGAAGTGAAGGAAAAGGAACAGAGACGTAAACAAGACATTGCCAAGCGGTTATCAAACATATGCGTCATAGTCCATACTGAGGGTATGAACAGAGACATCCCAGACGATGATTGTCCAGACATCATGGTTATCATTCAGGAGAAGGAGGAAGATAACAGTCCCTTCATCACTGTTGTCCATCAGGACTTCACCCTTGGCAATTGGAGCAGTATTCCATTCATTTGCCGACAAGGGTAAAAAGGGCAGAAACTCCATCTGCCCTGTAGATAACTAACTGCTTACTTTTTATGTACAATATTATAATTTGTTTTGTCATTACATGCTAACACTTTGTATGATTGAACAGTTTCATATATTAAGTGAAAGCATTTTATTTCGGGACTCTAAAGTTAGATGTGCCTACACTTGCTGACAAGGTGCCTATTCTCCACAAGGACTGTAACTTTGATGAAAAGTTGTACTCAAACTTGATGGAAGTACAAGAGGACTATGAGATACCTCATGAGATCAAAGAATGGGTCAAAGATAAATCTAAGACAAATCTTGATCAAACCACCTCTTTTAACCTCGAAACCTCTGAAAACACTAAATAAATCCAAATTGGTATGGACCTTACTCCAAACTAAAGGAATGACATGATTACTCTATTGACCCAATTTCAGGATGTGTTTGTATAGTCTTATGAAGAAATGGTCGGTTTGTCCACTGACATTGTCATTCATCGCCTTCCCATAAAGAGGGATTTAAGCCAGTCAGGCAGAAGCTCAGGGGATTAAAGCCTGAGTGGAGTTTAAAAGTTAAAGAAGAAATTGTGAAACAATTTCAAGCCAGCATAATCATGGTATCAACATGCCCTGAGTGGCAATCCGACATAGTCCCCGTGCCTAAACCCAGAGGAAAGGTGCGATTTTGTGTGGATTACAGGGATCTAAATAAATCTCATCTCAAAGATAGGTTTCTCGTGCCATTCATCCACATACTGATTGACAATACAACATAGTACGACATGTACTCCTTTGCTGATTGCTTTGTGGGGTACCATCAAATCATGGTTGCTGAAGAGGATCATTAGAAAACTACATTCATCACTCCTTGGGGAACCTTTTGCTACAGAAGGTTGTCATTCGCCCTCATCAATGCCGGAGCTACCTATCAACGAGCTATGATGGCTCTTTTCCATAATTTAATGCACAAAGAGATAGAAATCTGTGCGGATTACATCATCGTCAAGTCTCAAAGGGAGGAAGACCACCTAGACCATCTCAGAAACCCATTCAAAAGGTTACGTAAGTACAACTTGAAGTTGAATCCAGCCAAGTGTGCCTTTGGCATTAAATCAGGTAAGTTGCTAGGATTCCTAGTCAGCCACAAAGGGATTGAGCTGGATGCCACAAAAATCCAGGCCATTACTGAAATGCCCATTCCTCAGACAGAGAAGGAAATACGGGGATTTTTGGGAAAAATTAACTTCATCGGCCGATTCATCTCCCAACTCAAAGCAACCTATGAGCCTCTCTTCAAGTTATTAAGGAAGAACTTCTCCATGAAATGGAATGATGAGTGTCAAAAAGCCTTCCTTATAATCAAAGAACAGTGGTCAAAGCTCCTGTTTTGGTACCTCCCAGGGATGGTGTTCTCCTGTTCATATACCTGTCCATTAATGACAATGCCATGGGATGCATGCTCGGATAGAAAGATGATAGAGGCCAAGAGCGAGCTATCTATTACCTCAGCAAAAGATTCAGTAGCTGTGAACACAAGTACACTCTGATTGAGAAAACTTGTTGTTCTTTAGCATTGGTTTCATGAGATTACAACATTATCTACATTGTTATATAACCCATCTCATATCCCGCGTGGATTCTCTCAAGTACGTGTTTAGTAAATCCATGTTGAATTATTGATTGTCCAGATGGCAGTTGATCCTACAAAAATTTGACATCGTCTACGTGATGCAAAAGTCTATCAAAGGTCAACGAATTGCGGATCAACTGGCCGCCACACCTTTAGGGGATTTCAAACCCTTGGAAACATACTTCCCCAATAAAGGGGTAATCACAGTTCAGCAACACCATCAGTACAATGCACACCAATCATGAAAGATGTATTTTGATGGAGCCGTAAACATGGAAGGTTCTGGGGCTGGAGTAGTTCTATTATCCGTTATAGGGAAACAGTATCCCGTCGCCATTAAATTATAGTTTGTCAGCACCAACAACTTAGCTGAGTATAAAAGTTGTATCATGAGGCTAAAACTTGCCCAATCAATGGGCATCAGATGGTTTCTGAGCCTTTTACAAGGCAAATTGATTGGTTTTAGCCCCATCAGATGCCCATTGCCCATTGATTGCCATACATCCTTCACTTTTGCAGGGCACTTAACCCTTCACTACATACATCCTTTCTTCACATCCGTTTGCCCCATCAGGACAAATACACCTTTCAACCAGCAGCCTAGTTTCGGATCACCAGATCCTTTTCTCAACTCATGTTTTCAAAACCTTTCAGACCTTCAGTTTATCCCACTCGGGATAAACATTTCACACCTGCAGTTTTATCCCAACAGGGATAAAAACTTTTTCACCTGCAGTTTGTCCTGTACATGGGATCAAACTTTTCATCTGTAATCCGTCATGTACAAGGGACGAACTACATCGACCTGATCTCCCCAATACACGTGAGTACGTAGGCAGCCATTTTTATGGTCTAGTCTCACTATAAAAAAAACAAAAACATCTCTACACCCTTCTACTTCCTGTTTACATACAACTTTGAACCTTTCACACCAGGTTCGAACTACGCAGACCTGATCTCCTATAATAACCCGATATTTTCTATATAAATAAATAAGAAATTTTGTGTATAATTTTTTATTTATTTATAAAGGTGGAAATATGTGCCACGTAATGTGTGTGTGTGTGTGTGTATATATATATATATATATATATGTGTGTGTGTGTGTGTGTGTGTGTGTGTGTGACAAATAAAATTTATTTATTACATTAATTATTATAAATAATTGTTTTAGAATTTTTGATCATTATAAATTGTATTTATAATAAATTAGTTTTGTAGTAAAAATATTTTTATTATTTATTTTCCATGAAAATATGATTATATATTATTTAAATAATATATGAAATGATTATAAATTATTATAATAACTATTTTATTATATGAATTTATTTCAGATTAATTAACTTAATTATTTAACTTAATTAATAATGTTATATATGAAAGATAAATCAGATATGGAATCTGAACCTTAATTCTAGATTTGGAATGAGGAAAGAGAATTATAATATTAATTATATTCAAGTACTATAAATGTCTACTGTATATGTGTAGACTGATAATTGGTCAATTATAGTGTGACAGTAGAACAATCTTGTAGTACTGTGCCAAACCCTAATTTAAAACTCAAATTAGAGTACATGATTGTTATGTAATAGTGATAATGTGATTAACGACCGGAATTATAGATATTAACCTTAATTAGGGAAACCCTAATTTTTGAAAAACCCTAATTAATATCTATAAACCCTTATTTCTATATTTGGAACCCTAATTGTCAAATGGGGAAACCCTAATTACTAAATTAGGAACCCTAATCGCTTAATGATAAAGCTTAATGCTAATTAGTGAAATTTGAACCCTATTGTTAATGTATAATGTAATTAGATACCTTATGTTAATTAAGAAACCCTAATTGTCCATTTTAGAAACAAAATTTTTTACATTTTTAAACCCTAAATAAAAAGCCTAGAAAATTAATTTTTTTTAGAACCTTATGGTTAAACCCTAAGGGTCAAACCCTAAGGGTTTGTCAAGTTACAACTTTGCCATGAAAATTGCTAGCCAAAAAACAATATTTACCCTTTTCTCAAATTTTTATTAGCTTGCTTGCAAATCTTGCCATATAAGGAGTTGGTGACCTAATCTAACCACCCCATGTGATTGAAATCAACACAACTCAGCCATATAGCCCAGCCAAATCATTTACGTTCAATATATATATATATATATATATATATATATATATATATAGAGAGAGAAATGTTCTTATTTTAACTCATTTGGTCACTTATACTCGTCTAAGACCCTCTCTCTCTCTCTCAAACCCATGAATTTGTATAGCATATCAGTCCCACAAACAAGCCCTACCACTTCCATATTAAATTAGAAAGCTTATAATCAAGACTAAGCAAAGAAAGGTATAAAACTCTAACCTAGAATCTGATCATACTTGATGTGTTAGATGTTAGTTTTTTGTGTGTTAAACATGTTGTATGGTGTATTACTAGATGATCTGGGTTGATAGATGTTAGATCCATAACATTTATAGGCTTAGATTTAAATTTTTTCAAAATCTGAAATTTATTAAAGCGATCTGACAACCAAATGTCAGATCTTAAGATCTCAGCTTGTTTACTGTTTTGGTGTTTTAAAGGTTTGATCTCATAGTATGTTGTGAGATCTTTGATCTGGAACTGGAATTAGGGTCAGATGATATGTAGATTTCATGTTATTCTTGGTCAAACACCGTTGACCGAGATTGACCGGCTGATTCTGGGTAACCCAGAAATCCAAAACCAGCGTCTGATAAGGTTTTATCAAGCCTTGATTTGTCAGTTGATTAAGAGATTTGATGTTTTTTGTAACTAGTTGTGTAGCCTGACATATGTACTTTATATTTATGGCTTTAGAACGTTTATATAATCAACATATTGAACAAAGTAGGTGGTCAAAGTAGGCCATTCGGCCATGACTTAGAATTTCTGGAATTTTTAGAAACAGGAAGAACACGCCTTCTGACAGCGTTTGACCAGGCTACATCTGGAGAATAAGATGTGTTTGGACTTATATATTGATGTTTATGTGTTCTTTTGCATGTGTACTATATGTTAGAATCATGAGATCGACCCGATAATGACCAGATCATAGATTAAATCAAGCTAGAAAGTAGGCACTCGAACTGCTTGGGTTTCTAGGATACCCAGAAATGATCTGACAGTGACTTTGATGGTGTTGTGTGATATAACCTAGATTGATGTTGATTCTTGTAGTGTTACAACACTACAAGATCAAGGTTCAAGTTTGCCCAGAAACATCTTGGACTGAGAATTAAGGCTGGTCAAACGAGGCGCCTTGAACACTGACTATTAGTGTTCTTGAGGCTCAAGAACACCAACAACGACAGAAAGTGTCGCTATAGCTTATAGCGACGGTTTTATTATTTTTATTTTCCTAATTTCTGAAAAATGATTAAAAATAGAAAATAAATTCTAAAAATTACAAAAATGGTTTTAAAAATAATTTTAAATTATAAAAATTAACTTTTGACTATTTGGGATATTTTTTATTAATATTTATAAATATTTGAATATTAATAATATTTAATTTATTTAATTAGTGTATTAAATAAATTAGAGAAAATAATTTTAATATTATAAAATTATTTTAAATAAGAATAAAGTGTTTAAAAATATTTTGAATTATAAAATATAATTTTAATATATTTTGAGAATTTCATTAATAAATTAATATTAATGATATTAAATTTATTTAATAATTAGTTTAAATAAATTAGTTTAAAATTTGTTTTAATATTAGAAAAATCATTTTAAATGAAAAAAAGAGTTTAAAAATATTTAAAGTTATAAAATATATCTTTTAATATTTAAAGGTAAATTTCATTAATAATTTAATATTAAATGATATTTAATTTATTTAATAATTATATTAAATAAATAGTTTTAAAATGGTTTTATTAATTTAAAATCATTTAAAAAGGATATAAATGAATTAAAAATATTTTAAGTTATAATTAAAGACTTTTAATATTTTGATGAATAATACATTAATATTTAAATATTAATGGTAATTATTTAAAAGATTTATAATGTTTTAAAAATCAATTAAGGGTAATATTAATACTTTAAAAATATTTTGAGTTATTATAAATAACTTTAATATTTTGGCAATGGGTTCATTAATAGTTTAATATTAATGATAATAGAATTATTTAATATTTACATCATTTAATAATGATTCCAGTGTTTGAAAAATCATGATAAATTATAATGATTGATTGAAAATTATTATAAGGCTATGAAAAATAATATGATGGATATTTAAATTATTTAAAATGCATATTAAACTACAGAATAGAGTGTTAGACTCAATAATTACCTGATAAAGCCTTCGGTACACCGAAATGTTTCAGAAATTGATCTGGATTTAGATAGTTTGACTAGATACGTGTTTGTTTGTGATCCAATGACTGGTAAACTTATGTGATAATGTGATTAGGTTATGTGCTGACTGCAAATAGCAGTATTATGTGTTATAATATGTTATTCTAATCGACAAAATAATCTTATTAATGATAGGTTGCTATATAAAAGATAAAACTAAGTTGTGTAAGCAGCAGACCAGGCAAGTATCCTACCTTTGCATTTACTTTATACAATGGACATGAGTAAGAAAGTTTTAGAATTATGTTATCGTTGTGCCAGATTATTCACTCTATTGTTATTGATTATGTATTTAATTATTTGTATTCATACAAGTTCTTAAATTATTCGATCATCGTTTATCAACACCGTATTATTGTATAATCCAAATATTTATTTTGTTCGTTAATTTCTAAATATTGTTATACAAGTGTCTCCACTTGGATAATCATTGTATTTAATCACATGTTGATACATATTTGTTGATTTCCATTATGTATACGTTGACTTAATAGCCGTCTAAGCTATTTGATTTGGCTAGACACAAACTTAAAATATTGTTGAACAAGATAGAACTCTATTGTTATCCAACCGAATTGTTTTGGTTCGGATTCCCGACTAAGTATGAACATCCCGTACATGGGAAAACTTTTGTGCACCAAAGGTGGATAAGATGAACGATAATATCATTCTTGCATGTAGTATTGATCAATACAGGGCATAACGGGTTGATCACCCCCCGTGCCTGTAATTTAATGACGATTTCTGATGATGAAGTTCATTTAACCTTTTGAAAATAAATATAATGTTTATAGTCATCGATCGATCTCCGATTATAGTCGATCGTAGTTTCAAAAATTTGATATAGAATTGATATGTTGTTAGTATTGGTTCAGCTTACTTCACAACTGTTAATTCGTTGTAGAAGTGACATTCACATAAAACATTTAATCATTTCAGCTAATATTTATTATTCATATTACTTGTTGGGCACCCAAATGCTCATTCTTGCTTAATTTAAATATTTTCAGCCAATCGTGATCAACCTGAAGGTTCATGCAGAAACAAAGGAAAAGGAAAGCAAACAGAATAAGATTTATGGTATTTTATGTAATAATTAGACTTTATTAAGACAATGATAACTGTTAAGTATCATGTAATAAATGTTTAAAGGTCGCGTACATGGGATTAGACTTTGATATATATAAGTTTAGTTTGGCATTTATATTATTGTTATTAGTATTAGTATTATTCTGCTCATAGAAATGGTATCGTGAAGCACTGAGTTCGGGTTTCAAGTACCTGAATTTGGGGGTGTCATAGGTTGGTATCAGAGCTTTAGGGTTAGAAACCTTAGGTGGGATAGACCTTAGGCTATAACCTTAGAACAGAGGGAAATGTTGAAAATACAAATAACTCATATAGAGTTTAAAAAGAGATGAATTGAATAAATTCATCGTCAAACACAATAAAAGATAACTTATATAAAACTATTATTTGTTGTGTGTATATACTATATGTTAATCAGGATAATTTATGTGTATGGATATCAGGTGTAAAAGGCTTATTATATGTTTATAACATGAAGAAGGAGCCAATATCAAAGCCAATAGTTGAAATAAAGGCTCATGTTGATAGCAACTCGGATGAGGTGGTTATTTTGGAAAATATAGCATCATATCCAGAAATGATATAACTGATATATAGTGATTCGGACACCAAAGTTGGAGCTGATCAAGCATCAACAGAAGTGTAGAATCTGAAGGACAAGGTTTCTTCTCTAGAAAAGCTGTGGAAAATAGAAAAGCTGCTAAATAGTCAATTGCACCAGGCGTTAATAGAAACAATGAAAGAACAAGATAAGCTTAAAATCCAAATTGATCAGATAGGAGCCAAAAGCAATATATCGTGTGCAGCTCCGAGTAATAAGGGGAAAAAAGATAAAAGACCACGACTTAGGAATATTCGATAAGAATCAAGGGAAAAAGATATGTTATATTTGTGGCCATGAGGGATATATCTCTCCTCATTGTCCCGACTTTAAGCAAGGTGCATGTTTTATTTGTGGTTTGGAAGGTCATCGGGCGAAAGGTTGTCTAGAATCATGAAAAAGGTGTAGGAAATAAGTAGAATTAGTATTTGATTATGTATGTTTGGTAATGTGCTTGTGTAATGTAATATTCCCAACTTTTGTATAAGTAGTACTAGCGAATCCTGACTTTTGTGGTCCCAAGGAGATATCAGATGTTTAAAGCAGTATGTGCTATGCTATGTAAAGTATTTTGAAATTGCTAAATAATTATGAATCTATGTTTGAGTAATGAAACAAGTTTAATATATTAAACTTATATGATAAGGTTTAGAATGTAAGTTAATAAAGAATAAATTATGGTCTTATTTAACCAGATAATGTCGCCAAGACATCAAACTCAAAATCAAAGGGGCAGAAGAATCTGTTAAAAACGTTGGGGGACAACAACCAGATCCAATGCATCACTTTGCAAACATGGTAGCTCAGGCTATGCAACAGGGAATGCCAGCATAGGGAACCATCCTGACAATCGCTTGGCGAACTTTAAGGATTTCAAGGCTGTAGGACCGCCAAAATTTAGAGGTACAACTGACCTTGTAAAAGCCCAAACTTTGGTAAAGGAGATAAAAAAAACCATTTGTGATAGCTAGGGTAGCTGAGGGGAAAAAGACAGCTTTTGCCACCTATATGATGAAGGGTGAGGCAAATTTTTGGTGTGAAGCGAATCAAGCTAGGGTAGGAGAAGGTGTAGTTACTTGGGCTAGGTTCAAAACATTGTTTTTTGAAAATTATTTCTCACCTAGTATGCAGGCTAGGATAGAGGTGAAGTTTCTGGAGTTAAGGCAGAAGAACATGACAGTTATGGAGTATACCGCAAAGTTTAACGAATTGGCTAGGTTCGCTCCGTATCAAGTTGATACGAGGGCTAGGAAGGCAAGAAGGTTTGAGCTGGGCATAAAATCTTGGCTCTACAACAAGGTGGCAGTGTTGCAGATAAACACTTTTGCAGCACTAAAGGAAAAAGCTATTATAGCTGAGGAGGGGAGTGAGGCCATGAGCCTCTACAACAAAGAAAAGAAGAATAAAGGCAAGGTTGTAGGAGCTGTGAAGGTGGAAACTAATAGTGGGAATAGGGGTGAAAAGAGGAAGGGGAGCAATTTTGGGAATGTTCAGGTGAAACATGAAGGTGTGAAGAAAAAGTAGGTGGTACAGTGTGGGAATTGTGGAAAGAATCACTCTAAGGAATGTTTGAAAGGAAAGTTTGTATGCTATAAGTGCGGGCAGGAGGGCCATATCTCTCCCAACTGCCCCAATCCAAGAATGAATAGTGGGTGTTTTCTATGTGGGTCAACGGAACAAAAGGTGAAGGGTTGTCAGAAAAGAAGACTGGAGGCAGGAAGTGTAAATACGGAGAAAGGCATAGGGACTCTAGCGATCACAGGACCAACTTCATCAAGCAAGCCAACAAAATCAACTGCAAGAGTCTTCAACATGACGGTCCAGGATACTGTGGCAGCTGGTGATGGAACTCCAGGTATTATTCGTATAACTTTTATTTTATTATACATGATTTTCCTATATATAGTAAATTATTTTATAAAGAAATTTTGAAGGAGGAATTTGACTTCTTTTAGAAATAAAATTTCTATTTAGTCAGATAGACAAGCTTTAGTTAAAGATTAGTTCGATCAATTATGATCGAGATCTACTTGCAGTGACTGTGTATGCTATATACCCTAGTATGTATAAGTTTTAAAGCGGTGATTCCGGGGACGAAATCCTTATAAGGGAAGGTGAATGTAATAACCTGATATTTTCTATATAAATAAATAAGAAATTTTGCGTATAAATTTTTTTTTATTTATAAAGGTGAAATATGTGCGTAATGTAATGTGTGTGTGTGTGTGTATATATATATATATATATATATATATATATATATATATATATATATATATATATATATATATATGTGTGTGTGTGTGTGTGTGTGATAAATAAAATTTATTTATTACATTAATTATTGTTAATAATTTTTTAGAATTATTGATCATTATAAATTGTATTTATAATAAATTATTTTTAGTAAAAAAAATATTTTTATTATTTATTTTCCATGAAAATATGATTATATATTATTTAAATAATATATGAATTATGATTATAAATTATTATAATAACTATTTTATTATATGAATTTATTTCGATTAATTAAGTTAATTATTTAACTTTATTAATAATGTTATATATGAAAGATAAATCGGATATGGAATCCAAACACTAATTTTGGATTTGGATAAGGAAAGAGAATTATAATATATTATTAATTATATTTTAGTGCTATAAATGTGTATTATATGTGTGTAGACTGATAATTAGTCAATTATAGTGTGACAGTAGAAAAATCTTGTAGTACTGTGTTAAACCCTAATTTGAAACTCAAATTAGAATATAGGATTATTATGTAATAGTGATAATGTGATTAACGACCAATATTATAGATATTAACCTTAATTAGGGAAACCCTAATTTTTGAAAAACCCTAATTAATATTTATAAACCCTAATTTCTATATATAGAACCCTAATTACCAAATGGGGAAACCCTAATTACTAAATTACGAACCCTAATCACTTAATGATAAAGCTTAATGCTAATTAGTGAAATTTAAACCCTAATATTCATGTATAATGTAATTAGATACCTTATGTTAATTAAGAAATCCTAATTGTCCATTTTAGAAACTAAAATTTTTATATTTTTAAACCCTAAATAAAAAGCCTAGAAAATTAATTTTTTTAGAACCTTAGGGTTAAACCCTAAGGGTTTGTCAAGTTACAACTTTACCATTAAAATTGCTAGCCAAAAGACAATATTACCCTTTTGTCATATTTTTATTAGCTTGCTTGTAAATCTTGCCATATAAGGAGTTGGTGACCTAATCTAACCACCCCATGTAATTAAAATCAACATAACTCAGCTATATAGCCCAACCAAATCATTTACATTTAATATATATATAGATCAAGAGAGAGAAATATGTTATGATAACATTTACATTACCCAAAGACAAAACTACATAAGTCTTTTGTAGGGAAATCATTGGGCCTGTTACCCGCTCAAAATCCAAAAAGGCCACAAGCCTGCATCCAATCATGTCTTCGTCTGACCAGTCTAATCCTGTTTCTCGAGAAGAATTTGACGGATTAAGTCAGCAAATCACAAATTTGGTTGTCCTACTTAAAGAATTGCATCAGTCCAATCAGGGTACAAAAATCCCTCCACATACAGAATCCTCTGCACCAGGAGGAACACAAGGTCTAGATAAAACAAATTTAGAACCTCCGTTGGATACGACCAACAAAAACCCTGAAAACACCCATCTCAAAAGAGATCCAGACACCGGTGATATCAGGAAGAAAGTACTCCAAATGGAGGAAACTATCTGTGTTCTCAAAGGAATTGGAACATATGGAAGTGTATCATATGCTGACTTTTGTATATTCCCTGGTGTTCATTATCCAGAGAAATTTAAAACCCCTGATTTTGAAAAATATGATGGATTAGGGGATCCTTATACACATTTGAAAGTGTTCATTGGAGAACTTGGGTTTTATGAGGAAAATGAAAAGCTCAGAATGCAGCTATTTCAGAAGAGTCTGACTGTAGAAGCCCGTTCATGGTATACCAGATTAGACAACTCAAAGATCCATAACAGGGAAGAGCTGGCTCACGCCTTCCTCACTCAATATAGTTTTCAATCTCAGATGGCTCCTGACCGGTACCAAATTACCAAGGTCAAGAAATAGTTTAATGAGTCTTTCAGAGAGTATGCTCAAAGGTGGAGGCGCATTGCTGCTAAAGTTATTCCTTCAATGACAGAATCAGAAATGGTAATGATATTCATAGATGTACATGAAGCTCCTTTCTATGAGAGAGTCTTAGCTGGTATTGGCAAACCATTCTCTGAAATGATCAAACACGGAGAGATGGCTGAAATGGGATTGAAGTCTGTTAAAATTCAAGACCTAGCCGCTCTTAAAGTTGTTCCTGAGCACATCCAGTCCGAATCTTATGGAAACAACCCCCAAATGGTGCATAAAAAGAAAGAGGAGGATGTTTCCTTGATACTACAAGGTCAAAAAGGCAATCAAAGCATGCCTCTACAGAGGAGAAACTACTCCCCTTTTCAAGCACAGTCTTCAAACCCTCCATTGCCTAAAGGTGGAGAAGTAAAGCGTCCTTCAAACATTCACACCCTTAGGGGACTCGCTCGAGAATATTCTTTCTCTTCTGACTACTCAGAAGAAAATTACACATCTTCTTCCGCTAGACAACCCTAATGGGAGGGGTTTTAATGCTACTCGAAAATGTGCTTATCATGCCGGAGCACCTAGACATGATACTCAAGATTGTTGGGCCTTGAAACACAAGATCTAAGATTTAATAGACAACGGTGAGATCGTGGTCACCAAACCAGATCAACCTCATGTGCAAGACAACCCTCTTCCTCAACACAAAGAAGAAGAGGTCAACATGATCAGTTATAGCACTGGACAGAGTTCCAATTCTAATTGTGAATCATCCCAAACCCTCAAAGATGGTGTTGATAGATGGGATTATGCAAAGTTCCAGTTCACTATGGAATGAAAGATGAAAGCTCTTTGCAAACAAATTAAGCAATTGGCAGAACTGGTGACCCACCGGCATCACGTCACATGCCAATTAATCAGGCAAGAGCATGCCTATCTCCTTCCTTTTGTTATGAATGCTCCATCACCACCTTCAAAAAGCGAAACTATGGAGGATAAGGTTGCAAAGAGAGTCAATACTAAAGCCCGTCGGAATTTTGCCAATCAAAGGGAATTTACCTTTCTTGGCCAATCTATGGAGGAGATTTTGCAAATGTTGATCAATGAAGGAAGAATTACCTTCCTTCTACCTCCAATCAATTGCCGCTCAGGACGGTTAAATTATGATGAAGTGTGTCAATATCATTCACATTCTCGCGGTTACAGCATAGAAGAATGATGGGCACTCTGCCATCTCATTTAGAATCTTATTGATAGCGGTGTCCTTCCAATAGCAGATGATTACACTATGCAACTTAAGGGCGGGAATGCATGTCCTACCAAATGGAAGGGATCGGTAGCAGTTATATTTGAAGTGGATGATGAGACTGTCAAAGTATTTCCCATACAACCAATTTAACTCAAAAGAGCTGACAATCCTTTGAAAGTGGCCACACCAGAGCCAATTTCTTTACCTTTTAGACCACAACATCCTATTGTCAGCTTACACAAAGTTCCATGGAATTATGGAGAAGCTGAAGGGTCCATGTCTCATACTACTGCTATAGTGTCGAGGGAAAATCCACTGTATCTTCCTCAATGGGTTGTGAAACCTACTTGTGAATCAAAGGGGAAGATTCCCATGGAGAAGATTGAAAAATACCTCCGCATTATGGGCCACAATGAAGCCAAAGTGATTTTAAGCTTGCTAGAAGCTCCACACCAGATATCTATACTCGACTTGGTTTTCTCTTTCGAGGATCACCGGAAGATTTTACTGAAGGTTTTGGAATAAGCCTATTTACCAAAATTAGTGGATGTGGAAAAATTTCAACATTTGGTTGATCACATTTTCAACAACAATGTGATATCCTTCACTGATAACGACATATCGCCCAAAGGGATCAGTCATTGCAAGCTATTGCACATTGCGGTTTTGTCTTTCGGGTACATGCTAGCTAGAGTTTTGATAGATGGAGGCTCATCTCTAAATATATGTCCTTATGCCACTTTGGTGAAGATGAATGTCAATCTCAAGCGGATCCAAAGTAGCCATACGGTTATCAGAGCTTTTGATAGATCCCGACGAAATGCCATCGGAAAGATTGAATTGCCAATAGAGATTGGTCCAAATACATTCAATGTATCCTTCCACGTCCTCAAGATAGATTCAGGGTACAACATACTATTTGGGGAGACCATGGATACATATGGCTGGAGCCGTTTCCTCCATGTTACATCAATACCTCAAATACATTATCAACAACAGTTTAGTCACTGTCAACACTGAGCCAGAATGTCCTGAACAAGGAACTCTACCAATCATCAGCTTTATTTTAGAAGTTGAACCGACCAGTTTTCATACTCTGGAAGTGAGTACTGTTTCCTCTTTTTTAGTTCTAACAATAGAGCTCTAACTCATGCAAGCATACATGTGTCAACAAGTAATACAGAGTAAGTAGAGTATCGATCCCACAGAGAAAGTTGTTTAATTCAAACCACTATGCATCAACTAAATCACTTTTTTTATATGCTTAAACTAAATATTATAATTATGAATTACTCTAAATGCAAATAATAACTAAAACAAGAATAATAATGAAATAAATCAAGTCTGGAAATAATGGGATCCTAACTTCATTTAATACTTCATCTAATTACCACCATCATGCAAGAAAGTTCACATATCACGGGAAAGTAGCCAATAGCACTAATATAGACAAAGCCATTTTTCAATGTACTATGACCTACTTAAATAGCATCCACATGTGATAGACACCATGTAATCATCAATATAACCAAATCACTATATGTCTATGGGAAATTGCAACCATATTTAATTTAAGCGCAAGCCCTTATTTGAACTCAAACGGTGAAACAGTATATGTCTATCTGGTTCACGAAATACACAAGCCATACAACACAGCCTCATATACAAACGCTATCATGATTACAATCCATACTCGCATATTCATTTTCAATTCCATACAAGCACTTAAAATGAATGGTGATCAAGCATTCATGCATGCAAAACAACCATGATAGAAATTCCTTATGATATGTAAAACAGTCCAGCTATCAAGCACGAAATTAAACTACATATTAAAATCCGTTAGAATCCCATAATGGAGTTTAGTTTATGACTGAACCAAAAGCCATTATGGGGTCAAAGCTAAAATGGTTAATAAGTAAACAATTAAAAGAGAAAGGATAGAAACGATCAAACCCAATTACTAATTATAATCCACTAGTAACGTTCAAATACTCATATAAATATAGTAAAATACTAATAGTTGTCCACAATGATAGAAAATCCCAAGAAGAATTAGAAAAGATGGAGTTTAGGCTTCGTTCTACGTTAGAATCTCTCTCACAGTGTAAACCCTACTTACCAATATGAAAAATACGTAAAAAATGATCAATCCTTTGTTTGACACCAGTCAGAATTGTTTTTAATTAGTTATAACCCGTAAAATTAAAAATTAAAATAAAATAAATTCAAAGAACATCGATCATCGCATGGCATTTCCTCCTCCTTTGTAATCCTCGGCGGCGGTATGCGTCTTCAAAATCTGGTCCATCCGATTGTTCGTGACGCAAGCAAGCGTCCTCAAGCTTTATAGTCGCTGGCCTGCCAGATCTGCATTCTTGTTTTGCTTCTGATTCTGCAGTATTATTTCTGCTACTGATTTGTTCTGTTGCTCATACCTTTCATGTTTGGTTTCCTTGCTCCACTAGATCCTCACACCATGCACCCATTAGCCTTATACCATCTAATACCTCCATATTAGGCCATTTCCTGCACTTTTACACCAAAAGGAGTTCTTAGTGCATGCAATGCAAAATAGCATGGAATGCAACTAAAAACACACTAAAATGTACTTGAGATGGGCATAGTTCGCGTGAATTGATATCCAATAAATAGGTATAAAACCCACTTATCAAATACCCCCAAACTTGAACTATTGTTTGCCCTCAAGCAATGCATATTATATAAATAATGAAAATGCAACTACAGTACTATGCAACTAAGCTATGATGCAACTAGTCTCACATTGTTCCAGCTCTAACAGAATTTTCAGTCCAAAATGCCTCAGCGATTTATCCAGATTCAAGAATACAAATTCAAACCAAACTATAGGCATAATGTTACACACTCAAACAATTCATAAATGCTATTGAGATGTTGTGTGTGTGTGTTGTGTTCACCAACACTTGAATTAAGCAAAGAATACACATGCTAAACTGCTCAAAACAGAAATTTGTAGCCTAAATCAAGACTCATGTATAATTATACAACAAAGACTGTTTCAACATATCAACACAAACTAAGGTTCAACAATGGGCTTAACTGCTTTATTGCTACTCACGAGGGCGATTTTTGCACTTTCCCGCGGTGTTTATTGCTATATTTTTTTCTTTTCTTTTCTGTTCTTTTTCACATGACTGTGCAATGCCTCATTCCATTAGGCGAACACTGCTACCCTTTAGCGAGCTTTCAACCAACGACTCCCATACCATGAAAGACCTTAGGGTGTTAGGTGTAGAGACAATCCCCTCGGGCGTACTTACTCAAGTAACCAGGGCCCCGAAATAAGACTAGCCACGTTATTGCTATTTGATGATTTATTTTTCATTTATTATTTTTTTTATACAAAGCATACCCATGTTTTCCCACAGTTTGAATATCAATGCTTTATACAGTCTAAGTTCACTTTCCAAATATTTCTCTTTTTAAAACTACATTTTCTATCGAGCAACGCAACATATCATTCTTATGCTTCCAAGCAATTTTAAACACATCTGTGCAAACCGAAATCATTTAAGCAGCAACATGAATTTCATCGTGTAACACATTATAGCTAGGTTCATGTTATCCAACATACTCAAAAATCTTTCCAAATTCACTATCATCATTAGCTAGACAAAAATTTCCATATAGCTAAAACTGTGAGACATACAAACTAAAAATATACTAACACAAGTAATAATAACTAAAACTTAAAAAAAATTTGCAAATTTTATCTAACACATAAACATATAAAATTTAAACTAAACATGCAAATACTAAATCAACTTAACTATTCATGCAAAAACTATATGCAACTACACTATGACCCCAATACCCCCAAACTTATAATATTCATTGTCCCAATGAATGAAGGTAAAGGGATAAAGAAAACTCCCCTATTGATCAGTGGCACCACCCTCTTTAGGTGGTGAATCTGGTGGTGGATATGGCACTGTTGTCCCAAACTGAGGCCACTCGAGCATCGTTCCTTGCTGCGCAAAAGCCTCGGCCAATGACCTCGTCAATCCCATTGCAAACACTAAGAAATTGTCGTACATGGCATCGACTCTGCGCTCCAACCTTCGAAGCTGTTGATCCTCAGTAGCAAAGGGAACTTGGGTTGACGGGCTTGCCTCGTTTGTCTGAGAGGGCTGCTGTGGTGGCTCTGGGAAAGTGGGCTGGATAATAAAACCTAGTTCTCTCGGATACGGTTCACCACCCATCCAATCCTTGAACTTGGCAATAGTTGCATGACTGATGTCGTGGCTCGGGTTTTGTAGCTACTCATTATTCCATGGGACTCCTTATTGGGTATAAAGCATGGCTGCCATAGACACATGGGGAATACTCCCAGTAGTGCTCCCCCGTAAATACCGCAGCATGTTTTGATGAATTAGGTGGCCTATGTCAATGAACATGTCTTTGATGATGCCCCACAAAATGATAGCCCGCTCAGTGGTTATTTCATGCTGGTGAGCTGACGAAATTAATTTGGCACAACTAAACAGATTCCATGCTTTGGCATACCGATTCAAGGTAGACGCTGGAAAAGATTTTGGCTCAGCCGTCCCTGCCTTATAATTCCATTGGGTGCCCGAATGCACAATTCAGCAATCATTAGTTCTAGATCTGTTTCTAAATGCGCGCCTTCTACCCAATTAGCAAACCCAGTCGGTGGTGCGTCATTTATTCTGAAGACTACTCTGATTGCTGGAGTATGAAAATCCACTTACACTCCTCGAACCAGCGTTATCCTTCCTTTTACGTCCATAGCATTCGCGTAGAACTTTCGAACAACCCCCATGGGAATAGGCATAGAGTGGCAGCCAAGCCAACCCAGCCTCTTTCTCGTATCATATTCTATAATTGGTCGTCTTGCTTCTCAGGTTTAAATCCCTGTTACTTCATAAATGATTTGGCCATGATTCGATAATATTCTTGTTGGGCTTCCAAACTGATAAATTTCATGTGGTTCACGACATCCTCTTCTTGGTTACTGGAGGAAGATGTTGATGATGAAGAGATGGAGATGGAACGTACTCTTTTTGGGCCCATTTGCATATGATAGAGAGAATACAGATGATTTTCTTGGTAATGAATAAAAGTTGCTGATGAGAGTACCCCCAAACTCGTTGTTGCACAACCCAAACAGAACCCTAGCTTTATGCCAGTGGATGATTGTGGGTCTGAGCTTTAAATGTGGAAAGAATCGAGGGTATGAACTTTAAGGAGAGTTAAAGAGTCGTGTGGGTATGGAAGAGCAGAAGAATACGCTTCTATTATGTCAAGTGAGAGACCGAATAAGCCACGACTTGGTTTTAGAACTTTAAAATTTTCAATTCCCAGTATCGCGCGCGACCGCGTGATTTGTCAATGGGTATGTTGCGCGAGCATGTGAGTGACTTGGTCTGTTTAGATTCCTTTCCGCGCGGGCGCGCGAGTTCTCAAACTTATTCATGAGCGGTCACGCGATGCAGAGTCTTGTACTGCTAACTCTTACTTCCAGTACTGCAAGTCAATGATGAATTCAGGTTAAGGTACCTACATAGACAGCAGACACATTATTAAGGCATGAAGTACTGAGTACGCATGAATGACTACATCACACCTCTCAGTGCAAATTTAGCTACCCACTCAATTATGCAAAACAGATAAATTATTAAAGATGACAATAAGATGAACTAACTACAACAACCTAAACTGAATACATAGAAAGAAAATGGAGATAGAAATAATGGGTTGCCTCCCATCAAGAGCTAAGTTATAGTCAATTAGCTTGACTGTCTCTGAAGCTCATGCCGATGAAAGAATTGAGGTGACTTTTTGTGTGTCCACCTCACCACCAAAGTAATGCTTCAATCGCTGTCCATTCACCTTAAAAGGCTTGTCTAGAAACTGATCATATACTTTAATTACACTATGAAGAAAGACAGTCTTCACTGTAAATGAACCTGACCATCTCGATTTCAGCTTCCTGGGAAAAAGTTTAAGTCTGGAGTTATAAAGCAAAACCCTTTGTCTCGGTTCAAACGTCCTCTCCATGATCTTTCGATCATGCCATTTCTTCACCTTCTCTTTGTACAACTTCGAATTCTCATATGCTTGTAATCTAAATTCATCCAACTCATTGAGTTTGAGTAGGCGTTTCTCCCCTGCAGCTTTTAAATCAAAATTGAGCTTCCGTATTGCCCAATATGCCTTATGCTCTATCTCCATAAGAAGATGACAAGCTTTTTCGTACACGAGCTAAAAAGGTGTCATACCCAACGGAGTCTTGTATGCAGTCCTGTAGGCCCATACTATATCATCCAACTTTAACGACCAGTCCTTCCTCGTGGGATTCACAACTTTTTCAAGGATTCTCTTGACTTCTCAATTCAACACTTTAGCTTGGCCATTCGTTTGTGGGTGATAAGTTGTAGCAATGCGATGGTTCACCCCATACTTAGCCAACAAAGCTATAAACTGCCTGTTGCAGAAATGACTGCCTTCGTCACTGATGATAGCCCTTTGAGTCCCAAACCTCGTGAAGATACTTCTGTGTAAAAATCTAAGGACGACCTTGGCATCATTTGTCGGAAGAGCTACCACTTCTACCCATTTCGAGACATAATCCACTGCGAGCAAGATGTAGAGATTTCCGCAGGAAGAAACTAAAGGCCACATAAAATCAATCCCCCACACATCAAAAATTTCTACTTCAAGGATCGTATTCAATGGCATTTCATTTCTTTTGGAGATGTTCACCACTCGCTGACATCTATCACACCGCTGGACAAAACTGTATGCATCCTTGAAAATTGTCGGCCAGTAGAATCCTGCTTGTAGTACTCTAGCCGCTGTTCATACACCACCATAGTGACCTCCATACACAGTAGAGTGACAATCCTACAGAATCCCCTCGGTATCGCTATACGGAATACACATTCTTATCACTTGATCAGAACACTTTTTAAATAAATAAGGCTCATCCCATATATACCATTTGACATCATGCAGAAATTTCTTCTTTTGATAACCCACCAAGTCAGAAGGTACCATCTTACTCACCAGATAATTCGCGTAATCTGCGAACCATGGCACTTCCCCTTTTACCACAAACAACTGCTCATCTGGAAATGACTCATTAACCATGACTTTATCGTTTGCCTCCCTTTTCGGATTCTCTAATCGAGATAAGTGGTCCGCCACTTGGTTTTTAGTGCCCTTTCTGTCCTTGATTTCCAAATAAAATTCCTGCAATAATAAAACCCATCTGATTAATTCAGGTTTTGCATCCTTCTTTGCCACTAAATATCGAATTGCTACGTGATCCGTATACACTATCACCTTTGTGCCAATCAGATATGCTCAAAATTTATCAAAGGCGTATACCACTGCCAATAACTCTTTCTCTATAGTGGTGTAGTTCAACTGTGCATCCGTGAGGGTCTTGCTGGCATAATAGATCACATGAAATATCTTTTCCTTCCGCTGCCCCAAAACAGCCCCTACGGCATAATCACTGACGTCACACATCAGCTCAAACGGCGATGCCCAATCTGGTGCAGTAATCACTAGTGCTGAAGTTAGTTTCCTCTTTAAGTGCTCAAATACTGACACGCAAGCTTCATCAAAATTAAACTGTGCATCCTTCTCCAATAAACTACATAGTGGTTTAGTTATCTTGGAGAAATCCTTGATGAATCTGCGATAGAAACCTACATATCCTAGAAAATCAATGAACACCTTTTACTGAAGTAGGTGATGACAAGTTCTCAATAGTTTCCAGCTTCGCCCTATCCACCTCAAGTCCCTTCTTCAAAACCTTGTGTCCAAGTATGATTCCTTCTTGTACCATGAAATGGCATTTTTCCCAGTTCAGCACTAAGTTCGTTTCAACACAACTCTTCCAAACCATAACCAAATTCTCAAGGCATAAATCAAACGAGTCCCCGAAGACTGAGAAGTCATCCATAAATACCTCCACATTCTGCTCCACCATGTCTGAAAATATAGCCATCATGCATCTCTGAAAGGTGGCTGGAGCATTGCACAACCCGAAAGACATCCTCCTGAAAGAAAAAGTGTCGTATGGACATATGAATGTAGTTTTTTCCTGGTCTTCTGGAGCTATCATGATCTGATTGTAGCCTGAATACCCATCCAGAAGGCAATAGTATTCATGACCTGCTAATCTATCCAACATCTGATCAATGAATGGGAGTGGAAAATGATCCTTCCCTTTAGCTTTGTTGAGCCTGCGGTAATCCATGCAGACTCTCCACCCCGTTACTGTTCGTGTTGGAATTAACTCATTATTCTCATTAGTCACGACTGTCATGCACCCTTTTTCGGAACACACTGCACTGGGCTCACCCATGAGCTGTCTGAGATCGGATAAATTATTCGTGCATCCAACCATTTTAGGACCTCTTTCTTGACCACTTCTTTCATTATCAGATTAAGCCTTCTTTGTTGCTCAACTAAAGGCTTACTACCATCTTCCATCAGGTTCTTGTGCATGCAATATGAAGGTTTGATCCCTTTTATATCTACTATGGTCAATCCAATAGCTGATTTGAACTCTCGTAACAGTTTTTCTTCCTAAAAGATGTTAGTGCAGAAGAAATAATCACAGGTAATTTTGAATCCATACTTAAGAATGCGTACCTGAGATGTTCTTGAAGTGGTTTTAATTCTAGCTCTGGAGGTGTCTCAAGAGATGGTTTTAATTTTACTGAGGGTTCTCCAGCTCTTGTCAATGGCTCGGCAGGTAGTCTGAATTTCCAGAATTATGGAGTGGTATCCAGATATTGCACAAGTTCGTCAAATTCCTCATCCTCCAAATCTGAATTCTCATCAATGATATTCCTCAAAGGTTCATAATTCACTAGACTATGTACTTCATCATTTAGAACCTGATCCACCAACTCAATTAGGAAACATTCTTCTTCATCTGTTGGGAACTTCATGGCTTTGAAGATATTAAAGGTGACCTCTTGATCATGAACACGCATAGTGAGTTCTCCTTTCTGCACATCTATCAAAGTCTTTCCTGTGTCAAAAAATGGTCTCCCCAGTATGATTGGTATATTCTTATCTTCCTCGTAATCCAAAATGATGAAGTCAGCGGGAATGATGAATTTGTTCACTTTCACTAATACGTCTTCAACAATTCCTCGTGGATATATGATGGATCTGTCAGCTAACTGCAACGAAATGTTTGTCGGCCTTGGAGCCGGTAATCCCAACTGATTGAAAAATGACAAAGGCATCAGATTGATACTTGCCCCAAGATCACACAAACATTTATCAAAGTTCATCTTTCCGATCATGCATGGAATTGTGAAACTGCCCGATCCTTCAGCTTTGGAGGTAACTTCTACTGAAGCACTGCACTGCACTCCTCTGTCAAGGCCACTGTCTTGAACTCGTCTAATCTCCTCTTCCTTGACAATATACCCTTCATGAACTTTGCATAACTTGGCATTTGTTCCAATGCCTCGGCGAATGGTATGTTGATCTGCAGCTTTTTAAATACCTCCAAGAACTTGCTGAATTTTTTATCTTCCCTCTGCTAATTCAATCTCTGCGGATAAGGTACTTGAGGGTGAATTGGTGGTACTGAACTTATAGGCTTCTCAACTGACCTTGCTTTATCTTTCTCTTCATGCTGAACCTCAGATTTCTAGATTTTCTTTCTTATTAGTCAATTTTCTCTTGCCTCTCGTGCCAAGGCTGGCTTCCTTAGTACAATTCAAGGCGTGGGCGCTTGATCATAAGAGTAGTGTCTGATATTTTCCTGACCTCAATGTGATCGCTTGGCACTGTTCCTTCCCGTCTCTTCATGGATTTGTCTCTGTATTACTTGGAAATGAACCTTGGGGCCTGTTGTTAAGCATGCTCGCCATTTGCCCCATCTAAGTCTCCAAATTCTTAATAGCCACTGCTTGGCTTTTTATCATAACTTCCGTGTTTGCCATATACTTCAACATCATCTCCTCCATTTCTGATTTCTTTTCTTGCTGAGGTGCAGCTAGAGTGTGATGTTGTTGTTGTTGAGAAAATCCTGGCGAAAACGGTGGTTTTGGTGTAAAATGTGGTTGAGATGGCTGTGACTGGAATTGTTGGTTCGACTGAAACTGATTCTGCTGATTCCCTTGGCTATTTGACCAACTGAAGTTTGGATGATTGCGATTATTGGGGTGGTATGTGTTCTGAAACTGTCGTTGATCTTTCCTATAATTACCACATACTGTACTGACTCCGAGCTGATAGCACATTGATCCGTGGAGTGCAACTCTGCACAAATCTCACAGACGAAGGCAACTATTTTTTCTTACTTTCTGCTAATGTATCTATTTTCTTTGCCATAGCTACCATCTGTGCTGACAACTGCGTAATAGCGTCCTCCTCCAACAAACATGCAACCTTGGGCTGTGGCATCCGAGCTGTAGGATTCTGAAAATCATTTGCAGCCATAGTCTCGATAAGTGTATAGGCCTCGTCATAGCACTTTGCACATAATGCCCCTCCTGCGACTGCGTCTATAATAGGCCTCGACTGCCATCCCAATCCATTGTAAAACATGTTGATCACCATCCAATCTGGCATACCATGGTGCGGACACTTCAGTAACATCTCTTTGTATCTCTCCCAAGCCTCGTATAAGGATTCACCTTATTGTTGTTCGAACTGAGAGATAGATGTCCTCATCTTCGCCGTCTTAGCCATTAGGAAAAATTTGGCTAAGAAATTTTATGCTAAGTCCTCCCATGTAGTAATTGATCCAGCAGGAAAAGAATGTAACCAACTACTTGCTTTATCCCTCAAAAAGAGAATGGGAACAACCTTAGTCTAATAGCATCCTCCGTCACCCCATTGTATCTGAATGTATCACAAATCTCAATGAAACTCAACAGGTGTTCATTCAGATCATCCGTAGCAGCACCCCGAAACTGTACCGAATTCTGAACCATCTGAATAGTGCCTGGTTTAATCTCGAAAGTATTTGCTGCTATCACCAGTCTGACTATACTAGACTGAAGTCCATTAATATTCGGCATGGAGTAGTCTCTTAGAGCCCGGTGCTCTTCTCTTTGCTCAAGTCTCTGTTCTTTTGCCATACTAGCTGTAGTACTATCTAACTGAGCTTGCAAATTTCTCCGCACACTTGCTTTCCAACCACTTCCGTTAATGTTATCCTGCGCTGGTGTTAATTCTGAGTTGGATGATCACGTGTGCATAAAAATCTACAAGTACCTGAAACCAAAACAAAAATAAAAATAGAAATGAGATAAGATTAGATTTGTCTAAGTCATACAATATAGCTTGAAATTGATGATAACTATTTAAATTTAAACGTCGTTCCCCGGCAACGGCGCCAAAAACTTGTTGCCTCTTTTTTAGTTCTAACAAAAGAGCTCTAACTCATGCAAGCATACATGTGTCAACAAGTAATACAGAGTAAGTAGAGTATCGATCCCACAGAGAAAGTTGTTTAATTCAAACCACTATGCATCAACTAAATCACTATTTTTATATGCGTAAACTAAATATTATAATTATGAATTACTCTAAATGCAAATAATAACTAAAACAAGAATAATAATGGAATAAATCAAGTCTGGAAATAATGGGATCCTAACTTCATTTAATACTTCATCTAATTACCACCATCATGCAAGAAAGTTCACATATCACAGGAAAGTAGCTAATAGCACTAATATAGATAAAGCCATTTTTCAATGTACTATGACCTACTTAAATAGCATCCACATGCGATAGACACCATGTAATCATCAATATAACCAAATCACTATATGTCTATGTGAAATTGCAACCATATTGAATTTAAGCGCAAGCCCTTATTTGAACTCATACGGTGAAACAGTATATGTCTATCTGGTTCACGAAATACACAACCCATGCAACACAGCCTCATATACGTACGCTATCATGATTACAATCCATACTCGCATGTTCATTTTCAATTCCATACAAGCACTTAAAACAAATGGTGATCAAGTATTCATGCATGCAAAACAACCATGATAGAAATTCATTATGATATGTAAAACAGTCCAGCTATCAAGCACGCAATTAAACTACATATTAAAATTTGTTAGAATCCCATAATGGAGTTTAGTTCATGACTGAACCAAAAGCAATTATGGGATCAAAGCTAAACCTTCCTAATAAGCAAACAATTGAAAGAGAAAGGATAGAAACGATCAAACCAAATTGCTGATTATAATCCACTAATAACGTTCAAATCCTCATATAAATCCAGTAAAATACTAATAGTTGTCCACAATGATAGAAAATTCCAAGAAGAATTAGAAAAGATGGAGTTTAGGCTTCATTCTATGTTGGAATCTCTCCCAGAGTTTAAACCCTAGTTACCAATATGAAAAATATGTAAAAATTGATCAATCCTCTGTCTGACACCAGTCAGAATCATTTTTAATTAATTACAACCCTTAAAATTAAAAATTAAAATAAACAAATTTCAAAGAACATCACCATCGTGCACTACGCACTACGCCCTCCTCCTTTGTAATCCTCGCACGGGTTCGCGTCTTTAAAATATGGTCCATCCTGGTATTCACAGCAGCATGCGTCCTTATGCTCAGATAAATGGCATGGCAAAATGCGACTTTCTGCAGTCTGCAGATCTAGTTTTGCTTCGATTACGATTATGATTCTGCTGCGATATTTATCTTTGCTCTCGATTTGTTATGTTGCTCATTCCTTTCATGCTTGGTTTCCTTGCTCCACTAGATCCTCACACAATGCACCCATTAGCCTTATACCATCTAATACCACCATATTAGGACATTTCCTACACTTTTACACAAAAAGGAGTTCTCAGTACATGCAATGTGAAATAGCATGAAATGCAACTAAAAACACACTAAAATGTACTTGAGATGGGCATAGTTCGCGTGAATTGATATCCAATAAATAGGTATAAAACCCACTTATCAAGTACCATGCAATACCACTCTATTGGAGCGCCACTTCCCATACCCAGGATTTCTACCAAGGTTATGTCGGCCACTCAAGAAATGATGTCATTGGGTTATCAACCTGGACAAGGGCTTAGTAAAGATAAGCAGGGTATTAAGCACCCTATCCAAGTGTCCAGCCAAATTGGAATAGCCGGACTAGGCTATTCTGCCAGTTCCAGTCACAGGAATCCTCATAAGCACAAGCAAGTTCCTCAAGCTTCCGTCGCACGACGCCTTTCTATACCTTTACCCTATGAGCTAATACAGTCTCCAGTAAAGGTGCCAGCCCATGTTGTGGCCATCTTGTTTCCTAAACCAGTGCTAATCAAAGCAAAAGAGGCGCTGATTCTTGATCCCGAAGTGGAAGAAAAGGAACAGAAAAGTAAACATGACATTGCCTTGATGATGGCAGGCATACGCGTCATTATTCATGATGAACATACAAACAGATACACCCCAGGCGATGATTGCCCAGATGTTATAGTTATCATTCGGGAGAAGGAGCAAAATGACGATCCTTCCATCACTACAGTCCATCTGGACTTTGCCCTCGATAATTGGAGCAACACTCCATGCATTGGTCGACGAGGGTAAAATGGGCACAAAAATCCCTTTGCCCTATAGATAACTTTAATTGCTTGTTTTCCTTTACAGTACTAGCAGTTATTTTATTAAGTACATGCTAACACTTTTGTATGATCAAACAGTTGCATATATTAAGTGAAAGCATATTTTGTTTCAGGACTCTGAATTTAGATGTGCATGTACTTGCTGATGAGGTGCCTTCTCTCCACAAGGGCTGTAACTTTGATGCAAAGTTGGACTCAGACTTGATGGACATCCAAAAGGACATTGAGACACCTCAGGAGATTAAGGAATGGGTCACAGACAAACCCAAACCCAATCTTGATCAAACCATTTCTTTCAATCTTCGAACCTTAGACAACCCTAAGCTTATCCAAATTGGTTCAGACCTTACCACAAATCAATGAAATGACGTGGTTGCACTATTAACCCAATTCCAGGATGTGTTTGCATGGTCTCATGAAGACATGGTGGGTTTGTCCACTGACATTGTTCTTCATCGCCTTCCCATTAAAGAAGGATTCAAGCCAGTTAGGAAAAAACTCAGGCGATTGAAACATGAGTGGAGTTTAAAGATTAAAGAAGAAATTGTGAAACAATTTCAAGCTGGCATCATCATGGTGTCTACATATCTGGAGTGGATATCCAACATTGTTCTCGTACCTAAACTAGGAGGAAAGGTGCGAGTCTGCGTGGATTACTGAGATTTGAACAAAGCTTGCCTTAATGATAGCTTTCCCGTGCCATTTATCCACATTCTTATTGACAATACTGCTCAATACGACATGTACTCCTTTACTGATTGCTTTGCAGGGTACCATCAAATTATGGTCACTGAGGAGGACCGTGAGAAAACTGCTTTCATAATGACTTGGGGAACCTTTTGCTAAAGACGGTTGTCATTCGGCCTCATCAATGTCGGGGCAACCTATCAGGGAGCTATGATGGCTCTTTTCCACGATTTAATGCACAAAGAGATAGAGACTACGTGGATGACATCATTGTCAAATTCCGAAAGGAGGATGGCCACTTAGACCATCTCAAAAAAAATTTCAACAGGTTGCATAAGTACAACTTGAAGTTGAATCCATCCAAGTGCGCCTTTGGTATTAAGTCAGGCAAGTTACTAGGTTTCCTAGTTAGCCAGAAAGGGATTGAATTGGATCCTACCAAAATCCAGGCCATCAAGGAAATGCCCATTCCTTAGATAGAGAAGGAAATACGGGGATTTTTGGGAAGAATCAACTTCATTAGCACGTTCATTTCTCAACTCACAAAGAACTCAGCAGCCTATCTTCAAGTCATTAAGAATAACTCCTCCATGAAATGGAACGATGAGTGTCAAAAAGCCTTCCTTATCATTAAAGAGCAGCTGATTAACGCTCCTATTTTGGTACCTCCCAGGGATGATGTTCCCCTGTCCATGGGTTGTATGCTGGGGCAAAAAGACGATAGAGGCCAAGAACGAGCTATTTATTATCTCAGCAAAAGATTCAGAATCAGTGAACACAAGTACACTCTGATTGAGAAGACTTGTTGTGCTTTAGCATGGGCTTCCATGAGGTTAAAGCGTTACCTCCATGGTCACACAACCCATCTCATATCCCACGTGGATCCTCTTAAGTATGTGTTTAGTAAGCCCATTTTGAATTATCGACTGTCCAGATGGCAGTTGATCTTACAGTAAATTGACATCGTCTATGTGACGCAAAAGTCTGTCAAAGGTCAAGGAATTGCGGATCAACTGGCCGCCGCACCTATAGGGGACTACAAACCCTTGGAAACATACTTCCTTGATGAAGGGGTAATGACAATTCAGCAACAACATCAGTACGATACATGTCATACGTGCAAAATATATTTTAATGGAGCTGTTAACGTAGAAGGTTCTAGAGCTGGAGCAGTTCTAGTATGCGGTACGGGGGGAGCAGTATCCGTCGCCATCAAATTGCAGTTTGTCAGTACCAATAACACAGCTGAGTATGAAGGCTGTATCATGGGGCTAAAACTTGCCCGTTCAATGGGCGTTAGGCGGTTAACTGTCTTTGGGGATTACGAATCGGTAATCAGACAATCCACAGTAAATTATCAAACCAAAGAATTATATTTACTGCCTTGCCATCGACAAGTTCTACAGATGGCTTTGGAGTTCGAAGAAATCTCCTTTCTACACATTCCTCGCAATAGGAATGATTTTGCGGATGCATTAACAACGTTGGCCTCCTTGGTTCATATATCTAACAAGAAAAACATGCCAAGCATCATGTTTGCTCTTCAAAAAGCCCCAGTCTATGGGAATTATGTTGGAGAAGTATCAGATGAACTACCTCCCATCCACAACCCTTGATATCAGCACATCAAGGAGTATCTGTGAGATGGATCTACACCCACTGAGGCGAGCCTAACTGAGAAGAGGCGGATTCATCGACTGACTATGAAATTCTACCTGAGCAGAGATTCACTCTACAAAAGAGATACATGATTAGGTCTCCTTAGATGTTGGGATAAAGACCTAGCTTAAAGACTCATGGATGAGATCCATGGTGGAGCATGTGGCTCTCACATGAGCGGACCCCTACTTATCAAGAAGATCCTCAGAACAGGGCATTATTGGCTTAAACTCAAAGCTGACTGTGATGATAACGTCAAGAGGTGCTATCAATGCCAGATTCATGGAAATGCTATCCACGCCCCTCCAAGGGAACTCCACAATATGAGTTCGCCATGGCCCTTCTCAATTTTGGGAATGGACGTGATCGGGCCCATCGAGCCCAAAGCCAATAATGGACATCGATTCATATTCACCATGATCGACTACTTCACCAAATGGGTAGAAGCAGCATCCTTACCCAGGGTTACTAAATAAGTCATCATTGCTTTCATCAGAAACAATGTCGTCTGTTGATATGGACAACCAGACAAGCTAAGAACCTCAACAACAAAATGATGGAGGAGTTATGTAAAAAATTCCACATCAAACACCTTAACTCCGTCATCTACCGTCCAAAGATGAATGGTGTTGTTAAAGCGGCTAATAAAAACATCAAAAAGATCATGCAAAAAATGTCCGCCAATCATAAAGGATGGCCTGACGTATTGCCTCTGACTTTATTAGCCTACAGAACTTCTATGCGTACTTCCACTGGGGCAACCCCCTACTCATTAGCTTATGGGATGGAAGAAGTGCTCCCCACAGAGGTGGAAATGGAATCCCTCCGAGTGTTGATGGATGCTCAGTTGGATGAAGACCAATGGGTACAAGATAGGTATCACCAATTGTCTCTAATAGACGAAAGGCGAACCGCGACTATCTTCCATGGTCAGTTATATCAGCAAAGGATCGCGAGATCCTACAACAAAAAAGTCTGACTACGGCAGTTCAAACAACATGACTTGGTTTTGAAGAAGATCATTGACAACCAAGATCATTCTAAGGGAAAATTTGCTCCTAACTGGGAAGGCCCATTTGTTGTCAAGGAGGTATTGACAGGAGGTGCTCTCAGATTTCAGGAAATGGATGGCGATGAATTTCCACAACTTATCAACTCGGACACCATGAAACGGTACTATATCTGAGGTTACCATTAAACAAACATCCTGGTGTTGATCATCAAATCACCAGTCATTCCGATTTTGAACCCTTTCCTTTCTACATACTCTTTTGCCCCTCAGGGAAACATACACTTCAAACCAGCAGCCTGGTTACACTTTATTTCAAACCTTTCATACAATTTCGGTTATCCTGAAGATGGGATTGAACCTTTCACACTTGCAGTTTATCCTAAAGACGGGATTAAACTTTTCTACCCTTGTAGTTTGTCCTGAAGACAGGATCAAACTTTTTCCACACCTGCAGTTTATCCCCATTATGGGATCAAACTTTCTTCTCCCCGCAGTATAGCCTACACATGGGAATTACACTTCTCTTTGGCTGCGATTCGTCTTGAGTGGTGAACTACGTCGACCTAATCTCCTTGATTACAAATCTAAACTATTCTAACTACTAATAGATTACATCTCCCTCAAGGCATTATCAAAATCTGCCTTGGCAAGACCGGCAATAATATCACGACTGATAGTATGTAAATGCGTACCGCCTCTCTATAGGATAACCAACACCACTTTCATCGAAATCTACATGAGAACTCCTATGAATATAGGACATTCTCCCTATCTTTTGCTTTTTTGTCTTTAGCTCTTCCTTGAGCTCAAAAACCTCATGCTTCAGCTAATGGACCTTGTCCTTAGCCAAAATCCTCTCATCATATTCCTGCTCCCACATGGACTCCACATCGGTCTTGTCCTCTATAATAGTCCGGAGCTCTACCTTCAGCTCCTTAACCTCCTAACAGTAATGGATATTTCTATCCAACACTAACATAAATAATGACATCATTGACTCCCAGAAGCCATCTCTGTTGCTATTGTTACCGGGTTGAAGAACACTACCTCCATCTCCTCTTTTATCATGCCGTCGAACACGGACATGAGATCAGGATCCTCTGAGTCTCCAGACTCAATGACAACTATCTCTGGCTCTTCTGCTATGGGGTTCAGTATAACCTCTATTTGGTTAACCGATTCTTCACTAACTACTTGTACATCTAACTACATTCCATTTACTCCTAACATCTACACAAAAAAATAAAGTTGATTAGTACACGTCAGTAGAATATTGAAAACACATAACATATTCATAATGCATTTTTATAAGGTTATTTTCTTCTTTTTTCTTCTTTGACTTCTCTTAAGGTTATGACTTAAGATTTTTAATCCCCCCTTAAGTTTTATAACCTAATACTTTGATACCAACCTGTGACGCCCCCAAATCCGGGTATTTTCCAACCCGACAGATGGTGCTACACGGTACTACCATTCACAAATACATTCAATTGAAAAGCCTCAATAGAACGAATATGTCTTCTATATAATCAAAATAATATTAACATTTCCCCAGGTTCTTTATAACCATTACATTTGTTCTTGTCATAATATCAAATATATTATAATCATTCGCCCTATACTATTACATAAGTATTCTACGGGTTCGTCTTTTCCTTGCCCTTATCCTTGCCGGAGCCTTCGGTCCGTTCGATCTTAGCTGCGTTCATTGTGACACCCCCAAATCTAGGTACTTCATTCCCACAAGATTTGGTGCTCACTATTCAAACATTCATATTATCTACCCAAATAAAACAATATTTGAATCATAAAACCTCCCCTTAAATAGGGTTACATCATTAAGTTCAAAAACATCCCAGGTTATCTAACCTTTAAACGTCATTCAAATGCGGAATTAAAATTATAACATTACATCATTTAAAATAAAATCTAAGATCATCATAATAAAAGTCTAACATCATAATCATAGTCAAAATTACAAGTCTTCATCACTTGTACATTTTTCCCTTTCCTTTGCTAGTCGAAGGTTCATCTACGTTCTCCTCTTTAGCTGCAATGAGTTTATAAATATGCAAGAGTGAGAAAAACAATTGCTCACTGGATATAACAATGAATTAACATGAGAATAACAATAATAACTGCCAACGAAGGCTCATCAAAACTGAATAGTACTCTAACAATGATAATCAGAAACTGGAATCCAAAATATGAAATAAACATAACTGAGGGTCAAAAGACCATGAACCATGTCCACAGTTGTGAGTAATCTTTCAACCCCAACTTTAACAGTCATAAGACTATAAGGACTCCCTGTACTTAGGGGGATCAGCCCTTCGTACCATGTATTGTTCACAAACATTTAACGTTACGCGTAATTTATCCCCTAATAATAATAGGGTTGTTCATCTCAGTATTTAGAGTACAAGTCCGCACAAAAGAAAGTTTGGTTTGGATAGCTTTCAAGGGTAATTTGAAGTTTAACGAACATCAACTAGAGGAGTAGTTGAATCAATAGTGTTTTATAATATAACAGTTGATCAATAATAACATAATATGAAACAATGAATAAGTGTAAGCGAACCGACTATACTTGATCTCATGCTTAAAAACAACTACAAAGCATAAGTGTTTAATGACAATAATAAGCCTTGCTTGAATAAAATTAAGCTAGGATTATGAATTATTGAATAAACATTAAGTAATAGCAAGCTGAAAATAAAGCTTACTTATCATGAGAATGACTTGTGTCAAGTAAATGAACTATAATAATTCAGCATTTGAAATTAGAATTCAAGAAAACTATATTCATAATATTCGAATAACAATAATGAAACTTGTCTAACAATAAACAAGTTAGAATGCATTAATAAGTATTGGACTTCAAACTTATATGAATAAAATAATGTCATAGCTAGATTGTTCAAATCACGATTAAGAATACAATAGTTCGTTTAACGAAACTTTAAAGTAAGAACTAGCTCAACATAAATGTAAGGATAAAAGACTTGCTCAATGTAAAAGAGAAGTTTAGAAACTTGCTCAATGTAAATATAAAGTTAGAAAACTTACCTTGAGCGTAAGCTATAAAGATAAACTCACGATCACCTACATATAATTTTAGAACCAGAATACCTATTAGATATGCTAACATACCATAACATGTTCATTTCTAGCTAAACTTATCATTTAAGCACAAGTCTTTCATTACCACTTACATTTCAGAAATTCCAAGTGTTATACTTTGCAACACTTAACTAATGTTCATTATGTATACTAAATTATCACATAACGTGTTCTCGATTTACTAAACATTTTTGCAACTTTGAACTTACTAACCACAATTCACTATGTTATGTTAACCTTAACATTACCCATTTAACATGTTAACACAATTTCAGACCACGTTATGTTGTTATCCCAAGTCTGCAGTACTAACAAAGAGAAACGTAATCTCAAACTGTAGTATGCACATTTGAGCCATACAAAGGCTTGGGACCCAGAGCAGAATTCATGTTATTTTGCTACTTGTTCAGACAGACGCAGAGAGAGGCTAAATGAATGAAGATGGCAAGAGCTTTAGCCCAACAAACACAAATTTCACCCACCAAATAGTGAAATTAACACGTAAAATAAATATACCACAATCATAAACATGATTGCTCACATTTACAACCAATTGGAACAATTTAACACCAACTAAAGCTATTTTAATTTCTCAAAATTCATGTTTTTCATATAAAACTCCATTTTTGATATTCATTCTAGAAATCATCACTGTGATTTCATTACTTGACCAAATTACTCCATTCAAACTATGTTACATTCGTATCTCAACGAACTACCATATACAAACTTCAATTTACTATTTCTCATACGAATTGGCCACTAAAATTGATACTTTTCATAAACATATGGAAAAATTCATATACTGACAAAAATATCTACTGATATCCGAAATTAACATGCAATTTTGGTTTAAACATAACATATAATCATCATATACGCATGTAATCATCATAACTAACTTACCTCACAACAATTCGACAAAAACATAATTCACAGAGTATAGCAAACTTTACCGAGATACTCATAAGTAATATCAAAATAGTAAACATACCTTTTGTTGCTTGACAGAAATTATTGCTAAGCACATTGGAATTGACGTAAAATTCCTAAACTCCTCTCTAATTCTCTCTCAAGTTCTTAATTTTCTCAACTCTCAATTCTATGAACTCTAGGTTAGCAAATAGAATTCGTAAACCAACTGATAGACAACGCGCACAAATAAAACTGCCAGACCTTTATACACCAACTTAATAAAATGGCAGTTACAAAACAAACGCTCAACTTATAAATATATTATATTTATTATTCTATTTATTTTATTTATTTTATTAAATTTCAAAACTAGAAATTCAAAAGCCTAAGGCTTGTTTGGCAAATCATTTAAAATTAAAGAGTTAAAATACTTAAGCCTTGTTTGACAAAAACTAATTTAAACCCTTTTTAATTTATTTTAATAAACACTTTAGTTTATAAACTATAATCACATATTATTTTCATATCCAACATTAACCCATTAAATTAATTACCATTAAATTAATTACATATCTATATTTTAATTAAATATAACTCATTTAACAAATATCACCATCAATTTATAATTTTGCATTATAACTTTATTTAATTAATTTAACACCATCTAAATTATTTAAATAAACCTCAAATAATACCACATAACACCATCTAAATTATTAAATCAACACAACCACATAACACCTCATGCTATAATACAAACCTCTAATTTATAAATTAATTTAATTTAGAAAATTCTCTAATCATTTAGATTCATCAACCATCACATCAATAAAATATTTATTTAACAATAAACACCTCAAATAATATTTATATAACTCAATAAATATTTAAATTACACTTTGAAATTTCGGATCGTTACATTCATATGGTTCAAGCAAAATTGAGCATGACTAGCTCAGCAAGTATAACAATTCTAATAAACAACATGCTCAAAACATAGGAATCATATATCTTCAATAACTAAACAATAGTTACAAAGTACTATCGATAATTCAAAATAGCACTTCTTTTCATTCAAAACATTTTACAACAACAATATTTAGTAAAACATCAATTCCGGTCTAAGACCTTGAGCATTTCATAAGTCCTTTGAAAAGGACATCCCGGTAGTAAGTCCGTAAGTTCGACATTACTTACGAGCACGTCTAGGTGATCAGCCTATAGTACTCTATGTTGATCAACACTACATAAACGTATGTACGTTTAAGTTGTGGCAACCTCGCGTGCCTGTTGTTTAACGACAAAATTTTTTTAGCATACTCAGTCTTCATTTGAAAACCACATCAATATAACTTGGTAAACATTGACCATGCTTTGATAGAAACATAATATCAGTCTAGCCGAAAGAGTTGGCTTTGACTTCATCATACAATACTTCATGCGTAAGGATACATGAATTACAAAGCTTGTCCAAATTGAACTGAAACAAGGGTTAGAATACTTCCCTTCAGCGTCTGCTACAGTTATAACACGTTCACGTTAAGTCTTTAAGTCTCTACAGTAAATGATAACATCACATAACACATTAGGGTATGAATGAACATACATGGTTCCTAATGAATATTACCCTTCTTCTCAATCTAATTATGACTTAGTTTTGTTATTATTGGTTCCGGCTTTTCGTTATGTCGTTCTTACATTCACATACAATTGACTTACGTTAACCTTAATTGATAATACTTAAGGTTTAAACATGTCTTAACAATATTATAATTAAGCCTTTGTTCATTACTACTGAGTTACCATTCATTTCATACTTGTAAACCTTCTTTACCATTCATTTCACCTTCCTTCCTTTCAATGTCAATGTTGCTGCGCCCACTTTCTTTGTGGCTAAGGGTCAAGTCCCATGACGTGGCGCGAGTCTAAATGCTAAGCGCACATGCCATGGCAGTGAAACTATAAAAGGTCGTGACACTGTGCTCAGCACTACAACGCCACCATTTGGCCTTAGGTTGGCATCGTGGCGCCAACTCTGTGCCTCAGATAGCTTTGACAGATTTTTAACTTTATGAGATTTCCGGGCTCGTAACTTCTTCGTTATATGTCTGAATTGGCTCATTCAAGAGCCTACGGTTCACAAATTACATACTCTACGTGATCATGCAAGAATTTTATCTATTCAACTTCGTTTACTTAAAATCCACCTATTGGTTCATTTAAAAAAAAAGGTAAATGTTCGTGAACGTTCAACGCTCATTTCTTTGTTCTAAGTTGGAATCCGGTCATTTTTGAGTCCGCAACTCTATAATGCTAAATATGACTTGTTTCCATCGAAAACCAATGTTTCCGAGTTCAAACACAAAATCCGACTTCCATTTCGAGAATTTCACGAATTCGACGATTACTGTCCAATCGTGTGAATTCTGGTAAAACTTCATTACTAATGATTTGATCATCGTTCTAAATGGATTCTAACCATCATATGAACATTTCAAACTATACATTACCATAACTTATTTTTAAGTTAGGTTATGGCTTATTCTCCATAAGTTCATGTCTTAACAAATTATAACTTATTAGATTTCATTCCTTATGACTTATTACTGATTGAAGTCCTTTAATCAACATTCTCATATATTATCAAACATACTAACTTCATATGGAAAATATATGACAAGTTCATCATAAGTTCATAACTTATTTAGGTTTATCTTACTTATTCATGACTTATACGGCTTAAGTCCATTAATTATTCAATTCTTACATGTTCTTAGCATACATGATTATTAGACTACACTTCTCTTATCACCCTACAATGATATAGATGGAAGATTATTAGACAAGAGTCTTACCCTTGATGGACTAGTACTTCTCTTCTTCTTAAAAATCTAACAAAGGATGTTTTATCATAAAAGTATTATCTCTAACACTTAAGTTACTTTATGTTGGATGAAAGTTAACAATCCAACAAATGAAATTTGAGCTTGCTATTTATAGACTTGGCAAAGTTAGGGCATTATGGTCATTACTCACCCCACCTCCTTAACAAACCTCCTTACTATTCATCTACTTAACCCTTAAGTAAACTTGCTAGCTACACAACTTTCTTGCCCATCACATAAAGTACTTGGCCATTACACAAAGTTATTGCCCAGCAAGACAACCCTCATCAACATGGTTTCTCCATGGATCAAACTTAACCCATTGGATTATTACATTGGGCTTAAGTTAATTAACTTAGCTTATTCATATTGGGCTTGCATTAATTTAATTTGGGCTTTTGATTAAACCAACACTTAGCTTAATCATCAATACATCTTGGGCTTGTCCCTTAATGCATATTGGACTTGCACTTCATACAACATCCACCATTCCATTCATTTTGTCTTTAATCCTTAACGTTCTTAATTTAAGTCTGCATGCAAAAAATTACATTTTCCATACTTAGATTATTATTACGTAATCCATCTCACCTTGATATTATAACGTTGCGTATTTCTCAGAAGTTCAAAAATGATTCCCGAGTGAAAATTAATGAATAGTGTTTTTCAAAAAATTTCTCGGAAAACTTTTATTTTTGTCTTAGAAATTCAAACACTTTAATTCTTTTACGTAGTTAAAATACTACGATATTCCAACGTTTCGAGGTTATAGAACAACATTCATCTTACTAACACATAATAATAACAAATAATACTATTTTATTTATTATTTTATTAAATAAATTATTTTACAAAGGATCCGAATTTCTCGGTCGTTACATGTGCTCCCATTTCCATTCTAGAATCTCTAATGGTTGTAATAACCCACATAGTCGTTGGTGTTCTGCCTTGACTCTCTGACAAGTTAGACATCTACTTACGCATTCTGCAACCTCTCTCTTCATGTTTGGCCACCAGAAGTGGTGACGCAAATCCTGGTACATTTTTGTGCTTCCTGGGTGTATCGAATATCTCGTACTGTGCGCTTCTTGGAAAATCTCTTCTCTCAGTTCTGGTACTAACGGTACCCAAATTCGTCCTTTAAATTGTAACAGTCCAGTGCTATCAATCTTAAATTTTAATTCATCACCTTCAATCAATCGCTTCTTGATGTTATTGCAATCTTCGTCCTTTTCTTGTGCCTCTTTAACCTTATCCAATAAAGTCGGGCTCGCTATCATTGTAAATAATTGTTCATTGGTCTCCATCTGATACTTAATCTCCAAGTCTAGTCATTCAAAATCTTTCACCAATTCTTCTTGAATGGTCAACTTCAATAACTTCTCTCTGCCTTTTATGTTCAAGGCATCCGTAATTATATTTGCTTTGCTTGGATGGTACAGAATCTCACAATCAAAATCTTTGATCAATTCTAGCCATCGACGCTTCCTCATGTTTAACTCTTTCTGAGTGAAGATATACTTCAGACTCTTGTGATCCGTATATATCTCACACTTCTCGTAATAAAAATAATGCCTCCAAATCTTCAAGGCAAAAACTACTGCTACTAACTCCAGGTCATGAGTCGGATATCCCTTCTAATAATCTTTCAGCTGACGTGAAACATACACAATGACCCTGTCGTGTTGAATTAGTACACAGCCAAGACCCTGGTGTGACGCATCACTATACACTATAAACCTTCTCGTGTTTTCTAGTAAGGCCAACACAGGTGCTTGACTAAGCTTCTTCTTCAATTCTAGGAAACTTTCTTCACATCTCTCCATCCAAACGAACTTAGTTATCTTTATGGTAAGATTAGTCAACGGCGATGCTAATTTCAAAAAATCCTGAATAAATCTTTGAAAGTATCCCGCCAATCCTAAGAAACTTTTGATTTCTATCGACGTCTTCGGTTGCTCCCAATTGATAACCGCTTCTACCTTCGCTGAATCCACCGAAACACCATTCTTATTGATAACGTGCCCCAAAAACCGCATTCTCTATAACCAAAACTCACACTTAGAGTGTTTTGCATACAACTTTTCCCTCCATTAATGTCCCCAACACTATCCGAAGATGCTCGGTGTGTTCTTCCTCCGTCTCAAAATACACTAGAATATCATCGATGAATACGACAACAAACTTATCCTAATACTGTTTGAACACTTTATTCATCAAATCCATAAATGTTGCTGGCACGTTCGTCAATCTGAATGACATTACCAGAAACTCAAAGTGTCCATACCGAGTTCTGAATGCCATCTTTGGAATGTCCTCCGGCCTCACTTTTAATTGGTGATAACCGGTCCTCAAGTCAATCTTTGAAAAGTACTTCGCCCCCTTCAACTGATCAAAAAAATCATCTATCCTGGGCAACAGGTACTTGTTCTTAATGGTGACCTTGTTCAACTCTCGGTAGTCGATACAAAGTCTTAGCGACCCATCTTTTTTCTTTACGAATAAGATTGGTGATCCATAGGGTGATACGCTCGGTCGAATGTATCCCTTATCTAAATACTCTTGTAATTGAGCCATCAGTTCTTTTATCTCTACCGGTGCCATATGATACAGCACTTTGTATACCGGTGTTGTCCCTGATGCCAAATCAATAACAAACTCAATCTCTCTATCCGGTGGCAATCCCGGAATCTTGTCTGGGAAGACATCCACAAAATCCCTTACAATAGGTATCTGACTCAGTTCACTCTCGTCTAGTCGAGTATCAACCACGTGAGCCAAATAACCTATACAACCCTTCCTAAGCAATCTCTGCACTTGCACCATCGTCAGACAATGAGATTACCTTGGCGATTTACTACCATAAAATACCACCTTCGACTTATTCGCAGTCTTAAGGTGTACTCATTTCTTGTTACAGTCTATAATTGCTCCATGAACTGATAACCAATCTATCCCAAGGATTACATTGAACTCCCCCAAACGAATCGATATCAAATCCACTTTGAGCTTAAATCCTCGCAATTCAGTATAACAATTCTTATGAATGTATTCTACGGGAATAATTTCCTTGTTCGCTACTTCTACGTTCATAAGGTGTTCTAATCTCTCACGGGGTAAGTCTAATTGTTTATCAAATTCTTCAAAATAAAAGAGCAGGTAGCACCCTAATCAAATAACACGTATGCATCTATATCATTGATCGGAATGATACCTGACACCACGTCCTTAGACTCCACTGCATCTTGTACGGTCATGTTGAATGTTAGTGTCATTGGTCTATTGGCTTGACTGGCTAGCCCTCCAATGTTCAGTCCATTGTTGTTCTTGTTGCAGTTGCCGCTAGCTGCATCGTCCTTTCTCTTCTGGCAGTCTTTAATTTGATGGTCTGTGGCTTCACACGAGAAACATCCTCCCTTCTGCTTATTCTAAAACTGAGGAGCCATGTATCCCGGTTGTCCGCAACGATAACAAACACTCTTTCCTTTCATGCACTCCCCCGAGTGATTCCTCCCACAGTTGTTGCACTTCATACTTTTCTTGGTCTCCCCCCCCCCCCGGACTTATTACCTCCAGAGGATTGGCTCCCCGTCCATTTACGCTTGTTGGGGTTACTGCCTCCGTTGCTTTCCCCTTTCTGTCCTTCCTGACCGGTCTTCTTTTCTTGTTTGAATCGAGCGATGGCTTCATTGTCTCCTTCGATAATGATAGCCCTTTCGAATAGATCAGAGTAAGTCTTAATCTTTAATATAGCCACTACTTTCTGCACCCATGGTTTCAGTCCTAATTCGAACCTCCTCGCCTTCCTGGCCTCCGTGTCAACTTGATGTGAAGCGAATCGGGCCAACTCGTTAAATTTTGTTGCGTACTCTGCGACAGACATACTACCTTGTGTCAGTTCTAGAAACTTAACTTCCATATCATGTTGCGTATTCTTCAAGAAGTAATTCTAGAGGAATAGCTCCTTAAATCTATCCCAAGGAATAACTCCTTCGTCTGTTCGTCCCTTATTGGCTTTCCACCAATAGTTAGCTTCGCCCTTCATCATGAAAGTGGCAAAACTAGTCTTTTGTGCTTCGGCCACTCGTGCGACCTTAAACACCTTCTCCATTTCTTCTATCCATGTTTAGGCTTTAATTGGGTCCACGGTTCCTCAGAACTCCGGTGGTCCTACCAATTTAAAGTCCTTAAAGCTAGCCAAGTGATGTTATGGATGCCCTGCTGCTGACGGGGGTCTATTTTGCATTGCCTTAGTTAATAGTTTAACGAAGTTCTGCATTGGATTGACATTACCCCCTCCACCATTGTTAACGAATCCTTCCTCCCTCTGATTCCGTTGAACTCTCCTAGGTGGCATGATCTGAGGAAAGGAAGAAAACTATTAGGCTTTATTTGATATGCTATCCATGTTAGCATTAAGAAGTTTAAGACGTCTATCAATCATTTTTTATTTAAATAAACAACTTCAATATCACAATAAAACTCGATGGATTTCCTCAACCCATCACTTACATACTCTACTTGAGTTTTCTACTAAGGTTATAACCTAGGTTTCGCATTCCTAACGTTTATAACCTACAGCTCTGATACCAACCTGTGATACCCCCGAATCCGGGTCCTCTGACCCCGGTTCGGTCATCACGACAAAATACAAACATCCACCTCTAAACAACATATGATAACTAAAATGCGAAATATAATAAACGTACGTCGTTAATTCAAAAGGTGTCACTAGTTCCAAGATTCGATAACCTTAATATAATCTTATAAACATAACCTAAAATAATCATTAGGGTTTATATTACATAACAGTAATTTAAACTAGGCATAAGGTAAAGTCTGCTCCTCACCACTATCCTGCATCTTTCCTTTACCCTTGTCTTTTCTTGAGGTCTCGGGCTTAACATCAATATAATTCATGATATAGCAAGGATGAGCAACATGTTTGCTCAGCAAGTTTAAATACAATAATAAGGATATATCATGATGAATGAAAAATATCTGACAATTAATTCAATAATATGAATATCTGAAGGATTTAACAATATGAATATTAGAAGCAAAGATAATGATTTCATTTAGAATAACTGATAGTCAAGTAGACTTTAAACTATAAAACTCAATGGAATCAATAGCTGATTGACCCTTTGGTTACTGGCTACAAAATAAGTACTTGAGGGGATCAGCCTCGCGTACAGCATGTATATGCATAACATTTAAATCTGCTCTTTATATATTATATTACATACCTAGGGTACTACCCTATTATAAAAGGGGTGTTCTTTCAGTCTAAGAATCCTTACCATCAATTGGTTTAGATAGCTTTTATAAAACTTCATACACTTGTCTGACCGAACAAAGGTTCAGACTCTATCTAACACAGTTCAAAAATTATATAACTTTAAATGATGTACAAGTCCAAGACTGTACGCACTCAAGTGCACTAAGTGCGAATATCAATAATATCGATGTGGAGTAATTATAAAGTAATTAAACCACTTAATAGTATTCTTGGAAATAAAGTTCAGGCTTAAATGAATAACTTTCAATTCAATAATAACCTGCTCAATACAATATGAGGAGGATAGGAAAATTTCACAAAACTAAAAGTTGTGTAAGTTAGGAAACTTTCCTGTTTGCTCAGCTACAATCTAATTCTAGCTTTAATTAATTTTTGTTGAAACGACCTAACATTAACAAGTCGGTCTTTCCAATTAGTATGTGTAAACTAATATGAGTCTACACTTACAAAAATCAAATCATCACATATCCTACATCTTTATAATACAACTCAGATATTACATTATACCACAGGGTCCAATAACTTATTACTTCATAGCTTGTAAACCTTATTTTGGACTTAACATCATAATTTCTCATTAACATTCATCTCTATCACCTAGCGTGCTTCTTAACACATTATATAGTATATTGGTCATATAATACAAGTTAATGTAATCATATAAGCATGTTTTGAAATTCAGATCAAAAACAGTAACTATTAATGACTGCAGAATGGCGCAAGCGATTCATACTGTCTAAGCTTAGGGATTGACGCACAATTGCAGCCTCCCCCAGCCGACCGTGGTTGAGCTTTGCACTTCTTGTTTTTGTCCAACTCTAATACACCTATGGACTTATACTTAACATACATACATGTTAGAGGTTCTCACATAAGCATATGACCATCCTTGAGTTCATTGCCACGAGTTTTAACTTATAATTTATATGTCATTAAAGCATAAAAAGGTCATGTAATCATCATGCTTTACAACTCTTGCCATATGTCTGCATAGAGATCACATAATCTCTTAATACACATGCTCATAATGTTCATGTCATAAATTCATATTTAGCATCGTTTAGTACTTTGAAACATGTTTTAAACTCATATTTGATTTAGTTAGCATTATGTCCAACACGTATGAATCATGTTTGGAGATATAATAAACATAAACATGACATCTTAATCTTTAAAAATCTAAGTACTCATATTTAATGCAACTTAAGTTTGAAAACATGTTCAAGGTTGCCTTTGAAATCATTTTAACATGAATAATGAAATATAACACATACAAGACAACTTTAAAACTCTTATCATATGTAACTAAGTTATGTTTAACATCTTTTCAAAATTAGAACCTACATCATGTAGCATTCATGTATATTAACTTTATCATAACAAGCTTTTTCTTGAAAACTTCTCTAACACAAGGTCTAACAAGTTTGGTCATGAACAAAGACACCATATACACTATATCATGTTCATTTATATTTTGAACTCTATCGTGTGTATAAAATACTAAGTTCAAAACTTGTAGGACAAGTATTACATCAAACTTTATTTTTAAACTTGAAGTTTTTTTATTACAAATCTCTCACTAAAACATGTTGATCACTTCATACTACATCAGAAAACTCTATATCTCACGATATACTCCTTTTTAAATATATATCTAAGTCATGATACCAAGTTCTCAACACAAAGCATAAATAAAACCCGATGGCGATTAAAGTGCAGTAGCAGCATTGCACTGACCCTAGTATAAACAGTATGATTCTTGTATCTAAAACCGTAAGTAGTAACAAACTCTATTTTGCAGAGTATCAACTAACTTCGATTTCTCGTGCTTTAAACATGTTCCAATCCATTATTAAAGGTTCCATGTATGTATACATACTTCCTAAACACATTATAACATGTTAATTCATCTTGATTGTCATATAAATTCAAGTAATTTGAATAACTAAACAAGACCCAATTAGAGTTTATACCTCCATCAAAATTGGTTAGCCTCTTCTTTGAACCACAACACACTCACTCTTTATAAGTTTCTTAGCAAATATGTGACGCCCCCAAAATAGGTCCATTCCATCCAACCCATTCTGAGTTGCCAAATACATGGTACAGAAATAACTACAACTTTATTAATACATTTGTCGTGCAAAATACGACAAAATATATACAGTGAGTTTAAATACAATTATTTTCTTCTGAGCATAATATCCACACATGAAATAAATCCCCATCACAATTATTGATACATTATTTTACAAAATGGTGAGGACTACTAAACAACTCTCTCTAGAACCTTCATTCCATACCCCCACTAGTACTCGCTTGCATTCTCGCCTCCTGAAAGAAAAAATGGAACAAAAAGGAAAAGGGTGAGCTCAACTAGCCCAATAAAAGAATATTATGACTAAGATAATATACAACAAATTATCGTTAGTCTCCAACAGGAAAAAATCTAATAAAATACAATAGACAACCAGCTTTAAATTAACAACTGCGGTGAAAACAACAATTCATTAGAAGAGTTAAGTAGAGAATGCAAACTACTATCTTCTATATATGAATTTAAAAGTTCATCGTCGATATTTTATCCTGTAACATCAATCAATATATATCTGAATCAAATATTCATCTTTGCACTACTGAGCCAAAGATATTCATCGATTAGTCATGTTCATTTAAACACTGTTCATCTTTGTACTACGGGCCAAAGATATTAATCGATTGGTCATGTTCATCTCAACACTGCTCATCTTTTGACTACGGGCCAAAGATATTCATCAAGAAATCATTCATCTTTGCACTACAAGCCAAAGATATTCAAGAATATCATCATTTAGGGTGAGGATGATGAAAAATATTTCAAAGAAAACGAATCCATTGAAACAAAAGAACAATATTAAGGATTAAGTATTTTAAACAATCCAAGTTCAAAAATACTTCATAAGTAATCGGTGAAGTAAAATTCAAGAATGATCAAAACATGGATACAATCAAAGCTAGTATCCATAATAGATATTTTGGACAAAAAGAAAAATTTCATTTTTCTATGAATAGTGTCAGTATTAAATGAATAGTCGTAGTATCGTTAATAATAACTCCAACACCAAAAGATAGAAATTTCACAAAAAACATCTTCACGCTTGAATAGAATACTTCATGAATAGTAACCGTGAATAGTAACTCATGAATAGTAACTCGTGAATAGTAACTTGCGACATAAAAAGTTCCAAATTTGATAAAATTGCCAACCAATATTTTGGCATAATGATATTGAAGAAATAATATCATTTTCAATAAAATAACATCCCTTACCTCGAAAAGACAAGTATTTCTAGTTGAAACACCTGGATATAGGCTATGACTTGAACTTGCACCGTATAGCAATACTCAAAGTATACTCAAAATACTCACAAGAATACGCTCGATAATATAGAGAGAAAACTTCAATTTACGTGTAATTTTCAATTCTAACTTAAGCACCTATTTATAGGAAAATCTTTAGAACACCAAAGTAGAAAATTTAATATAATATTAATATATATTTTCCAAAACCTCATACGCACTTTGCTTGCCAACTGAATTCAGCTCCTACACATGGTAAATGAGGCCACCTAAACATTCCAAAACGTTTTTCCTATTTTAAATATTTTAAACTTCCAAAATCAATTATTTCGAACTTGAAACTTCAATAATTCATAATAAATAGCCCTTTTATCAGAAAATTCAATCTCACGACTTTTTATAGGAAATTTAATTCTCTACAACTTAACGTAAGAAAGTTTTTCCAAATTCCAAACAAAAATTGGCCGAAATCCATAAACTGGACGATTTTACAAAGCTATAATCAAATTTCTGGTCAATAATTGTGTCCATCAACACACAAAATATGTGTTAAACATTTAATGCCACAAAATACTCTTCCTCCTCATATACTCATATATCCCACATTCATTATAAAATATCACCGTTAATATATTATTAAAATAATATATTTAAATAAATTATTTTATCGGAAAAAGATAAAATATTAATTTTCAACAATTGTCACATTAAAATTTTCTCCATCTATATCCACATAAAATCAATATTTTCCTCATCATATAAATCAATAATTAATTATTCACAAATAATATTACGAATCACAATCTTTGGGAACCAGTAGTTCCCGAGAAAGAGGGGCTTTCCAATAAGGATCTCTCCTTCTTGGGTGCGCATGCATTAGGTGACCAAACCTCTCCTTAGATGAACTTTCTAGACATTGCCAATAATGTTATCCAATAATATTATTCGGATAATATGAATTATTATCTCGATAATGGAAAATACTATGTAATGAAAATTTATTGAAACAACGGTAATATAAAATATCAATGCGTGAATTATTGAATCAATAAAATAAAATAATGAATAGTAATTCTTCGTAATAATTATTGAGTAGTGCCTTCTTACGTAAGAATCAATAATTGGTGCAATCAGGTATCTCTCTTGTTCAACAACGCGTATTAGTGTGTTTTAACCACCAAGTATTCCAACAAGATAATTGGTGACAACTTCGCCGTTATTTATAAATAACTTATATTTGTCATTTTCTTCATCCAATCGCTTTCTATTATGGGGCCCACAAAAGATCAAGCGTCCATCGTCTTAATATTCCCAAACGGTCTGAATATTCCACGACCAAACGAATATTCCCACAATAATGAATATTTTATAACCACTTGCTTATTCGAAATATTTGTGTATTTTACCCATAACTATCCACATTAATCAAATCAACCCTTAATATTTCAAAATAATAAATAGAGGAAAATAAATTTCATTTATTAATAATTTGGGGTCTTACAACCTCCTCTCCTTATGAAATTTCGTCCTCGAAATTGGCGTGACGATACACAGTGTTTCAAAAGATGAGAATACCTCGCTTTCATTTCCGTTTCCAACTCCCGTGTCATTTCCCCGATAGCATGGTTTCTCCACAAAACCTTAACTTGTGGTATAACCTCGATACATAGGACATGTTCTTTCTATCCAAGATCTTGACAAGTACCTCCTCAATGCGTTAAGTCTTCTACTATCTCGTCCGGTTCTAACTTCAATGACGTGGTTCGAATCGTCCACATATTTACGTAACATCGATACGTGAAAAACGTTATGAACACGCATCATACTTGGCGGTAAAACGAGTCTATAGGCCACAGTTCCTATTCGATCGAGAATTTCAAATGGATTAATAAATCAAAGGTTTGAGCTTTCCTCACCTCACCGATTCTCGCTTTACCGCCAGGGATAAAATAATATTCACAGATTAACAGATTACTGGCGAGGCAAATTACTGGTGGAAATCTGTGAATGAATTATAAAATATCGACGATGAACTTTTAAATTCATATATAGAAGATAGTAGTTTGCATTCTCTACTTAACTCTTCTAATGAATTATTATTTCCGCTGCGAAGATTGATTTAAAACTAGTTGTCTATTGTATTCTATTAGATTTTTCCTGTTGAAGACTAACGATAATTTTTGTATATTATCTTAGTCATAATATTCTTCTTCGGGCTAGTTGAGCTCATCCTTTTCCTTGTTGTTCCATTTTTCTTCTCGGGGAGGCGAGAATGTAAATGCGAGTACTAGTCGGGGGTATGGAATGAAGGTTCTAGAGAGTTGTTTAGTAGTCCTCACCATTTTGTAAAATAATGTATCAATAATTATGATGGGGATTTATTTGCGTGTGGATATTGTCTAGATGGCAATATCTCGTATTTAAACTCACACGCTTTATATGTTGTAATAATAAAGTTGTAGTTATTTACATACCATGTATTTGGCGACTCGTAATGGGTTGGATGGAATGGACCTATTTTGGGGGCGTCACATTAATGGTCACGACAATTTGTCGACTAAGAACACACAAGTGCTCATAAACCCCTGTCGAGGTATGTACAAACATATCCTTTCCAGAACCACCCGATAGGGAATAGAAACGAAAAGAACGCCCAAGCTAGGTGCAATCCTACACTTGCCTGTCACGAATTGATCGGAACAAGGATTTAAGCATAAGCTCTCAATTAGGTCGCATGCGTATACACACACACACACACACACACACACACATATATATATATATATATATATATATATATATCTATTCCACGCATAACTTATGCAGTCAAAACCCACAATCACATGCCAATATATTCCGGTGTAAATCTACAATCCTTCTGTCGATATCATGTAAATTACCAAAATCATCACTAATGTCTTAGCGAGAATCATTAAGCAAGAATATATCGAACCAAATCATATGGTGCCAACCAAAGAGATAAGACAGTCAATTTAAATAACAAATGGTTCCATTATAACCTTAGAGCAAATATTCAGTTCGTAGCTATTGAACAAAATACAAGTAGCAATAAAGACAACATTTATGGATTACAAAATTAGAGACAATAAATAGATAAGAAGAAACTCTGTCAAAGCACTTCAATCTCTAAACATTTCGCTCAAATCAAGCTTTCTAATCCGTGTCGCTCACTACTCGTGCCGCTCCAAGGAAACCCATACTTCTCCATAATCTAGCTAATCTATATTTACAAACATTTATCTAAGAGAAAGAAAGAGAAATTACAGAATATAACTAATCTAAGCTATTTTCTCGTCTCAGATCCACTGAGTATATGATATGCAGAGCCTTTTTTCTTATATACGGCTACCACTTCTTTTGCTAGGTCAAAACAAGCTTTCTCTGCCTGGGCACCGGAGGTGGCGCCGCGGCGCGTGCCATTGAACTGTGGTTGGCGCTGCAATGCCACATTAGGCATGAAGGGCACGGAGCTCAAGGGACAGTGGCACTGCGGCGTGGTGATGACATCAGCAAGGACATGGAGGTGGTGCCGCGGTGTGAGCACAAAGCTTGGCTTTGGCGCCGCGGCGCGGGTATGTAGAATTTTATCATTTTGCCCCTTTAAGTTGGAAAGGCACTGTAAAGCTCTGCAATACATCAGTTAAGCACAATAACACTATATTTATATAAAACTATCTGAAAACTTATGAATTCAAGCAATTATTTAAGTCATAAAGTATCCGATTCGCGGGTATAAATCTCACTCATCAGCGAAGGTTAGGCAACCCTGACAATACATAGTATTGGCAGTAACTCCAACAAGATCGTGGTATATGCTGGTGACACAAACCAGAGAGGACCATCCTTATTGGAGAAGGACTGATGATGGAATATGTTATACACATCCTCAAATAGACAAAGCTTTATCCCCACAGATCTCTTGCACACGAGACGCACATCTTCGGAGTAAAGTCTATATCAAGGATCCAGGACTTTGGTGATAACCCCAACGTCAACATCCTGGAAGACTTGGATTGCATGTCCAAGACATCACTGATTGTTATCCCCAGCAGGATTAACATGCAAACGACAATCATCCCATCATGTTGAAAATAATCCAACAACATACATGCATCATGCATTTGCATCATGTTGTTGTACATAGCATCATGTTTATCTTGTTGCATTTCAAGTGTCTAGGATTCTTTATCCTATCCATGCCTTGAATTGCATGAATATAATAAAGAGGGGCATCTGTAGACACTCAAAATTTTCTGCACACCTGTTACTAACATTGCAGGAGGGTAGATTCATCTTTCGGAGATAACCCTGGAAGACAGCTCACATCCATTCTGGATACTACCGGAAGTTCAGTCTCAACCCCGGAACACACACCGGGAGTATAAATTCCAACCTCAAAAATAACCCAGAGTTTTATCTTTGGAGATAACCCCAAGGAATGTCGTTGCAGTTCCGGTGATAACCCCAAAAATGCTTGTTTCAAATGCATGCAATCAGCTTCAATCTCAGACCTCCTGCCGAGGCACTCATTCCAAAGACCCGAAGATAACACTGGAAAGACATGCACACTTAAAGATGACCCTGCGGAATTTAAACACTTGCAGCAGTCCAATCTCAGATGTAACCCCGAGCAACGTCTGCTTTGTCAGCCCAAACTAGAGATAACCCCGGTGAGGGGAAAATCGTCATCTTGCCACCTCAACCCCCAGCGCGCCGTCTCAATATTTCATACATATATTTCTACACAACAATGTCCTATAAGAGCCAAGGAGTTCCAATCCCAAGTGACTATTACGCGTGGTAGCACACCGGATATAATTTGAAGCTTGAATAACATGGGCATGGTCCCCTCTTCCTGACTTCGTAAAACCTCTAATCCCATGTCATTGCATAACTCTCGACAAAAGTAGTCCGAAGAAGGTCTTATACACCTCGTTCAGATGCTCGGATTGAAGTTCTGCAAGTTCAAGCAGACATCACAGTGCATGAGTGCACGTACTTTGAGATGGTAGGACCCGTGGAGCACGGGCACCCCAGGCAGCCATAGGTGCATCTGCGGCTACCACAGGTACCCCTGCAGCCACCAGCTCTATAAATATAGAGCTTGGGGTGGCCATATTCAAGAGAAGAAGAGGCGAGGAAGCCCTGTCCAATTTGCTCTGTACACACCCCATATTGAGTGCTTTCTCATTTTAAACACCCGTTAGCTCACATATAGCAATATTTTACCAGTGGGAGCTGAGTGTTTATCCAACTAGAGTCATAGAAGCTTGCTTTGGCAGCCCACTGTAAGCCTTCTCATACTCTATAAAGCCTTTCTCTTCATCTTTGCACACACTATTCTTCACATTGAGAGTCGTGTTTTATGTGTATGCCCAGACTTCGGTCCGTAGTTTTCATTTCTGTCTGTATATATATATACTTATATATGTATATAATTATATATATGGACTAACATTACCAAGTTATGCTTCCATTGAGCCTAGACTTATGTCTGGATCGTTTACTTACTTATATATATATACTTATATATATGAACTGTATATATATATATATATATATATATCTGTCAGGCCTGGAGTTTACTTCATGGCCTTTTACTACTTTATTTACATTTCGTCCCGACAAGAGTTTACTTCGTGGCGGTTGATCGCATTTATTACTTTATTTACATTTCTGATCCCCCATGGAGGTGCTTCGTGGTGGTTGATCATATCTCTATATATATATTTACCGCTTTTATATATTTACATTTTCAATCCCCCATGGAGGTGCTTCGTGGTGGTTGATCATGTTTGTATATATCTATTTACAACTTTTATATATATAACTGCTTACTGCTTGTCATATAAACTGCGACATCATGTGAGCCTAGGAATCATGTGATCACAGATTGATCTCTCAATCTAGATTGATTCCCATGATGGACATTTTCAAATATAGCGACTTTTATACATTATTCACGGTGTTTGAATTTCCGTAGATGGCTGTCATGCCCATGAGGAGTTCGACACCGCTATATATTATTTTCTCGAAGATGCTTCGCATCTCAAAAATAAAAGCAAACAAGTCAAACATTTAATATAAAATGGAAGTATGAAAAGGTCTCAATTACTATTGAGCACAGAGTTTGAAAAACCTCTTTTACAAAACTTCACTTCTATATCATGTTTAAAATTAAATTTTTCATACAAATTCAAACCCTTTGTATATAGGTGCGAACGATACCTCACACTACTTCCAAATAAATTGCACATTGATCCACACACACACACACATTCATATAACAATTTCTTGAAAAGTGGTGGTCATCGTGGCAACACGGATGTCGGGGGGTGCCTAACACCTTCCCTCCGCATAATCAAGCCCTCGAACCCAAATGAATCTCAGTTTCACAGACCCGTTTAGCAGTGTCACATCACTGGGTCAATGTACAAACTTATTTGGTGCAACCAGTTAAATACACCAATTGGCGACTCTTACAGTCAAATCGACGACCTTTTTCACTTATTTTTTCAAACAAATCTCACATAACATGAGAACACCAAAGAACAAGAACCGAAAAGGGACAAATAAAAATTTTGACGTCGATATTATGTATAATGAATTATACTTTGACTTATTCCTTAAAACCCTTAGGGTATATCAAAGGGTATGTTTGGGTGTAATAAGTAATATATGGAGATAATGAATGATCAATAAAGAATATAACGCTTCAAGAAGATCGCGAAGAACTAGGAGTTAAACTCGTACCTGTGGAAGCTTGAATCTACAAGGGTATGATTCCATAACTTCTTATCTTTCGCTTTAATTAATAATATACATAAAGGATGATCCGGGTAATTGGTTTGTGAAAAAAAATTTAAATCTGATTTTGACATGCTTCCGTTGTTTTATGCAATTTGATTGCGTATATGATTCTCATAAACCTAACAGTGGTATCAGAGCCAAACCTTTCTGCAGTTATTTATTGTTTAGATTTGATATATATGATTGATATGTGTTTTGTACAAATTTTTTGGGCATACATATTACCATAAAATTGAGTTTTTGGAGAAAAATTACAGAATTCGCGAACTGGAAAACAATTTCTGTAAACTGGCGCTGCAAAGCCTGTTTACATAGTAAACGACGCGTTGCAGCGCCGGGTCGGTTTTCAAAACGGGTCAGCAGGCGCTGTAGCACCGCTTCACAATATAAACTCAATGCGTGCGCAGTGCGAGGACCGAGTTCGAAAATCGGATTGATCCAAAGTCTTTAATACTTTGATCCCAATACATTTGGGGCAATCGCAAAGACGGTACCGAAAAGGAATAATTTTTTTTATTTATAAAATCTGATTTCTAATTAAAATAAAAGGTTTATTTAAATTAAAAAATACATTTCATGTTTTTCCAGAAATTCTAAATCAAAATAAAGTTGTTTATTTTGTATTTAGAATATAATTTTATGTTGATTAAATAAAGGAGTTTATTTTTTAATCATAATTGAAATTGATGCTAATTAAATTTGCCTATTGAATCAATATATATATATATATATATATATAAAATGATTATTGTTCATGAGATGAATGTTTTATTTATTGATACATATGGTGATATTTATGATAATAAATGTAATTGATTATGGACTATTGACCAATGAGATTGGATTTATTTTGGTTGGATGCTCGAATGTATGAGTTTTATTAAATGGGGTCTGCATACCTCGTTTTTTCTGATTTGCTTGTTGATGTAAATTCTATCTCTCTTGTAATGACTGTGAATTTTAAACTCCTTATTAAAGAAATATGTGATTTAATGAATTAGTTTTGTGAGTCTATTTAAACCTTATGTGGTTATATGAATTTATGAAATGATTAAAGGGAGTCACTAATAGTTTATTTAAATTAGTGGACTAACCCTAAGATTTTAATATCAAAGAATTAATAGGATTATTAATAATTAAATATTCAATTTATTTGAATATAGTGGCGGGATTTGAACATATTGATTCACTTTGCAATTATGGGTAATTAAATTGATAATGTGTTAATTTATAATTATTATGAATAAATAATAATTAATGAATAAGAGATTATTAAATATAATATGATTATATTTACTTGATTAATTTGTGCAAGCATGCAATATATTAAACCTTTATTATATGGTAGTTACTATATATTTTATATATTACAAGATGACACATTAATATGTCTATATATTATATATATAGACTATATAGTAAGAGTTATTACATTCAAGTGAGTTGCGTAATAATATTGTTTATATGTTATGAAGTGTGTTGACAAATATTCATGTATACCCTATTGACATGTAATAAGATCAATTGTTAATGATTTGATTAAGTTATTATGATTATAATAATAACAATTATGGTAATAAATAATGAGCAATGCACAATTGTATTTGGTGTTAATAGAAAATGTACATGGGTTATATGTATATGACCACTACTTGATACCTTGTAATAAGGAAATACATTGTATGCCCTTTAAATCATTATAACCTATGTTATATGAAATGAATTTTGAATACATATTATATAACCAAAGTATATATTATGTGTATATATGGTATAAACTAAGTGTTGCATTATAATTTTGCAAGTGCGGTGAATTCTTGTCCCATAATAAGAGCCCAGTTCATTCTATTCCCACGTGAAAAGCTATCTAGCCTACTCTATCTTCATATCAAAATCAACCAACATAGAGCTAATGAGTGGATGAGGAGTGGGATTCATGAGTGAAATCACCAACTCTCACCAACTCTCTCTTATCCATTATACATTCTCGTATTCCTTTGGTTTGATTTGGGAGGTAATTGTATTATCTGTGTAACCATTCTTCTATAAATGAGACCCTCACCTTCCTCATTGCAATTGCTGAGAAATATTTTGTAAGACCCCAAATTATTAATAAATGAAATTTATTTTCCTCTATTTATTATTTTGAAATAGTAAGGGTTGATTTGATTAATGTGGATAGTTATGGGTAAAATACGCAAATATTTCGAATAAGCAAGTGGTTATAAAATATTCATTATTGTCGGGGAATATTCGTTTGGTCGGGGAATATTCGTGCTTGTCGAGGAATATTAAATGCATGACGTATGATCTTTTGTGGGCCCCATAACGAAAAGCGATTGGATGAAGAAAGCGACAAATATAAGTTGTTTATAAATAACAGTAGTAGTTATTACAAGCTAATACTATTGGAATACCCTATGGTTAAAACACACTAATACACGTTGTTGAACAAGAAGCTTACTCAGTATTGCACCAATTATTGATTCTTACGTAAAGGCACTACTCAATAATTATTACAGAATTACTATTCAATATTTTATTTTATTGATTCAATAATTCTTTGCATTGATATTTTATATTATTGTTGTTTCAATAAATTGTCATTATATAGTATTTTCCATTATCGGAGATAATAATTCATATTATCCTAATAATATTATTGGATAACATTATTGGCAATGTCTAAAAGTTACATCTAAGGAGAGGTTTTGTCACCTAATTAATTACCAAGATGAGAGAGATCCTTATTGGAAAGTCCCCTCTTTCTCGGGACTACCGTTTCCCGATCTCGTGATTCTGTAATATTATTTGTGAATAATTAATTATTGATTTATATGATGAGGAAAATATTGATTTTATGTGGATATAGATGGAGAAAATTTTAATGTGACAATTGTTGAAAATTAATATTTTATCTTTTTTGATAAAATAATTCATTTAAATATATTATTTTAATAATATATTAATTGGTGATATTTTTATAATGAATGTGGGATATATGAGTATATGAGGAGGAAGAGTATTTTTGTGGCATTAAATGTTTAACACATATTTTGTGTGTTGATGGACACAATTATTGAATTTAAATTTGATTATAGCACCTGTAAAATCGTCTGCTTTATGGATTTCGGTCCAATTTTGTTTGGAATTTGGAAAAACTTTCTTCTGTTAAGTTGTAGAGAATTAAATTTCCTATAAAAAGTCGCAAGATTCGAATTTTCTGATAAAATGGCTATTTATTATGAATTATTGAAGTTCCGAAGCTCCGAAATAATTGATTTTTGGAAGTTTAAAATATTTAAAATAGGAAAAACGTTTTTGGAATGTTTAGGTGGCCTCATTTAACATGTGTAGGAGCTGAATTCAGTTGGCAAGTGTGTGTATGAGGTTTTGGAAAATATATATTAATATTATATTAAATTTTCTACTTTGGTGTTACTAAACATTTTCCTATAAATAGGGTGCTTACGCTCAAATTGAAAATCACACCGTAAACTCAAGTTTTCTCTCTATATTATTGCGTATTCTTGTGAGTATTTTGAGTATACTTTTCGGTATTGCTATACTGTGCAAGTTCAAGTCATAGCCTATATCCCAAATTGTTTCAACTAAAGTCTTGTCTTTCGAGTTAAGGGAAGTTATTTTATTCAAAATGATATTATTTCTTCAATATCATTATCTTGAAATATTGGTTGGAATTTTTTATCAAATTTGGAACTTTTTCATGTCGGGTTACTATTCACGAGTTACAATTCACGAGTAACTATTCATGAGTTACTATTCACGAAGTTCTTATTCATGAGTACTATTCACGGCGTGAAGATGTTTTTTGTGAAATTTTTATCTTTTGGTGTCGGAGTTACTATTCACGATATCTTAACTCGTTTCACGTGATCTGACCTTATTCACGAATACTTGGCCTATTCAATCAAAAAATGAAATTTCTTCTTTTGTCCAAAATATCTATTATGGATACTAGTTTTGATTGTATCCATGTTTTGATCATTCTTGAATTTTACTTCACTCGATTACTTATGAAGTATTTTTGAACTTGGATTGTTTAAAATACCAATCCTTAATATTTGTTCTTTTGTTTCAATTGGATTCGTTTTCTTTGAAATATTTTTCATCATCCTCGGTCCTAAATGATGATATTATTGAATATCTTTGGCTTGTAGTGCAAAGATAAATGATTTCTTGATGAATATCTTTTGCCGTAGTAGTGCAGAGATGAGCAGTGTTGAGATGAACATGACCTACTGATTAATATCTTTGGCCCGTAGTACAAAGATGAACAGGTGTTTAGATGAACATGACCAACTGATGAATATCTTTGGCCTGTAGTGCAAAGATGAATATTTGATTCCAGATATATATTGATTGATGTTACAGGGATAAAATATCGACGATGAACTTTAAAATTCATATATAGAAGATAGTAGTTTGCATTCTCTACTTAACTCTTCTAATGAATTGTTGTTTCCGCTGCAGTTGTTGATTTAAAACTGGTTGTCTATTGTATTTTATTAGATTTTTCCCTGTTGGAGACTAACGATAATTTGTTGTATATTATCTTAGTAATTTTTTTGTAGCGAATGGAACTTTCTGTTCCTCTGTGCATCCCAAGACATCGAATATCGTGGTAATTTTTTTGACCCACGTCTCCGCCTTAATCGGATCCGGCTTTCCCGCACTCGGTGGTCCCAAGTCTTTGAATTGCTTGGCAAGACCACCCGTGAATTTCTATCATTTCCTCAGATTTTTGAACATGAGTCTCCTCGTCTGCGATTTTGCATGAACTACAAAAAAGCTTCTAAACATCCCCTCGTTCATCATCATCTCGGCCAAAGTTGTTCACAGGAGGTACATTACCAAATGTTGCATGTTCTCCTCGTTGGTAAAATACAGCATCTCCACGATCTCATTTACTCCATTGTTAATATTCTCAATTGACATTCTCAAATACCGCCATAAAACAAGGGGTTAATTAAGGAAATCAATATATCACATAATATCCCTATATACTAACCAACTAACAAATAAGCTTAGGTAGGACACACTAGCGAAGGATTTACTCGCCTCCCCTCCTAGTTCTATTCCCCGATCTCCGCCAGAGATCATATCCCTAAGCTCGATACCAACCGCGACGCCCCAAAATAGGTCCATTCCATCCAACCCATTCTCGAGTCGCCAAATACATGGTACGAAATAACTACAACTTTATTATTACAACATATAAACTGTGAGTTTAAATACGAGATATTGCCATCTGCACAATATCCACACGCAAATAAATCCCCATCATAATTATTGATACATTATTTTACAAAAATGGTGAGGACTACTAAATAACTCTCTCTAGAACCTTCATTCCATACCCCACTAGTACTCGCTACATTCTCGCCTCCCGAGAAGAAAAATGGAACAAAAAGAAAAGGGTGAGCTCAACTAGCCCAAGAAAGAATATTATGACTAAGATAATATACAACAAATTATCGTTAGTCTTCAACAGGGGAAAAATCTAATAGAATACAATAGACAACCAGCTTTTAAATCAATCTTCGCAATGAAAATAATAATTCATTAGAAGAGTTAAGTAGAGAATGCAAACTACTATCTTCTATATATGAATTTAAAAGTTCATCGTCGATATTTTATCCCTGTAACATCAATCAATATATATCTAGAATCAAATATTCATCTTTGCACTACAGACCAAAGATATTCATCAGTTGGTCATGTTCATCTAAACACCTGTTCATCTTTTCACTACGGGCCAAAGATATTAATCAGTTGGTCATGTTCATCTCAACACCTATTCATCTTTGCACTACGGGCCAAAGATATTCATCAGAAATTATTCATCTTTGCACTACAGGCCAAAGATATTCGGTTATATCATCATTTAGGACTGAGGAAGATGAAAGAAAACGAATCCAGTGAAACAAAAGAATAAATATTAAGGATTCGTATTTCAGCTATTCCATGTCCAAAAATACCTCATGAATAATCATAATGGAGTAAAATTCAAGAATGATCAAAACATGGATACAATCAAAGCTAGTATCCATAATAGATATTTCGACAAAAGAAGAAATTTCATTTTCTGAATAATAGTCGTATTCGTGAATAGTCTTCAGATATCGTGAATAATAGTGTCGATATCGTGAATAGTAACTCTCACACCAAAAGATAGAAATTTCACAAAACATCTTCACGCTTCGTGAATAGTACTCGTGAATAGTAACTCGTGAATAGTAACTCATGAATAGTAACTCGTGAATAAGTAACTCATGAATAGTAACCCCGACATGAAAAAAAGTTCCAAATTTGATAAAATTTCCAACCAATATTTCTAAGATAATGATATTGAAGAAATAATATCATTTTCGAATAAAATAACATCCCTTACCTCGAAAGATCAAGATTTCTAAATTGAACACCGGATATAGGCTATGACTTGAACTCTTGCAATCAGATATAGCAATGCTCAAAGTATACTCAAAATACTCACACGAATATGCTCGATAATATAGAGAGAAAAACTTCGCCGTAAATTGTGATTTTCAATTCTAACCTAAGCACCCTATTTACGGAAAATGCTTAGAACACAAAAGTAGAAAATTTAATATAATAATATATATATATATATATATATATATATATATAAATTTGTCTCGCACCTAGAACCATCTGAATTCAGAAACTTGCATGTGTTTAATGAGGCTAACCAAACACAAAAAAAACGTTTTCCTATTTTAAATATTTTAAACTTCCAAAAATCAATTATTTTGAGCTTCTAACTTAAATAATTCATAATAAATAGCCTTTTATCGTAAAATTCGAATCTCTCAACTCGGAATAGGAAATTCAATTCTCTACAACTTCTGAGAAGAAAGTTTTTCCAAATTTCAAAGTAAATTGACCAAATCCACAAACCAAGCGATTTTACAAAGCTATAATCAAATTTCGACCAAGAAATGGGATCCACCGACACACAAAACATGTGTTAAACATTTAATGCCACAAAAATACTCTTCCTCCTCATATACTCATATATCCCACATTCATTATAAAATATCACCAGTTAATATATTATTAAAATATAATAATATATTTAAATGAATTATTTTATCGTAAAAGATAAAATTTCAATTTTCAACAATTGTCACTTTAAAAATTTTCTCCATCTATATCCACATAAAATCAATATTTTCTCATCATATGAATCAATAATTAATTATTCACAAATAATATTACGTAATCACAATATTGACAACCGAGCAGCCTCCTAAGAAAGAGGGGCTTTCAATAAGAATTTCTCCTTACTCGCCATGAATTAGGTGACCAAACATCTCCTTAGATAGAACTTTCTAGACATTGCCAATAATGTTATCTAATAATATTATTCGGATAATATGAATTATTGCTTCGATAATGAAAAATACCGTGTAATGACAATTATCAAAACAACAAAGAATATAAAATATCAACGCAAAGAATTATTAAATCAATAAAATCTTTGAATAAGAATTATCGTAACCATTATTGAGTAGTGCCTTCTTACGTAAGAATCAATAATTGGTGCAATACTGCAATGCTACTTGCTCAACAACGCCAGATTAGTGTGTTTTAAACACCGGGTATTCCAACAAGATAATTGTGTAATAACTACGCCGTTATTTATAAACAACTTATATTTGTCGCTTTTCTTCATCCAATCGCTTTCATATGGGGCCCAAAAAAGATCGCGGCCGTCAATGCGAATATTCCCCACAAAGATTTAATATTCCACGACCAAACGAATATTCCCCATTTATAATGAATATTTTATAACCACTTGCTTAATCAAAATATTTCATGATTTTACCTATAACTATCCACATTAATCAAATCAACCCTTACTATTTCAAAATAATAAATAGAGGAAAATAAATTTCATTTATTAATAATTTGGGGTCTTACAATTAAGACCAGAAAGAGAAGGGTAGTTAGTTTGATGAAATATAGCACGCCAGGTGTTCGACAGAATGCCTGAGTGGGGTGAAGTTATAACCTTAACTTGCAATTCCTTCGATTACCATTCACTATCCATTTAATTGCTTTGATAACTAGTATGCTTAGATTAATCACACTTTTATTCATTGTTGTTCGAATAAGACTTTAGCGATACAAAGTCGGTACTTGGTAAATATTAGTGATAGTTCCTCATGGGTACGACATTCTACTTATCACTGTATTACTTGTTAGACCACGTATACTTGCACGTGTTTAGTGATCGGTTTTCTAACCAACATGTGTATCACTGGATAGATCCCTGTTGGGCAAACTGTCAAGGCTGCTTGACATTCATTGATGTGTGTATCAATGGTTGCATTACATTGTGATCCCCGCCGGGGAACATGTCAAGGTTGTTTGACCTTCATTGATGCGTATATCAATGGTTGACTTGCGTTGTAAGCCCCTTCGGGGAAGGTTGTGGATAAGTGCACTGATGGATGAGATCATCGAATGTCCTCCAATGCTTTGATGGGTTTACTTGTCATCAGTTGAAATGACGTCAAGGTTGCTTGACCTTCATTGACCCATACATCAATGGTTGAATTGCGTTGTAAACCCCGTCGGGGATTCGTTCATAGATGAAGAATGCGTTGTAACCCTCGTCGAGGATACGTGGACGAGTGAAAATCTATGTTGTGACCCCCGCTGGGGATACTTTATCAATGAATGACATCTACGTTGTGACCCCCGCCGGGGAACCTTTTAGGGTTACGAGCCTGTATTTGGCGGCATCGGACCTGTGTGAGGCATTGCCGAGTATGATTTGCAAAAGCTGAGGTCATTGGTATAGTATACCTTGCATTCAAGCGAATACCAATGAGTGATATGTGAAGCCAGAGTTTGGCCCATGAAAACCAAGGTTTCAGGCTACTCCGCTCAATCGCGTAGCATTTTTATTCCAGATTTGGCCTTTTCAAATTGACCTCCTTTCAGCACTTGAATTGAACTAAAATTTGGAGGAGTGGGACCCATATCTGGTGTGCAGGCAGTATTACCTACGACAAATTGTGGTGGACCTCCACACCAACAACCGCAGGTATGTAATGCATGCGGGTTGCTTTCATAAGTCACTTTCAAGTGGCACCGCGAAGGAAATCCAAGAGCTCTTCTTCAGATCTGCTGAGTTCGGGTGACTTTCTACAAATTCTATCATCGTACAAGTGTTCTACACTGTCCTGGTAACGTATACATGTATTCTTTTCAAGTTTATATCCGTTGGAAAATGACTTATCACATGAAATGTATCTAGACACATAGTAGTGAATATGCATGCTGATATGACTTTATAAAAATTTTCAACATAGTAAATGTTAGTATTAAACCATGTTGAACATAATAATGTGAAAAAATTTGACTTTTGAAACAGTCAAATTGGCACCTTTTACTGTCATTTCTTATCCTATTTGAGGACAAATGAGTAAAGGTAAAAAAGAAAAATAATCCTGGTAATTAGACTACATTTACGGATTTTTTACTATGATGTATTAATGCATGTAGGATGTATATGAGTCTGGGTAGGTGTGCTACTGAATGGCCACCTAGTCATGCCTATGTGTATGTGGATAGTCCCATTTACTACGGGGACTATGGCAAAAAATTTCAAAATGTAGGCATTGGGTAATCATGCATTTTTAACTCTACTATAGACATATGTTAAAATAATGCATGCATACATGTAGTCATAAAAATGCATTTTGAAAAGCTCCAGGTTAAACATTACCACACCCTTTCTGAGGTGATTTGGAGACTTGTTGTCCAGATATTATGGATCCAGATCAGCCGAGTAGTTCCCGCGGGACTACTTCTGGTGTATGAAGAAGGGCTTCCAAAGTGCCTCGACCTCGTTCTGTTAGACAACCTTGTCGTTTGGTGGAGGCGGTGATACGTCCTCTCTAGGTTGAAGTACCAGATGTCGAGGATGAGGAGGAGGATATTCCGGTTGCGGACCCCGCTCCTGCTGCACGTGTTCCCCATAGGGATTTTCCAGGCATTCGGGTGGTTAACCCAGAGCTTCTGGGCGAATTGAGTCGACACCCTTCAGTTTACCTGCACGCAAACGAGGTATAAAGTTAGATCTTAATCTTCTTTATTTCCTATTGATGAGGAGTAAAGGGTTCTGATGTTAATCTGTATTTGATGTAGGTCCCCGGCTTTACACAACCTCGAGGGAATTGGTTCAGCATCAACTCTATGTATCAGGCTTTGCACAATGACTATAGAGCAATTGTACATGGCTGGGGATTCGGGACGTTCTTTTCCATTCTTTCCTACCATTGTCCCTGGGGTTACCTCAGGGCATTGTCTCGAAGGTGGTTTCACCTGACTCTCGGTCACTCTATTCTTTGGGATCGTGAGGTGATGATGACGCCGATGGATTGGCGGTTTATCACAGGTATAGAGTTTGGAGGGGTACCAGTGCCTTGTATGGCGGATATCACCCCTACTATCGTCAGATCCTTATTAGGAGTTCTGGCGGAGACGCTCAAAGGCAGGACTATTCGTACAGGTTCTTTGAGCGTAGATGCTATGAGCGGGCTGTTAAGTGAACCCATACTCGATGATGTGAGAGTCAGGGATCTCATTCTTCGGCGATTGTTCCTGATGATCATTAGGGGCTGATTCATAGTAGATAACTCTTCAACGGTGTCCTTCACTTTGATCAGCGCCACTCGACATGTGGACTGTATAGGAGATTATGATTGGGGTTCCTACACCTTCGCTTATTTCCTCTGGGGAATGCGCATGTGATCATAGGGCTTGACCGAGGCTTGGTTAGATTCTACTTGTTTTTGTTGGTGAGTGTTTCTCTTGTCTTTTCTCATGTATAGGTTAAGAGTGTTGACTGATAGCAGATGTTTGCCTTTTTGTTAGCAGTTTTGGGCCTATGAGAGGCTTCCATGTTTGCATCCTGTGAGTGTGTTAGGCTTAGATGCCTATCCACGAGGACAGAGATGGAATCATTCCATACTGGCAGAGGTTCATATAGCTGAGGGTTTCACTCATTGTCGCCTACAGCTGGAGTTGTTGACAGCGGATGTCATCACATGGGTTCCCTACTTTGGGGAGCATTTGACCATTGGTTTTGAGGATGGGTACCTGATTAGAGTTGAGTATGTGATTTCTACCCGTAGGATTCATCTCTTCACAGATGGAGGATGGGAGCTCTACTTAGGAGAGCGTGCTATCAGGAGCACTACAGGAGAGATTCGTATGCCGATCTTGCCTCCTGTCAGGCGTTACAGACCTGTTTTGCAGTCACCCATCATTGATATCCCATTGTTGGGGGTTGACGGTTTCACATTATCAGAGGGTCCCTGCACTCAGGAGATATTCCAGCATTGGTGGTTCTCTCGTACCATTGGAACCCAGACCCGCGCCACTCAGTTCATGGGGGATATGGTTCCAGGATCCGTGATGATGATAGATTGGCTAACCTGTATTCGAGATCCGACTCATTTGACATAAATTGATAGTTTGACCCGGCAGTTGGACCGGGTACATTTCTTTATCTGGCACTTGGGCAGACATCCTTTAGAGGCAGATACTTTTGATTCTTCCAGCTCTGGCGTTGGCCCCTCAGGTAACCCATATGGTTTTTTCGATGCAGATCCTCCATTGTATAGGCCTGACATCCCTTTGGATAGAGATCTAGTGACTCAGGAAGAGTTACATCAGGTGGATAGGATTGATGATGTAGACATTGACACCATTGTCTTTTTCTGATGTATATTCTCGCTATCTCTTTTGATAGGCCTCTGTTAGACATTGGGTAACTTCGCCCCATTCTCGCTATATCTTTTGATAGGCTTTTATTAGATGTAGGGCAGTTTTGCCCCATTTCCCTGTATTTTAGCTGTGTAGAGATATATTAGATGATGATATATTTAGGAATGTATGTACAGTTTTCCATTCCCTATATTATATTGCCATCTATTGTATCATGCATGTTATTATGTTATGCATATGTATGTATGTCCAGAGATATTCAAAGATTAACCTGGATGGTCTTATGACATACGTCTGTACATAAATGTCTTCTTGACGAGTTAGTCAGATTGATCATACCCCACCATTATTGGTGGTATCTGGTATGTGATTGTGGTATAATAGCATGTCACCGTCAGACAGGATGACTGTAGATCATTTGTTGTAGCATACTATGACCCTATTGATGTTTCAAGTTCTCACGGGATTCATGGAGGGCATGCTGGAGCACTGGGTATCGGAGAGTCAGGTTTTCCGATTTGGGACCCAGGAGTTAACTCCTACTCTGGAGGAGTATGCACGTTTGACGATGTTGCCACTGGACAAACCTTGCGTGCATATGGTGATTGAAGATATGAATAGGTAGTTCATGACCCTCACTGGATTGAGGCGTAAGGTGGTGCAGGCTGAGCTCACATCCGGCCACGTGATATCCTAGCATTTTCAATTTGATAGATTTGGCTCAAAGGATAGTTATGCACGGAATTTCGGGGATTTCACCACACCGAAGGATCATTAGCCTTTGGCCAGAGTGGATGTACTGCTATTGTGCATACTGTCATATGTCTACATGCCACGGTACATGGATGAGTTGGACATAGGAGTCATTATGGCAGTGAGAGCTCTCAGGGAGGGTCACACCATCATACCGATGATTGTATCAGAGACTCTGAGGTCAGCCACATACTGCTGCACTTATCCGACAAGAGTGTTTACAGGCAGCTCGGTCATGCTGTACGTGTGGTTTATGTCACACTTGAGACTGATTAGCACTTTCAGACGGAATGGGTATTGTTTCACCCATGATATAGCTATGTCATACTTTTTTAGCCTGCGGAGTGTATAGATGTTGCATCTTGGTCAGCTTTCCTGGAAGGGATTGGAGATCCATTTGATATATTGTCGTGTACAGGGCTCAGCTTCACCCTACAGCTTCATCACTCATGCTCCGGGCATGGATTATCTTCCTTTGGCTGGCTTGAGAGGCATGATCACTTACCACCCGCTGGCCGTGATGTGTCAGTTTGACCAGTTTTAGGACTTCCATCCCTTTGAGGGGGCATCAAGTCAGCACTTCGCTTCTCACCACTTATCAGCAGAGGATAGATCCAGGTTGTATGCCTGTTGGGATCAGCGTGAGCTAGCTAAGTTTTCCATCAGCCATCCGGGTTGTTCTGCAAAGTATTTGGCATGGATGGAGACAGAGACTGCATCGGCTGTGGTAGTATCCACAGTGCTGGGGATTAATTCTGACGATGAGGAGCCTATGGAGGAATCTGATATTCCCATCTGGGGGATTTGACTACTGGGTTACCAACATTTGTGATGGATTCTCCCACTATGGGTGCAACTGTGATTCAGGATTCAGCACAGTATCTAGAGCAGAGTCTACATTTGATGACCTTTGAGAGAGATCAGGCTAGGGCCTTGATGTTGACAGCTCTTGATGGGAGAAACGCAGCTCTATTAGAGAGGGATGAGGCTAGATCAGCTAGAGATGCATTGATTGTAGAGCAGGATGCTGCCCTATCTGCCCGGGATGTGGCCGTCATAGACAGTACTTCTGTGATGCCCCCAAAATTAGGTATACATCACCCATCTTGAGTCGCCAAATACATGGTACAAAATACAAATACAAACTTAATTATACAACTGTCGTGTAACATACGACAATACATAAATTGAGAGTTTAAACAAGAATATTGCCTTCTAGACAATATCCATTCTCAATGGAGTCTTCATAGACAGTATACAAACTCAAATTCAGTCCTCATTACATTTATTGTCACACTATTTAACAGAATAGTGAGGACTACTAATACTATCAGCTGGACCATCACTCCATCCCCCGACTAGTCCCTGCTACGTTCTCATTTCCTGAAGAGAACAGTGAAAGAAAGGGTGAGCTCAACTAGCCCAGAATAGACAACATTAGCCTTCAACAATGTTAAACTGATAAAATACAATAGATAACAAGTTTAACTGCAGCGGAATAAGCAATCCATTAAAAGAGTCAAGTAGAGAATAAACTCTACTATCTTTTATGATTTAAAAAGTTTTTCATCACTTTTATCGCTGGGACTCAGCTTAATAAATAATCCACATCATCGAATCACCCCTGCACTACGGCCAAGGATATTCTTTAGGGTCACAACCACAAATTATCCATGCACTACGGGCCAAGGATATTCGTGTATTCATCAATGGTCATGATCATGTCAACAACTGTCCATCAATGCACTACGGGCCAATAAGGACTTTTATCACATCATTTGTAACATTACGGTCATGATTACACCGAATAATCCATGGTCATAATCATACCAAGTCCATCTATGCACTACAGGCCACAGATGACTTTCAAAAAATATAAACATGAGGATGATGACAATGATATAAAAATTCAATAAAACAAGTTCAAGAATTAAGTTATTCAGAACTAATAACGTCCAAATTGTCAACATAATACTTGCTTTGTAGAGTAAAATTCAAGAATGCTCAGAAGAATACTTCCATGAAAATCTTTGGATGAAGCGCAAAATATCAAGGATATTCCACTAATTTCATGGAGTATAGAAGTCAAAATTTTAACCAACCGAGTATAATAACGAATGGAATAACAAAAGAAATCACCATGCATGCGGTACTTCGATGACAAAAGTTATTCTAACGAATAATAATAACGGAACCAGTCGGTGAAATTCACACCGGCAAGCGGGATGTTCCAACGAGAATAATAAGTGCGAGAATAATAAATGATGGAACCGAGTCCTGTGTAAAACACACAGCGGGAGATTCCGAAGCGAGAATAATAAAGACGGAATAATAATAATGGAACCAGAATTCCTTGTAAAACACACGAGATAGGATATTCCAAATGTAATAAAAAGACGAAACTAGGTCCTGCGTAAAAGCACGTATGGGATATTCCAAATGTAATAATCAATAATTAAAAGCGGAACCAAGTCCTATTATAGCATGCGCCGGGATATTCCAACAGAATAATAAAGACAGAATAATAGAAGAATGTCACCAAGTATAGGGTAGACCGCGTATACAAGTTATTCCAACAGAATCATAAGCAATGGAATAACAACAGTTCTCTTCATGAATATAAAAGAATAATATCCCTTACCGTAAAAGACACTGGATATCAAAGTAGTGAAGTAGCAGAATACTCTTTTTCTTTCTCTCTATAATTTCTCTCTCTAGAGTTTCAGTGAATTCGTAAGAAATAATGAAGGAATGAGCTTCTATTTATAGAAAAATGGAATGAATAGTAACTAATTCATGAACGGTCTAGATCGATTTACTTTTAAACGAACGATCTAGATCGATTTACTATTAAAACTTAAAGCGACGGTCCATACTGATTTACTATTAAAACTTTAAACCAGCGACCCATATTGATTCACTATTATAACTTTCCACCAGCGGTCCATATTGATTCATTCAACCAACGGTCTGAAAAATTAGCACATCTCCTAATGGAATAATATTGTACCCAAATACCCGAATGCACAATAATAGAGTGAATAGTAGTTGGGTGAATAGTAACTTGTGAATAATAACTCATGAATAGTAACTCATGAATAGTAACTCATGAATAGTAACTCATAAATAGTAACTCCGACATAAAAGTGTCCCAAATACTCGAGTGAACAATACTAGAGTGAATAGTAATTTTGGTGAATAGTAACTCCGACACAAAAAGTGTCCCAAATACTCGAGTGAACAATACTAGAGTGAATAGTAATTTCGGTGAATAGTAACCCGTTAATAGTAACTTGTGAATAGTAACTCATCTTTAATCAACACGAACTTATTCATCATTAATATTATAACTCATAATATTTTGCAACCAGGTTGTTCCCAGGAAAGAGGGGGCTTTCCAATAAGGATTTCTCCCTATTAGCGCGCAATATGGTGACCAAACCTCTCCTTGACAGAACGTCTAGACATTGTAAATATTGCAATTTAATAATATGAATAACTTTGTCGTCTTAATTATTTATTTAATAATATAACAAATAATGTAGATGATACTGTGACAATAATCAAATCAATAATATGAGAGATATGATGCAAAGAATTCTCGTGTAGAATAATTGAGTATAATGAGTGACTTCTTACGTAAGCATCAATAACCAATACCGTGTGCCACTATGCAACCACGCATATTATTGTACTTTTACTACCGGGTAGTTCAACAGTATTAACGGTAAAACCTCCGCCGTTATTTTTATAAAATGATAATTTCGTCGTTTTCTCCATACGACAATACTTCTGTCGTGGGGTCCACCAATGATTGTGCCGTCGTACGAATATTCCCCGACAAAAAGAATATTCTCTGACCAATCGAATATTATATAACAACTTGCATACTTTGCAAAATTTACAAATACTACCCACATCTATAACACTATCTCAAATCCACACCATAATATTCAAAAAATTATTTCGAGAAATTTAAATCTTTATTTATAAAATCTGGGGCCTCACAACTTCAATGAGATCCCTTATGACTGGAATCCTTGCTAATATGAGTGCATACATTAATGAGCATCATGTCACCATGCAGTTAGCCCCAGATCTGCTAGCTCGTGTAGATACCATTGGGCAGGAGCTTGCAGCGTTACCTCCTTCTTTAAATAGGGATACTATGTTAGTTATGATAGTCCGCATACACACAGATCCGTAAATAGATTTGTATTTTTCTGCACAAATTAGCTTAGCCATTTTGTCATGTACAACACATATTGTATATATCAAACAGTATTATATATGGCAGGGAAATATATTTTGATTTACTTCCCTTTCAGTTGTGCCTTGATACTTGCTTGATATTTGCCTGTTTCTTCAGGGCTTATTGTAACGCCCCGGAAAATTGAACATTTTGTAATTACCTTTAATAATGAATAAAATAATATTATTTATTATTATTACGTATTGAGAAGATGAAGGTCGTTCTATAACATAGAAACGTCGGAACGTCGTAGTATTTTCACTACGTGGGAGAATTAAAGTGTTTGAATTTCTAAAACGAAAATAAAAGTTTTCTAAAAAATTTTCTGAAAAACACTATTCATCGATTTCTGCTCGGGAACTATTTTTGAACTTCTGAGAAATGTGTAACGTTATAATATCGAGGTGATATTGATTATGTAATAATAATCTAAGTATGGAAAATGTAATATTTCGCATGCGAACTTAATTTGGGAACATTAGGTTATTAAGCGTTAAGGGAAGAGAGTTGTGATTATATAATGTGTATACATTATATGAAGTAATGGATGTAAGTATAATACGACATATTGTACTATTATGTATGAAGAATGAGATAACGTATATTAAGAATTAATATACGAGTTAGCATACGAAAAATATACGTGGGGTATAAATGATAAGTTATTGAATTATAGGTAATGGACTTGTAGGATTGCTAACTTATTGGTAGAAGTCCAATGTATGTGATCATCAAGCCCAAGTTTTTGATTATTATAAGCCCAAACTATTTGTAGGATAAGCCCATTAGGAAAGTGATTAGATTAATTAACAAGCCCAATGGTTTAGCCATGATCCATGGAGCGATCCAAGTGTAAGTGGGTAGACTTGATGGGCAAGGTTAATGTGTGGTGACCAAGTGATGTGAGGAGCAAGTGTTGTGGCTAGCAAGTTTACTTAGTGGCTAGATAATGAATAGTAAGGAGGTGGAGTATGAGGAGGTGGAATTAGGAGGTGGAAATGAGGAGGTGGGATGTGTTAATGACCCTTCTACCCTAGCTTTTGATAGCCTATAAATACCAAGCTCATTTTAATTTTGTTGGTTGTTATTTCATCCAACTTTCCTCTCAATATAAAGCTACTTATTGGTTAGGAAGAATAAGCCACTTAAGCACTTATAAGCCACTTCAACCTTTGCTAGATTTCCAAAGTGAATTGAAGTCTTAGTCTTCAAGGGTAAGACTTATCTCTTTTATCTACATCTTTTCTATGATAGGATTGATAGAGAAGGGGGATGGTTTGAGGATAACATGTAATAAGTTATTAAAGAATGAACTTAAGCCGAATAAGTTGAATAAGCAACTTGAACATTAATAAGTTGCTAAAACCATGAAGAACCTATCATATGTTGTCATATGATGTTTAGTATGTTGAATATAGCATGAGAACTTTGATTGAAGGACTTAAGTTATTAATAAGTCATGTGCATGAAGATTTCTAGTTCATAAGCTAAATAATTTAATGACTTATGAAAATAAGTCAAAACCTACCTTGTTTATAAGATGGATTAATAAGTAATTTATAATGATCATATGTTGATTAAAATCCATTAAGAACGCTTAGTAATGAATATTTGCCGGATTTCACACGATTGGACGATTAACGTCGAATTCGTGAAATTCACGGAATGGAAGTCGTATTTTGTGTTTGAAGTCAGAAATGTTGGTTTTCGATGGAGACAAGTCATTTTAGTCATTATAGAGTTACGGACTCAAAAATGACCAAATTCCGACTTGAAACGAAGAAACGAGCGTTGAACGTTCACGAACGTTTATCGTTTTTGTTAAAAATAAACTCATAGGTGAATTTTTAGAAAACAAAGTCAAATAGATAAAATTCTTTTATGAATGCGTAGATTATGAAATTTGTGAACCGTAGGCTTTTGAACGGACAAATCCGAACTTAAAACGAAGAAGTTATGCCTCCGGGAAGTTCGTAAAAATGTCAAAACTGAAAAATTTTCTGAGGGACAGAGTTCGCGCCGCGACGCGACTCTAAGCCTAGAATGGCCGCGCCAAGAAGAGACGAGGTCGGAGGCTTGTGCATCGCTAACTTCATTGCTGCGGCAATGGAGTCACAGAAAGCAATCCTTGGCGTCCATGGTGCCGGTCAAAGAAAATGATAGTGAAGAATGATTTCAAGTGTAGAAGGAAAGAGAACTTGTTAGTAATGAATTAAGATGTAATCATAATATGGTTAAGACATTGTGAGGTACTTGTAAGACACTATTACATGTTAATTAAGAATTTATAATCAATCGAAGATTAGCGGAATAAGAATGACGTAACGAAAGTTGGAAACCCTAATAACGAATCTAAGTTAGGAATTACGTTGAGATGAAGGGTAAGATATAATAGTAATCATACTTGATTGTATATGACTTAATGTGGTACGTTATGTGATTATGTATTGTAGAATCATAAAGACTTAAAGTACTGTACAGATATTAATCAGTAATCAGATGTTAGAGGCAAGTATTCTAACCCTTGTTCCAGTTCAGTCTGGACAAGCTTTGTAATTCATGTATTCTTTCACATGAAGTTTTGAATGATGAAGTCTTAAGCCATTTCTTTCGGCTAGACTTATATTATGAATCTGTCAAGCATGATTAATGTTTACCGATTTATATTGGTACGGTTTTCAATCGAAGACCAAGTATACTAAAATGTTTTTGTCATTTAACGACAGGCACGTGAGGTTGCCACAACTTAAACGTATACATGTTTAATGAATGTAGTGTTGATCAACATAGAGTAGTATGATCTGATCACTTAGAAGTGCTCGTAAGATATGACGGACTTACGGACTTAGTGTTGGGTTGTCCTTTTCAAAAGAACTTATGAATGCTCATATACTTGAGCCATAATTGTTATTCCACTAAGTATGGTTGTGTAAAACGTTTTGAAGGAAAAGAAGTGCTATTTTGAATTATCGATAGTACTTAAACTATTGTTCGCTTATTGAAGATATATGAGTTCTATGTTTCAAGCATGTTGTTTATTAGAATGGTAGTACTTGTTGAGCTAGTCATGCTCACTCTTGCTTGAACCATATGAACACAAATTAAAATCGAATGAATCAAGAAGGCTCCGCGAGGATAAAAAGGCGAGGCAAAGACGAACCCATAGTATACTTATGTAATAGTATAGGATGAATGTTTGTAATATATTGATATTATGACAAGAACAACTGAAAGGGTTACAAAGAACCTGGGGAATATATAAGTTATATTAGTCCTTTTGAGACTATTCAATGGAATGTATGAATGAATGGTAGTACCGTGTAGCACCATCTGTCGGGTTGGAAGAGACCCAGATTTGAGGGCGTCACACTTATGATCTTGATGCATTCTGAACTCATCCTTAATGTGTGGACATTCATGAGATGTCGCAGCATCTTTTAGAACTGATCATTGATCTTTGTGTATCCCTACCATCTTTGGTGTCTTGGGACTGGTTTCTGTATGTAGATATAGAGAGGAGTGTGGCTTTTCCTCTCTGAATTAACCGCACCACAGATGGTCGCCATTACTCCTATTTAGGAGGAGCCTAGTTAATTCCATCTCTTATGGATTGGTATTGCTCTTCAAGGCACAACCGCGGCTTAGATGGTTTCCGAATCTCTTATTTGTGAGGAGAGGTTAGGTAGTTCCATCCCTTTGGTCTGAAGCCAATGAAATGTGGTGGATTGAAGTTTGATCTCAATACCGTGTGATAGGTATTTTTGTTCTGGTAGGGGGTTAGACCGAACCATAAATGGCTGCCTACGTACTCCTATTGAAGAGGTGATTAGGTCTGCATAATTTGAACCTAGTGTAAGAGGTTCAATGCTGAATGTGAAAGGTGTAAATGGGTGTAGAATCTTTATTGATGAAGAAGGATGCAGAAGTATTTTTGTGGTTTTTGTTTATGTAGAGAAGGGTAGAAGTGTTTTTGCTTGTTTTTATAGAGAAAGGGCATAAATGTTTTTGTTGTTTTTTTTTATTGCGACCGCGCCATATAGAATATGGTTGCCTACGTGCTCCCGGGTATCAGGGAGATCAGGTTGACATAGTTCGCCCCTCAGAACGAAATACAGCCAAAGAGAAGTCTGAATCCCGTGTGCAGGCTATACTGCAAGGAAAAGAAAGTTTTAATCCCATGATTGGGACAAACTACAGGTGTGAAAAAGTTTAATCCCGTCTTCAGGACAAACTGCAAGCGTAAAAAAGTTTAATCCTATTTTCAGGGATAAACTACAGGTGTGAAAGGTTCAATCCCTGGGGGGATAACCAAAATTGTGTGAAAGGTTTGAAATGAAGTGAAACCAGGTTGCTGGTGTGAAGTGTATGTTTCCCAGAGGGGCAGAAGTGTATGTAAAAAGGGTTAGAAAACTAGAATGACTAGTAATCTAGTGATCCAAAACCAGGATGTTTGCTTGGTGATAATCTCAGACATAATACCGTTTCATGGTGTCCGAGTTGATGAGTTGTGGAAATTCATCGCCATCCATTTCCTGTAGTCTGAGAGCGCCTCCTGTCAATACCTCCTTGACAACAAATGGGCCTTCCCAGTTAGGAGCGAATTTTCCCTTAGATTGATCTTAGTTGTCAATGATCTTCTTCAAAACTAAGTTGTGTTGTTTAAACTGTCGTAGCTGAACTTTTCTGTTATAGGATCTTGCAATCCTTTGCTGATATAACTGACCGTGCAAGATAGTCACGGTTCATCTTTCGTCTATTAGAGATAATTGGTGATACTAGTCTTATACCCATTGGTCTTCATCCAGCTGAGCGTCTATGAACACTCTGAGGGATTCCATTTCCACCTCTATGGGGAGTACTGCTTCCATCCCATAGGCTAATGAGTAGGGGGTTGCCTCAGTGGAAGTACGCATTGAAGTTTTGTAGGCTAATAAAGTTAGAGGCAAGAGATCAGGCCATCCTTTGTGATTGGCGGACATTTTCTGGATGATCTTCTTGGTGTTTTTATTAGCCGCTTCAACAGCACCATTCATCTTTGGACGGTAGATGACAGAGTTAAGGTGTTTGATGTGGAATTTACTGCATAACTCCTCCATCATTTTGTTATTGAGGTTTTTAGCATTTTTTGACACAATGACCTCTAATTGTCCATATCGACAAACGATATTGTTTTTTATGAAAGCAATTATAACTTCTTTGGTAATCCTGGGGAAGGAGGCTGTTTCTACCCATTTGGTGAAGTAGTCGATCATGGTGAATATGAATCGATGTCCATTACTGGCTTTGGGCTCGATGGGCCTGATCACGTCCATTCCCCACATTGAGAAGGGCCATGGCAAACTCATATTGTGGAGTTCCCTTGGAGGGGCATGGATGGCATTTCCATGAATTTGGCATTGATAGCACCTCTTGACGTGATCATCACAGTCAGCTTTGAGCGTAAGCCAATAATGACCTGTTCTGAGGATCTTCTTAACAAGTAGAGGGCCGCTCATATGTGGGCCACATACTCCACCATGGATCTCATCCATGAGCCTCTAAGCTTGGTCTTTGTCCAGACATCTGAGGAGACCTAATCCTGCATCTCTCTTATAGAGTGCATCTCCGCTCAGGTAGAATTTCATAGCAAGTCAATGGATCCACCTTCTTTCAGTTGGGCTCGCCTCAGCAGGTGTAGATCCATCTCACAGATACTCCTTGATGTGCTGATACCAAGTGTTGTGGATGGGAGGTAGCTCATCCGATTCTTCTCCAACATAGTTCCCATAAGCTGGGGCCTTTTACAGGGCAAATGTGATGTTTGGCATGTTTTCCTTGTCAGGTATGTGAATCAAGGAGGCCAACATTGTTAGTGCATCCGCAAAATCATTCCTATTACGAGGAATGTGTAAAAAGGAGATTTCTTCGAACTCCAAAGCCATTTGTAAAACTTACCGATGGTAAGGAAACAAATGTAGTTCTTTGGTTTGATAGATTCTTGTGGATTGTTTGATTACCAACTCTGAATCCCCAAAGACAATTAACCGCCTGATGCCCATTGAACGGGCAAGTTTTAGCCCCATGATACAGCCTTCATACTAAGTTGTGTTGTTGGTGCTGACAAACTATAATTTGACAGCGATGGGATACTGCTCCCCCATACCGGATACTAGAAATGCTCCTGCTCTAGCACCTTTTGTGTTAACAGTTCTATCAAAATACATTTTTCATGTATGGCATGTAACGTACTGATGGTGTTGCTGAACTGCCATTACCCCTTCATCGGGGAAGTATGTTTCCAAGGGTTTGAATTCCCCTGCAGGTGCGGTGGTCAGTTGATCCACAATTCCTTGACCTTTAACAAATTTTTGTGTCACATAGACGATGTCAAACTGCTGTAGGATCAACTGCCATTTGGACGGCAGACAATTTAGTATGGGCTTACTGAACACATACTTGAGAGGATCCACGCGGGATATGAGATGGGTTGTGTGACCATGAAGATAATGTTGTAACCTCATGGAAGCCCATGCTAAAGCACAACAAGTCTTCTCAATCAGAGTGTACTTGTGTTCACTACCGCTGAATCTTTTGCTAAGGTAATATATAGCTCGTTCTTGGCCTCTATCGTCTTTTTTCCCCAGCATGCAGCCCATAGCATTATCATTAATGGACAGGTACATGAACAGGGGAACATCATCACTGGGAGGTACCAAAATAGGAACGTTAACTAGCTGTTCTTTGATTGTAAGGAAGGCTTTCTGACACTCATCATTCCATTTCATGGAGGAGTTCTTCCTTAACAATTTGAAAATGGGCTCACAGGTTATTGTGAGTTAAGAAATAAACCTGCTAATGAAGTTGATTCTTCCCAAAAATCCCCTTATTTCCTTCTCAGTCTGAGGAATAGGCATTTCCTTGATGGTCTAGATTTTGGTGGGATCCAGCTCAATCCATTTGTGGCTAACTAGAAAACCTAGCAACTTGCCTGATTTAATGCCAAAGGCGCACTTGGCTGGATTTAACAACAAGTTGTACTTACGCAACATGTTGAAGAGCTTTTTGAGATAGTCTAAGTGGTCTTCTTCCCTTTGGAACTTGATAATGATGTCATCCACGTAGATCTCTATCTCTTTGTGCATTAAGTCATGGATAAAAGCCATCATAGCTCGCTGATAGGTTGCCCCGGCATTGATGAGGCCAAATGACAACCGTCTGTAGCAGAAGGTTCCCCAAGGCATGATGAAAGTAGGTTTCTCACGATCCTCCTCAGTGACCATAATTTGATGATACCCCGTGAAGCAATCCGCAAAGGAGTACATGCCGTATCGAGCAGTATTGTCAATAAGAATGTGAATAAAGGGCACAGGAAAGCTATCTTTAAGGAAAGCTTTGTTCAGATCCCGGTAATCCACGCAAACTCGCACCTTTCCTCCTGGTTTAGGCACAGGAATTATGTTGGATATCCATTCCGGATATGTAGACACCATGATAATGCCAGCTTGAAATTATTTCACAATTTCTTCTTTCACCTTTAAACTCCACTCAGGTTTCAATAGCCTGAGCTTCTGCCTGACTAGCTTAAATCCCTCCTTAATGGGAAGGCGATGCAGGACAATGTCAGTGGACAAACCCACCATGTCTTCATGAGACCATGCAAACACATCCTGGAATTGAGTTAGTGGCGCAACCATGTCATTCCGTTGGTTTGGGGTGAAGTCTGAACCAGTCTGGATTAATGTAGGGCTTTCTAAGGTTCCGAGATTGAAAGAAATGGTTTAATCAAGATTAGGTTTAGGTTTGTCTTTGACCCATTCCTTAATCTCTAGAGGTATCTCAATGTCCTCTTAGATTTCCATCAAGTCTGAGTCCAACTTTTCATCAAAGTTACAGTCCTTATGGAGAGAAGGCACCTCATCAGTAAATACAGGCACATCTAAATTCAGAGTCCTGAAACAAAATATGCTTTCACTTAATATATGAAACTGTTTAATCATACAAAAGTGTTAGCATGTACTGATAAAATAACTGCTAATACTGTACATAAAAGTAAGAAATTAAAGTTATCTATAGGGTATAGGGATTTCTACCCATTTTACCCTTGTCTACCAATGCATGGAGTACTGCTCCAATTGTCGAGGGTAAAGTCCTGATGGATTGCAGTGATGGAGGGGCTGTCATTATCCTCCTTTTCTCGAATGATGACCATAACATCTGGGCAATCATCGTCTGGGGTGTATCTGTTTGTATGTTCATCATGGACAATGATGTGTAAGCCTGGCATCATCAGGGCGATGTCATGTTTATGTTTCCTTTCCCTCTCTTCCACTTCGAGATCAGGAATCAGGACTTCTTTTTCTTTAAATGGTACTAGTTTGGGAAATAGCATAACCATAACATGGGCTGGCACCTTTACCGGAGACTGTATCAACTCATGAGGTGCATGTGGAGAAAATCGCCGTGTGGCAGAAGTTTGAGGAATATGCTTATGCTTATGAGGATTCCTATGACTGGAACTGGCAGAATAGCCTAATCTGGCTATCCCGGTTTGACTGGACATTTGAATTGGGTGCTTAATACCCTACTGATTTTTACCAAGCCCTTGTCCAGGCTGATGACCCAATGACATCATTTCTTGAGTGGCTGACATAACCTCAGCAGAAATCTTGGGTACGGGAAGTGGCTCTCCAATAGGACGGTATTACGTGTTCCTCACTTCTAAAGTATGAAAACTAACCGGCTCAACTTCTGAATTGAAGCTGATGATTGGTAGGTTTCCTTGTTCAGGACATTCCGGCTCAGCATTGATAGTGACTAGGCTATTGTTAACAATGTATTTAAGTTGATGATGTAGTGTAGAAGGGACGGCTCCAGCCATATGGATCCATGGTCTCCCCAATAGCAGGTTATATCTTGAATCTATCTTGAGGACGTGAAAGGATACATTGAATATATTTGGACCAATCTCAATTGGCAGCTCAATCTCTTCGACAAAATTTCGTCGGGATCCATCAAAAGCTTTGATAACCCTATGTCTACTTCGAATCCGATTGAGATTGATGTTCATCTTCACCAAGGTGGCATAAGGACAGATATTCAGAGACGAACCTCCATCTATCAAAACTACAGCTAACATATACCCGGAGGACAAAACTGCAATGTGCAACGACTTGCAATGACCGGTCCCTTCGGGCGGTATGTCGTCATCAGTGAAAGATATCACATTGTTGTTAAAAATGTGATCAACCAGATGTTGAAATTTTTCCACATCCACTGATTTTGGTAAATAGGCTTCTTCCAAAACCTTCAATAAGATCTTCCTGTGATCTTCGGAAGAGAAAACCAAGTTCAGTATTGAGATCTGATATGGAGCTTCTCTTAAGCTTAGAACCACCTTGGCTTCATTATGGCCCGTAGTGCAAAGGAATTTCTCAATTTTCTCCATGGGAATCTTCCCCTTTGCTTTTAAGGCGGGCTTCATCACCCTCTAGAGGAAGATACAATGGATTTTCCTTCGATACGGTAGAAGTAGCATGAGACGTGGATCTTTCAGCTTCTCCATAATTCCATGGGACTTTGTGTAAGCTGATAACAGGATACTGTGGTCTGAAGGATAAAGAAATTGGCTCTGGTGTAGCCACTTTCAAAGGATTGTCAGCTCCTTTGAGTTGAATTGCTTGTATGGGAAATGGCCCGACAGTCTCATCAGCCTCAGCGGATATAACTGCGACTAATCCCTTCCATTTGGTAGGACAGGTATTCCCACTCTCGAGTATCACAGTGTCATCGTCTGCCAACTGCAGGACACCGCTATTAATTAAATTCTGAATAAGGTGGCGGAGTGCCCAGCATTCTTCTGTGCTGTGACCGCAAGAATATGATTGATATTGACATACTCCATCGGAGTTGAACCATCTTGAACGGGGATTAATTGGAGGTAGAAGGGAGGTGATTCTTCCTTCGTTGATTAGCATCTGAAATATCTCCTCCATAGGTTGGCCTAAGTACGTAAATTCCCTTCTATTGGCAAAATCCCGATGGGCTTTAGCACTTTCTCTCTTTGAAACCTTGTCCTCCAGTGCTTCGCTTTCTGAAGGTGATGATGGAGCATTCATAACAAAAGGAAGGAGACATACATACTCCTAGCTGACTAATTGGTGTGTGACTTGATGCTGATGGATCACCAATTCTGCCAATTGTTCCACTTACTTACAAAGAGCTTTCATCTTTCGTTCCCTAGCAAATTGGAACTTTGCATAATCCCATCTATTAACACCGTCTTTAATGGTCTGGGATGATTCATCATTAAAATTGGAACTCTGTCCACTGCTCCAACTAATCATGTTGACCTCTTCTTCTTTGTGTTAAGGAAGAGAGTTGTCTTGCACATGAGGTTGATCTGGTTTGGTAACCACGATCTCACCGTTATCTATTAAATCTTGGATCTTGTGTTTCAAGGCCCAACAATCTTGAGTATCATGTCCAGGTGCTCCGGTATGATAAGCACACTTTTGAGTAGCATTGAAACCCCTCCATTAGGGTTAGATGGTGGAAGAAGATGCGTGATTTTCTTCTGAGTAGTCAGAAGAGAAAGAATATTCTCGAGCGAGTCCGCTAAGGGTGTGAACGTTTGAGGGCGCTTTGCTTCTCCACCTTTAGGCAATGGAGGGTTTGAAGATTGTGCTTGAAAAGGGGAGTCGTTTCTCCTCTATATAGGCATGTTCTGACTGCCTTTTTGACCTTTTAGTATCAAGAAAACATCCTCCTCTTTCTTTTTATGGACCCTCCGGGGGTTGTTTCCATAAGTTCCGGACTGGATGTGCTCAAGAATCGCCTTAAAGAGCTGCTAGGTTTGAATCTTTCTGACTTCAATCCCATCTCAGCCATCTCTCCGTGTTTGATCATTTCAGAAAATGGTTTGCTAATACCAGGTAAAACTCTTTCATAGAAAGGAGCTTCTTGTATGTTTATGAAAGTCATGACCATTTCTGACTCTGTCATAGAAGGAATAACTTGAGCAGCAAGGCGCCTCCACCTTTGAGCGTACTCTCTAAAAGACTCATTAGATTGTTTCTTGACCTTGGTAATCTGGTACCAATCATGAGCCATCTGAGATTGAAAACTGTACTGAGTGAGGAAGGTGTGAGTGTTGGGTAAAATCTAATTACGCACAACACGCAATTATACGTGGTCAACAAGTAATAAAGTGATAAGTTGAGTATCATTCCCAAAGAGAATTATTTAATAAGAATTACCAATTACTAACCTATGACCAATTTAATCTTATTTAAACAAATGATTTAATAATTTAATTTAAAATAACTAAATAAACTATTACTAACTATCCCTAAAATGAAAAAAGATATTGAAGACTTGAGATTACAATTTCACTTATTGTTTCATTTAAATCAACACACTTCCTGTTAAGCCAAATTATTTATACTGGATTGTTAATCAAGAACACGAAAGTAAAATATGGTCATCTCTCAATGCACCATACTCATATCAAATCAAATCCACAAATGATAGAATCAATTTGAACACCCTAATTAACTAACTCACTATATCTCTATGTGAATTATAATGAAAATGGGTTTAAGTTCAAGTTCTTATTAGACTACATATGGCGTAAAGGTATATCTCTATCCTAAACACGAATCATGAATTCAATCTATGCAGAAATCACAAACACATGTTATCATGATCAGATCTAAATCTATACTTCATCTCTCGAGTTCATATAGATTATCACGATAATTGTTAACTAGGCAATTAAGCAATTCATTACAAATCATAATAGACAATCCAAATATAGCTAATAAGTTTAACAAAGAAGCATATCAAAGTAAACTACACAATAAGATCCATAGTAATCTCAAAATAGAGTTTAATTCATAAATGAACTAGAATCCATCATCCACAATTGATTAAGAATTAAAAAGATACAAATAGATAAGAAAAAAAATTAGAATTGAGATAAACAAATCTGCATTCTCTTGATTCCAATTTGATTCTCCGATGATAATCAATAGCTTCAATCTTCAATTCTAATCTAATTTAGGGTTCCTAATCTAAGAAAGAAAGTAAAGAATAAGTTAATAGAAATCTATCCAAAGAGGGATTTAATGGAGTTTTAGAACTAGCCTCCCAATCCAAGTTAAAATCAAGTATTTATAGTTATAATGGACACCCTAACAAGTTAGGCAACTAAGAATCCTAATCTAGCTCAAATTTGACATCAAATAACCTAAATCAACTGTGTCCCAGCCGACTAGCGACCCCACTTTGTGTTCCTAGCCATTTTGGGCATGCCCGCCTTCTGTAATGTAGATTACGGTGGCACGGCTACCATGGCTTGCTTTTAGCGTGGTCCGCGCTTAACTCGCTTTCTCTTCGCGACATCCTTTGGTAAAATAGGCATAACTTTTTATCCGCTTGGAGTTACGGGGACGGCCACCTATCAAATCGAAGATATCGACGACATATACAACTTTCACTCTTTGAGAATTGACAGATTCGGATTAGATCAAGTCGGAAATCGGGCTTGAAGTAGATGTTGTATAAATGGCAAACATGACAACTCTTAGCTTTGATCTTCGTTGATAAAAAGGCCATAACTCTCGCATCCGAGCTCCGATTGGGATGATTCAAGATGTTCCGGAAAGATAAGAAGAATCTCTACAGTATAATCCAAATTTTAAGCCAAGAACATGTATATAACTTGGTGTTTAAAGTCCTTCAATATTCCCTTCTTGCATTTACTTGAGTATTTTAGTCCAAAAGATGTCCGAATTATTTTCCCTTGCTTCTTCATGCCAATGTCATATCATAGCCTACAAAATAACATAAAATGTATGAAAAGTAACTAAGAAACATGAATATAAGCAACTAATTCAAGTAACAGATACCGGATAAGTAGTTATAAAACCTACTTATCAGTGAGCTAGCTCTTCCCAGCTATGGATCTTTGAGTTGTCTAATCTGGTATACCATGAATGGGCTTCTTCAGTCAGACTCTTCTGGAACAGCTGCATTCTGAGCTTTTCGTCCTCTGCATAAGATCCAAGTTCTCCAATGAACACCTTCAAATGTGTGTAAGGATCCCTAATCCATCATACTTTTCAATGTCAGGGGTTTTGAATTTCTCTGGATAATGAACACTAAGGAATATGCAAAGGTCAGCACACGAAACACTCCTATTTGTTCCAATCCCTTTGAGAGAACAGATAGTTTCTTCCATTTGAAAGACCTTCTTCCCGATATCACTAGTGTCTGGATCTCCTTTGAGATGGGTGTTTTCAGGGTCTTTGTTGGTCGTATCCAACTTAGGTTCTAGATTTTTTTATCCAACCATTGTGTTCCTCCTTGTGCAGAGGATTCTGTATGTGTAGGCATCTTTGAGCCCTAAGTAGACTAATGCAATTCTTTAAGAAAGATAGCTAAATCTATAATTTGTTTATTTAATCAATCAAATTATTCTTGAGAAACGGGATTAGACTGGTCAGAAGAAGACATGATTGGCTGTAAGCTCGTGGCCTTTTTGGATTTTGAGCGGGTAACAGGCCCAATTGTTTCCCTACAAAAGACTTATGTATTTTAGTCTTAGGGATAATGTAAATGTTTACATGCTATGTGATATACCCGTGTTAGGAATATTATCCTGCAAAATGGATGTTACTTGATAGCATGTCATGTATGTGCAAATATTCTTCATATTTTCCATTACATAAAGATGAATATGGAATACAATTACAAGTAAATGCTTTTACAAGTAATAGAAAATGGAAAGCATGAAGAGACTTTCCTCCGCGTTTGGCTTATCAAAGGCTGACCTATCTTAGGGTTACTCTCACGGCTTTTTGGCATGAAGGTTCCCAGATCATCGTAATATACTTGACGGGAAGTTAATCCGGTCTTTTAACTGGAGCGAATATGGGAGGTGCCTTTCCTGAGCCTCGTTGGAATTAGTCTCCCTACGAGTCCAGTAATCAAACACCGAGGATAGCCTCCTGGTGGAGGAATCACACAACAATCATTCACATACAACGCGTATCACCGTTTATAAAAATGATGACATGTGTGAAGCACTAATATCACAGATAGATATTTTGCAGTATAGTAAATAAAATGCATTCGTACACATTCATCGTAAATGTAAATGCAACATTCACACACAAGAAGTTAACAGTTTTGAAAAGCTTGTAGTAGCGGCTTAAACCCTCTTACTGGGCTCCCCAGCCGAGTCGCCACCTGTCGACGTCGGGATTTTTATTTGTCCCTTTTCTGTTCTTGTTCTTTGGTGTTCTCATGTTATGTGAGATTGTTTGAAAAAACAAGTGAAAAAGGCCTGACATGTATCATGTCGATGATTTGATTGTAAGAGACACCAGTTGGTGTTTTTAACTGGTTGCACCAATGCAACCGAGAAAAGATTTGCACATTAACCTAGTGATGTGACACTTCTAAACGGGTCTGTGAAACCGAGATTCATTTGGGTTTGGGGGCTTGATTATGCGGAGAGAAGGTGTTAGGCACCCCCCGACATCCGTGTTTCCATGGTGACCACCACTTTTCAAGAAACTATTATATGAATATGTTTATGTTTGTGTGTTTGGATCAATGTGCAATTTATTTGGAAGTAGTGTGAGGCCTCGTTCGCACCTATATACAAAGGGTTTGAATTTGTATAAAAAATCAATTTTAAACATGATATAGCAGTGAAGTTTTGTAAAAGAGGTTTTTCAAACCCTGTACTCAATAGTAATTGAGACCTGTTCATACTTCTATTTTATATTAAATGTTCGGCTTGTTTGTTTTTATTTTCAAGATGCGAAGCATCTTCGAGAAAATAATATACAGCGGTGTCGAACTCCTCGTGGGCATGATAGCCATTTAAGGAAATTCAAACACCGTGAATAATGTACAAGTTGCTTACAGCTAAAAATGTCCATCACAGGAACCAAATCTAGATTCAGTAGACTGAATCTGTGATCACATGATTCCTAGGCTCACATGATGTCGCAGTTTATATGAAAAGCAGTGAGCAGTTATATATATAAAAGTTGTAAATATATATATACAGACATGATCAACCACCACGAAGCACCTCCATGGGGGATCGGAAATGTAAATATATAAAAGCAATAAATATATATAGAGAGAGACATGGTCAACCACCATGAAGCACCTCCATGGGGATAAGAAATGTAAATAAAGCAATAAATGTGATCAACCGCCACGAAGTAAACTCTAGGTGGGACGAAATGTAAATAAAGCAGTAAAAGGCCACAAAGTAAACTCTAGGCCTGACAGAAATATAATTATATATATATACACACTTATATATATGAACTATTGTCGAACTCTGTTCGATGAGCCTGAATATATATCCAGTGCGTTTACTGCATATATATAAGCAAGTAAACGCTCCAGACATAAGTCTAGGCTCAATCGAGGCATAACTCGATAATGTTAGTACATATATATAAATATATACATATATAAGTATATATATACAGACAAGAATGAAAACCACGGACCGAAGTCCGGGCATACACACAACACGACTCTCAATGTGAAGAATAATGTGTGCAAAGATGAAGAGAAAGGCTTTATAGAGCATGAGAATGCTTATAGCGGGCTGCCAAAGCAGGCTTCTATAACTCTAGTTGGATAAATAGTCAGCTCCCGCCAGTGAAATATAGCTATATGTGAGCTAACAGGTGTTTAAAATGAGAAAGCACTCAATATGGGGTCTGTACAGAGCAAATTGGACAGGACTTTCTCGCCTCTTCTTCTCTTGAATATGGCCACCCCAAGCTCAGATTTATAGAGTTTGGTGGCCATGATATACTATGGCCTTGCATCACCTGTAGCTACCTGGGGTGCCCCGAGCTCTATGGGTCCCACCGTCTCGAAGTACGTGCACTGTGATGTCCACTCGAACTTGAAGAACTTTAATTCGAGCATCCGAACGAGGTATACAAGACCTTCTTCGAACTGCTTTTGTCGAGAGTTACGCAATGACATGGGATTAGAGGTTGTACGAAGTCAGGAAAAGGGGACCATGCCCATGGTCTTCAAGCTTTAAATTCTATCTGCTGTGCTGCCTTACGTAATAGTCACTCAGGATTGGAACTCCTTGGCTCTTGTGGAACATTGTTGTGTAGAAATGTATGTATGAAATGTTGAGACGGCGCGCTGGTGGTTGAGGTGGCAAGATGACAATTTTGCCCCTCACTGGGGTTATCTCCGGTTTGGGCTGACAAAGTAGACGTTGATCAGGGTTACATCTGAGATTGGACTGCTGCAAGTGTTTGAATTCCACAGGGTCATCTTTAGGTGTGCTTGTCTTCCCGGTGTTAGCTCCGGGTCTTTAGAATAAGTGCCTTGGCAGGAGGTTTGAGATTGAAGCTGATTGCATGCATTTGAAACAAGCATTTATGGGGTTATCGCCGAAACTGCAACGACATTCCTTGGGGTTATCTCCAAGGATGAAACTCGAGGTTATTTTTGAGGTTGGAATTGATACTCCCGGTGTGTGTTCTGGGGTTGAGACTAAACTTCCGGTGGTATCTGGAATGGATGTGAGCTGTCTTCCAGGGTTATCTCCGAAAGACGAATCTGCCCTCCTGCAATGTTAGTAACAGGTGTGCATAAAATTTTGAGTGTCTACACACAAGATACTATGATGATCTCAAGTCTAATGATCACTTGTACTACTATCAACTCAAAAATTCTTATTGACAGACAAATAAAACTTCATTAGGTATTCCTTAGCGAGTCACCTTCAGTGAACTTATTCTCTAATAAGCACCTAAATACTAGTTTTAGTGTCTCCACACAAATGATCATGATATCAATCATCCTCATCCAATGATCAAGTAACGTATATATCAATCTATCCGGATTCACTAATCCTTTTTTTAGTAATCCATTGATTGGAAACATTTTAGTTTTTAAGTTATCTAAGAATTTAGATCTCATTAGCATAATCTCATCATGATTCTAAAAGCATTGCTTAAAACTATGGGTTTATCACATATTATTAAAATAATATCATATAGATAAATTAAACGCCTTTAGTAAATAAATATTTTTATTAATAAATAAATAAGATTGATTACAAAGTATATGTTTTATCATAATACATGATTGGCTTGTATGCATACTTCTTTCACCAATATCATTTGAAAGTATTTTAAATAATACTTGATATGATTAGGACTCTATATGTGATTCTCCTGATTTAGTCAATTGTAGACTTATTATATAGGTATTGGGTTTTGCTTGTAACATCTATATATTGACGAGAAGTACGAATGATCGTAATAGTTGTGTTTGTGGTGTCGCTTATAGATTTAGCATTCAGTTCAACTGTTTCTGTTTTGTGGATACTTACCGATTCATATGTAAGTATTATTTCTGTGTTAGTTTATATTTAAATTCTATCACAAAAAATTGAACCTTTTTTTTAATTTAAAATTTTAAATGAGTTGTAATTGTATATAAGAGAAATATAACTTTCTATTATTTATAGATACAACATTTTTGTATAGACCGTTTAAATAGTCTTATCCATTTTGAACGAGTTGAAATGATGATTATTTTCTTCTTCTTTTAGCATACCATCACTAATTATAATGTGTGCCCTTTTCAATCATTTGTTATTACCTATAGCTGCAATAATTTGACTAAAATATCAAACTCAAAACAAAAGAAAAGTGTGACTATTTCAGTAATTCCATACAAAAAGATGATCCATACATATATATGTATTCAAGTGACCCACATCTCACTATTCAGTACCTGCCTTCAGTGGCGAAGTCAGAAACGATTGTCAGTGGGGCGAAATTATTATTGAATTATAAATAATTTGGTGGGGGTTCGAGGACAGCACCCCCGAGCTAATTTTTTTTAATACTTTATATTTATGAGTATATATATATATACTATATTACAATAAAAATATAATGAATAATAATATATGGTATATATATACTATATTGACTCATAATAAACCTTTTTAATCATAACTGTTCATAAGTAAGTAATTCATTATTTATTTTTAAAAATAATATATTATTATTTAGTTTAAAATATTTTAGGGAGATACGTATATTGAGAGGATATGAGTCGTATGTGGTTAAAATTTGATTAATGAAGTTATAAATTTTAATTTGAATTGCGTTTAATAGAAAATTTATAAAATTTTAGTGGGAGCAATTTATATATAATACTTAAAATTTTTAAAATTTACCTTACATTTTAAGTAAATTTTTTTTCAGTGGGGCAATTGCCCCCGTACAACTGAATGTGGTTTCGTCACTGCTTGCTTTTGTCTTTGCCTTTGCCTTTACCTTTGCCTTTGCTCTCAAAAGAGGCAAACCTATTATCCTTTTTCCTACACAAAATTAATTGTTCACAATTCACAAACTCCCAAAAGATGGAACGGAGTATTATGAATCTTCTATTCTTGAGTACTCTTCTTCTTCTCATCTCTTTCTCAGGAGGATCTGTTCAAGCTTACAAGAATTACACAGTTGGTGACTCTTTGGGATGGTATGACACTCTCGAAAAGCCTGATGTCAATTACAAAAAATGGGTTGCCGGCAAGAACTTCAGCCTTGGGGATTTCCTCAGTAATCTCTCTCTCTCTCTCTCTCTCTCTCTCTCTCTATATATATATATATATATATATATATATAAAATGATCGCTGATAAATATTTCCTTTCTCACTATTTACACAAATTCATTCTTTGGCTGTCCATAAGAGAAAGGACGGTTCAGATTTATTTATTTATTTATTTTAAAATGTTATCCGTTATTAATAGTGGCAGAATAATTAAAAATTTTAAATCTGGGTTTTTGTTTTTCCTATAAATGGTCATAGATGAATTTGTCTAAATAGAACCGTAACAAACATTATAAATCACTCATATATGTGTGTGCGTTAGCGCAATTGATTGAATTTTAGCTGTTCTAGAATAGTTATACAAGTGATTCCAGTGAATTCCCACATAATTAAGAAACCTTTTGGCCTCCATAGAAACTTTATAGTTTTATTTGGGCTCTGCGTTTATCTAAACTTTGAAAAATTGGTCTATATTTCAATAAAAGTCACTTTTAGTTTTCTATTATTTCTACAAGTGTCGTTATAGATTCTATAGCGTCGTTATAGATCTATATTTACAATGATATTTTTATTGTGGAAATAACAAAAATATTGTGGATTTAACAATTCCCTTCATTAAATTGGCCAACTTCTTTTGACCGACTTCCATTTTGTATTTTAAAGGAACTAAATTCAAGTTTTAATGGTATATCCCTCCGTGTTGTTTTGCCGTTCACCATTTCTGATTTCAGTCCAAAGCATAATACATGTGGGGAATTGATATTTTCATAAATATAAGTGATAATTCTATATAATTTTTCACTTGAATAATAAATGAATCTCACACTCATATGAGCAAAAATTTATAAAAATATTAAATTTTACTTATGAAAATATCAATTTCATATATATATATATCCTGACTCAATTGAATGAAAAGAGTCATATTTTTGTTTTTGTTGATTTTACTATATGAACTTTGATTAAGTCTTGCTACATATGACAATAAATTTATATCAATTGTAAATAGTGACATATATGGATACATGTGATAGAAGAGAATTAAGAATGGTTAATTTTACCATAATTTATTTTATCTTATCGTTTAAAGCTCACATGCAATTCAAATTCGTTTGATCCCCATTACACATATCCTTTAATTTCTTTTAATACACATTTAGCGATACAAATATTGTAATTAGCAAAAAAAAAAATTTATTACAAACAATTAACAACAAAATAAAATTCGTCGCAAATAATAGTATAGCTAAAAGTGTTGTTGAAAGTAATATTTGTGTCGTTAAAAGTGTATTGGGAAAATTGGATATGACACACTTATTTTAGGCATACGTCATGTAATACACACTAAATTGGACATAATTTTATTTATGGAATTTGTCTGATTAAAAAAGTTAAGTAGTTGTTAAAGTTAAAAAATTTAAAAATTTTAAAAGATAAATTAAATAAATGTGGTAGTCTTCAGGTTTTTGTTTCCTATTTTCTGTATACCGTTTATTTTAAATGTTTTATTAATTGAGGAAAATACATTCACACTCCCTATAGATAATTATAATAACGTTCATTATTTTTTTAATTTTTTAAGTAACAGCTAGTATCTCTCTAGTCAACAATATATAACATTCACTACTTCTAGTGTGGTTGACTAACTAATATTCAAAAATATTTTTAATAGAATGTCTAATACATCCTTCAAGTTATAATGTTTAATATATTCACTAAATATAAATTTGTATATTATAATTTTATTTAACTTGATTTAATTAATTAAATTATAAACTTGTGCAATAAATAGCATAAATATCAAAAAAATAATAAATATTCATTTTATTAGGAAAATAAAGTCATACATTTTTTGGTAATTAAATTTCTCAAAGTTTAAAAGTTACGTAATATACATTGAAATATATATATACTTTTTGTAATTAAAATTAAAATTTTATTACCCATAAAAATACAAATTAACACAAAAAATTTATAATTAATTTTTTCAAATATTAAAATTTATATAAAACAAACTTATTATTACAGAATGAATCTTATTATTTATATAAAAAAAGTATTAAAATTTATATTAATTATTTTTCTCAAATATTAAACTAAACATAAGTCACACTTAGACATAATTATTTATAGTAAAAATGACAAATGTTGCTATTAAAAAAAAAAAAAATATATTGAAAGAAAAATCTTTTACAAGATAAAGGTAGTAGTAAATATCATTATATTTTTTATTCAACATTACACAAAAACAACACCAACTGTATACTAAAATGTAATCAAAATCATAAACATTCCAAATTTTGACATATACTCAAGAAAATTTAACAATAAAATCTTAATATGAAATTAATAATTTAAATAATAATTTTTGTTGTTAAACACCAAAAATTAAACTATCAACATAATCACTCTAATTAGAAAAACTCAATTAATAATTTAATTTAAAATTCTTAATATTTATATCACTTATCTAAAAATATGTGTTAATTAAATTAAATTAATATTTTTTATAAGTTACTAACAATTTGAATGAGAGTCTTAATTATAAATAAAATTATAATTAAAATATATTATATTAAAATGATAATATAATTAAACATATATATTATTTATGAATCAAAATTTGATAATATACAAGGATAAATATGTAACTTTATCTATTTAGTCAACCTTAAAATTTATATGGGTACTAATTATTACTTTAAAAATAGAGAGAATGTGAATGTTATTATAATTATCTAAAGGGAATTTCATTATATTTTATTGTATTTAATTCTATTTCCTCCGCTATGTTGAAGCTAACATAAACTTTGTGTACAGACTAAAATAACTAATGGTTTTTTAGAAAAGTTCAGAAGTACTAATTTGAAAAAATGTTAATTGTGATGAAAATTTCATCTTGGATGTAGTTCTCAATAATTGTAAAATGATTGCATGGTATAGCAAAAGTAAGATTTTAATCAAACAAAAAACGATAATAAGAGTGAGAGAGAAGATTAGGGAAATTAAAAACAATATATATTGTCGTTTCATAGTATACATTCTTAATAAAAATTATTTTCCTTTCACAATTATAAAATTATTATTGACTTTTGAAAGTCTATTTAAAATAAATCTAAACTTATAATTGATATATATAATTCATTAACAATTACAGAACATTATTGGACCGTTATAACTATTAGTATTTTTTACATAATTTAAAATATATTTGTCATTGTATTAAGTAAAATTAAATAATTTTATGTAATTTTGAAGTGTCTCAATTGATTAAAATAAGTCAATAATGTTTTTTTATAATATATAATATTACTTATTTTAATAATACATGATTAGTAAAAAGAATTGACAACTATATCAATATGCTGCTGGTTCTAGCTGTAGTAGTTTGATATCTTACCTAATCGTTCATTGATATGTTCTTTTATCTAATCATTGACGGATGCACTGATTGACATATTTTCTTCCCTTTCTTCCTTGTTTTTGCACTTCGTTTCTTTTATGTAATCACTAGCTAAGTGACGGTTGTTATTTTAAATAAAATTATTTTTAATTTTTAATTTATTTTATATAGTAATTATGAAATTAATTTTTTGAATTTCAAATTGACTTAATTCTATTATTAGAATGACTATAAATTTTGTATAATAGAGAATGACTATAAATCACATATTGAGTGTTACTAATGTGATTTTTTTGTTATTTCTAATTTAATAAGTGTTAAGTTTTACATAGTTTTAAATTTTAATATTTAGTGTTTATGGTCAATCCTTCGTATTTATATATGCATTTTTAATTAGAGTTTAAAGTTGAGTGAAAAATTAAAAGTCTAAACGTAGTGTTTAAGTCATATATACTCTATTGTATAGTTAATTAACTAAATAAATTTTATAAAAATAAAAAAATATTGTAAAATAATAAGTTACAATCATGATTTTAGTTTTAATAGGTAATTAAAATTATTAGTAATATATAAGTTAAAAAAATTTAAACATTAATTAACTTAAGGTCTCCTATATGAAATAAAGTTGTTTATTAAATTTTAATCGTTAATATATTTTGTAATATAAATTGCATTTTTATATTAATTATTATTTACTCATAATATTTTCTTATATTTTTAATATATAGTTATTTAGGAATATAATTGTTGTAGAATAATGAGTTGTCATTATAATTTTAGTTTTAAAAGCTAGCTAACTAAATTTTAATAAATAATATACAAGTTAGAATTATTTTGTAACATTAGTTAACTAAAAGGTCTCTTATATGTAACATAATTGGTAACTAAAGTAATCATTAATATATTTTGGCTTAAATATAATTTACTACCTTAAACTATAGGTTATATTCCACTTCAATAATCCACCTTTCAATTTTTTCAATTAAATGATTGAACAATTAATTTTTTCTAATTTCATTCAATTGAGTCTGTCACATCGATCAGAAATTGTTGACGTGGCTGTCTAGGTAGAACATAGTTAAGCTGATGTGCAATAAAAAAATAATTTTTAAATTTTTAATTAAACATTTATGATATATTTAAGGCTAAAATTGTCAAACAACTTTCTATCAAACATTAATAATAATCAAAAACATCAGAAGCAAAAACCATCATAAGTGATTATAACATGGACCACCATAACCACCACCACCACCACCACCGCCTCAGCCTTCCCTTCAGCCACAACTATAACCACTGCCACCGTCCTCCCGACGACCTCTTCCTCCGTAGCCACCATATCCATCTTTACAGAGTCTATCGTCGCCTACACCGCTACATAATTCATCATCGCCGCCACCACCTCCACCATACCAGATCTACCACCATATTATTAGATCCGCCTCCAACACCACCATCTAATTTTATTACCATCCATCATCATACCCCCACCATCCACCATTTTCACCACCATCCGTCGCCCATCGTCACCACCAAAGAAAGATTTTGAGAAGAAAAAATGTCACAACTACCGCAAACCTAACACTAGTAGTTCCACAACTATACCACCATTTACAACCATCACCGGTATCATATTACACCACCATGATAAACTATCATACTAGATCTACCACCATATTATTAGATCTGCCACTGTCACGAGCATGCACCACCACCTCTACCCATCCACCCAGCACCGCACCCCAACCATCATCACCAAATCTTAAACGATGAACAGAATCATGGTCAAATCGAAAAAATAATCTGTTAATAACCATGGATGAAAGATGAGAGAGAATAGACAACCAAAGTTCGATCTATAGTTTCACTACTAGATCATGTTTCCTAATGAAAATTTGTAGTAAGATCGATCTTTGATCTTCAAACCCTAGCTTTGAGGTACCTATGATAAATGCTTAAAATTAAATTTTCAAATTCAGTAGCTGCAAACACACGAGTTTTAGATGAGAGAGAATAGTTGGTAGAACAACTTTGCCCCTGCATAAACAATTTAAATTAACAAAATGGTAAATAATTTTTTTTAATTACACACCAGCTGGATATGGCCCCACTTAGGGGGTTGCGTCAGCAATTTCTAACGTGTTAAGACAAATTAGACCGAAGTGAAAAAAATTAATAGTTCAATTATCTAATTGACAAAATTGAAAGGTGGATCACCGAAGTGGAATATGAGCTATAGTTTAGGGTATTAAATTATATTTAAGCCATATATTTTTAATATATATATATATATATATATATAATAATTTTGATATTAATTATTATATGTATTCATAATATTTGTAATTAATATATTGTCATTTAGAGACTAAAGTTGAATTGAAACTTATACTAAAATTCTAAATACGATTTTAAGTTAAAATTTATTATATAACTAAGTAATTAAAAGGATTTTATACAAAATAAAATTGTTGCATAATAATAAGTTAATATTAAATTTTGTAATATCATAAAGAGGGTTTAGTTCTAAACCAAGTTTTGTCTTATTAGATATATTTATATAGTTTGTAGAATCATAAAGAGAGATTTAGTTATAGTTAAATTAATCTTAGCACTATATAGTAGTATAAAAGTGTTGTACTTCAAGTTGAATTTTAGTCTTATATCAATAATCAAATATCATTAACGAAAACCAAAAAACCAAACTTTGTCTTATTATATATTTATTATATGTGACTATTTTTTGGGATGGGAGGAGTATAAAACATGAATGCGCCAGAGATTAGATGGTTGTGTATGATTTGTAAAGTAATTAATCCTTTTGAATTGTTGTTGTTGTTGTTGTTGTTATTATTATTATATGAGACATAGAACCTTGGTTTTTCAAATCAAGTAATGATATACGGTGGCGGAACCAGAAGATTTTTATAGGGGGGCAAAATACATCAGTAAATTTTTTTTATTTATTGATGCTTGAAGTGTTTTTTTCGATTTTACGACTAAGAGGAGGTAACTGTATCATGCGAGTCTGTATAGTTTAAAAACGTCTCAAAATTTGCTCGTTTTTAATTGTTGGAAAAATATAATAATTCAATGTGTTTGTAAAAATTGTAGGAATATAGAAATGAGCATATTTGATTGAATCTCTTCACAAAGATTTCTTGATTACATATTAACTAAAGGTTAATTTGGAGGTTTTCCGGAGAAGAATGCATTTAAAAATTGAGATGCTTATTATATCACCCATTAATTAAATTAAAGGCTACTTTGGAGTTTCTAATGCATCAAATAAGAAATAAATTGTGTTTTCATGCAATTTTTAATAGATTTTGACTATTGAGAGCATGTGCCTCATAATTTTTAAATTAAAAAATTATATTAATTTAGAGTTTAAAAATATCTTAATTTGATTTTAAAAAGTTCATAATAATTTTATATTGAACAAAACAAAATAGCCTCTTTATGTTTTTTATTTGCAAATATTTTGTCATTATTTAGACAATTCAAATTTACGTTTCTCACTCACATTTAGTTGCAGGACCTATAAAAAAAAATACAGAAAAGATATAAAATATATATAAATATCATTTTTTTCTCTCCAAACCTTAATCTTAGTACCAATCTACCGGGGGCAGGTGCCCCCCTGGCCCACCCGGTTCCGAGTGATGATATAGGCATAGAACCTTGGTTTTTCAAATCAAGTAATGATATAGGCATAAATTATATATATAAAATTATACACAAATAATATAAAAAAATAAGAGAAAATAGAAAGCAGGATTTACTATTAAATGTTTTAGACATTTTTATTAATATGTAATATATGAGTTCTACTCTCTTTGTGCATGTACTGTTATTCTTTAATATCTTACTTGTAAATAGGGTCGTAACCCCTTCTAATTAAGGTCATATATAACAACTATAAAATAGTGTAACCACTAATGTTGGCACATAATTTTTAGGTGAAGTAATGCGACTTTTCATTATTATCACTATTATTATTATTTTTTTTGTCAAATTGATTATCAAAATGGCTCATAATAATTTTTTTCTTAGACTACTGAACTTTGCTATTATTGCTCTTTCCTTCACCAATAATTTCAACCAATTCTTAAAAATATATTTAAATTATGTGTTAGGAATTAAAGTATACTTAATGTAGTTTTTACGTATGCAGTATTCAACACCGACAATAATCATTCAGTTATTCAAACATACAACTTTACCACCTACAAGTTGTGTGACTTTGACGATGACCAAAGCAATGATACCATACAATGGTCAACTGTAGATCCATCGGCTTCATCCCCAAATGCGGTTTCATTGGCAGTTCCTCTTGTAAAAGTAGGAATGACATATTTCTTTTCCGGTGATTATGATGGTGAACAATGCAAAAATGGCCAAAACTTTAAGATGAATGTGACATATGGACAAGGGTTGCCAAAGAGTTTGTTAGACGACCCGAGTGACGAAGCTCCTGGACCGAATAATCCCTACTCCGGCGAGGATCAACCTGCTCCAGATACATTGGTTCCTTCCAATTTTAATAATCCGCATGATATGAGTAGTGATGATGATGAAACATCGGACTCCACGTCCCTAGCAATGTTTTTGAAGCTCTATGGTAGGCAATTAAATGGAATTTTGATTATGTTGGGGTTTATTTGTACGATTTATTAAGTTTATGGGTTTATGTTTTTATTGTTTCTTTTTCTTTTAAAAAAGATATTCTTTTTGTGTTTTTAGGATGATAATTAAAGAGCGATTATATTATAGAAATTTATATTGTATGTAATAGGATTTTTGTGTTTTGATTTTCATTAATTAGTTGTAATAGCAGTGCAAATTTTTTTCGTAGCTTGATGACACATGACGGAAGCTCGACTAGTTTTAGAATTGATATCTTTCAAGCTTGATGGGAAGAAAAATCGGATTAAGTCCCTCCATTACACTTTTTTCTAATTTCGGATTAGGATACTCCATTATGCTTATCCTCTAATTTCTCTCAATACACATACAACAATACAAATATGATATTTTGAGACAAAACAAAATTCGTTACAAAAACTTAGCAACAATTTTTTTTTTTATTGTAAACAGTTGTCACTAAAATTGTCGATAAATGTAATATGTGTATCGCTAATTGTGTATTGGATGAAGATTAAAGGATAAGTATAACGAAGGAGATCCTAATTCTCTAATTTCTTTCAATACACATTTAGCGATACAAATAATTTTACTGACAGTATCAGTGACACAATTATTTGTGACAAATTTATTGTGTTGCTAAATCTAATATATTTTGTGTCGTTAAATGTATATTGAGAGAAATTTGAGGATATGTATTGTAGACACTCAAAATTTCACTTTCCTTGGACTAACCGTGAAGGAGGGTAAAAGTGTAATATCATCTTGGAGACAACCACGAGGGTCATTTCACCCAGAAGACAATCCCATGGAGAAATCAAAGTGCAATGACGCCCAGATACTACGTGGTCCGAACGAGGATCACAAAACTGATAACATGGCCACAAGAAGTCACCACATCAATCATTGGACTACGAGCCATCCAAGACGAGCAAATTGACAATCCTCAGCAACTGGAAGATACTTTTCAGCTAATTGTTTCATCTTCCTGGACTCCGACTAAGTCAGACTCGACCTTATTTCATAGCCTTTAGGAACTGCGGCTAGCCTTAGGGCCTTAAACCAGCAGCCAACAACTCATTTGAAAAAAAGAAGAGAAGTTAGAGAGAGAGAGAAAGCATATTTAGAGAGAGAAACCCTTGGGTTTAGGCATTTTATACCAACTTTGAGTTGTTTGATCATATATTGTAGATCTTGTGTGTCTAAGGTGATATAGCTTGATCCCAAGCCAAAAGAAACTTGTTTCTTTGTTCCTTAAGGTGAAAAACGTGTATCTTTGGTCATTTCCTTTGTAAATGTTGTTCTAACTACTAGATCTATTTCATATATTGTTTAAATCTAGTTAGAATTGTTGTTTTACATATATATTGTGTAGTAATCGGTATATATAGAGATTTTACCGGTTACTTTGTATATATATATATAGCTAAAAATCAAGTCATTTGACTAAATCTACATAGATCTAGCCGGATCTAGCCTTTTAATTGGTTATGGAGCTTAAAGCCCTAACCCATATGCTAGATTGGCTCAGATCTACGGTAGATCTAGTCATTTTAATGCTTTTGGTCAATCCGGTCACCCCGTAGAGCCCAAGATCTATATCTAGAGGTGAGGGTTTTAATGGCTACTGATGAATCACCTAATATCGGGTTTAGGACACATTGTATATATATGTTTAAGTATATTAATGTGAGTCTAGGAATCTCGAGGTCGAGATCTAACAACCAGATCTTGACTAGATTCCTATGATGGACTTTTCGTTTACAATGTAATGTTTAAATAACGCAAAATCGTTGTACATGTAATATTAGACCTTAAATCAATCTTGAGGGCTTCGTCCCGATAGATTGGATGAAAATTTATTATTGTAGGTGGTCGGGTTTATCAAGATGGCTTTCATGCCCGACGATGACCCGACCCTTTTTGGCGCTTTCTTTCATGCATTATTACCCAAAAAATGACTTTCAAATCAAAACCGCAAAGAGCTTGTACAAAAATAAAGCATTTCAGGGATAGATTTACTTAGGATTAATAAATGTAAGTATCAAAGGAACCTGATTCCTATTTGACGAAGGATTTGAAAAATTTATTTTCCAAAACATCATTGCTATGTATTTTGTTTTAAAAATGAACTTTTATATAAATCGAATCCTTCGTGCATAGGTCCAAAGAGGTACAATAATACTACTTTCAGAATAACATCATAAGCTTAAGGATTAATAATAGGAAGTATCAAAGGAGCTCGATTCCTATTTGACAAAGGATTTGAAAACCTTGTTTTCTAAAACGTCATCTCAATATACTTTTGTCTAAAATGATTTTTTTTTTAAAATCAAATCATTCGTGCATAGGTCCAAAGAGGTACAACACTACTTTCAAATAACTCAAAATGAGGCTTAGAATACACTTTAAAATTAAAGCACTTAGCACAATAAAAACTTTCACACACACACACACACACACACTTTATGCTTAGGAAATCAATAAGATGTGGTAACCGTGTTTTCACGGAAGTCGGGGGGGGGGGGGGGAGTGCCTAACACCTTTCCCCTTTTTAAGCAAGATCCCGAACTCTATGAATCTCGGGTTCCATACCAATGTTACGGAGTCATATATTGGGCCATATTGTGAAAACTTTCAAAATTCGGATGAGATGGTACATCCTTTTGAACTTATACCAACTGGCGACTCTGTCTCATTCGGCCTAATCATCAAAATTAATTTTTTCAAATTCGTCGACAATCATGTCGGTCCTTTCCTAAAATATCACTCTTTAAACAAATTAATCGACATAGAGAAATACAAAAGGATAGAAAATAAAATCAAGAATAAAGGAAAACCAAAAAAATTTCCCCGACATTGACAAGTATAATAGAGGATATCATAGTCTAAAAAATCGAATTAGGATTCACTTCTTTACATATCCTCTAATTGCCCCTAATACACATTTAGTGATGTAAATACTCCATCCGTACCAAAATAATAAGACTAATATTGGCTTTCTAAAAGTCGATTTCAAACATAAAAGTGACATGATGTTGATTGATTTCACAATCAATAAATACATGCAAGTATACATGGTCAACAAGTAATATAATGATAAGAGCTAGAGTTGTCGATCCCACGAGGAATTAATTCTAATATTTTCCAAATACTAATTTTATAATAGGATAATTTTATTTAAACTTTCCAAATATTCATTAACAGCCATGGATAATGCAAGTAAAGAAAAAGATTAGAGAAGAAAAACTCTTATGAAGATTTCCATCGCCAAGCCTCCTTCAATTCCTCGTCTCCATTGGCGTTAAAAGGGTTTGTTGCACTAGAGCTCCATCTCTGAATTCTAGTTACCGCGATAAAAGAATTAATTTTCTAGGAGCCATTCAACAAGTATTTATAGGCCTCCTAATTTCGTAACCCTAAAAAAATATAATAAATCCTAGTCTTAATAGAAATTATAATTCAAATTACATTCAAATTGGCTAAAAAAAAGTCAAAAAACCAACTCTGACCGTGTACTAGGGCACTAGGCGCTAGGAATAACTCTGTCCAAGTTCACTAGGCACTAGAATGGGACCATATATTTATAAAAATGCCACTCATCTCCAATTTTAATGATTTTTAATTCTGTTCTTCTCCCAAATGACCAATTTATCCCTCAAGCTCCATCCTACAAGAAATAAACATAAAAACCAATAAAAGTATACTAAAAAAAGTACTCAAAGATAACAATAATTACACTTAACAATACCAGATTTGTAGGTATAAAACCCACTCACCAAATATCCCCCAACTTAACCAATTGCTTGTCCCCAAGCAATGCAATAATGCAAATGCACCCTAACTATATGCCTACGAATCAAGTAATTAAACAACATATCATCCAATACAAGGCCTCAAAGATAACATATAATATTCAAACAAAATATCCAACCAATGCCAAATTTCCAACTCTACCCACTTCATCAATTATGTGTGTCATCACCCATGCCGTGTGTGTGTGTGAAAATAGACTACTTTGATCAATCACAACTCAAATCACCCATATAATTAACTTCTTAGAAAGAAATTCAGTTTTACTTAACTCTATTAGTAAATACATCCAATTAGACTATCACAAGCAAATTCTAAGCAAAGAGGTATTAACAAGGTTTATTACATCATACTTTATTATTTCACATACGTGTGCAATGTCTAGTTTTATTAGGCTTTTCAGAGCTACCAATGTATCAAGCTTTCGACCAATGACTCCTAAATCAGTCAGCTTTATGGCACTAGGTGTTGAGACACCCCTACGGATCTAATAACTCAAGTAGCACAGACCACAAAACTAAACAAGTCTAGTGATTATTATTTATATTTTTTCCCGACTTGTGCAATGCTAAACTCTCTTAGGCTTTTCGAAGTTACTCTTTTAGCGAACTTTAACCAACGACTCCCAAACCAGTTGATTTTAGGGCACTAGGTGTAGAGACACCCCTAGCTAGCTTTTAATTTTTTTTAAACATAGATATATCCCAAGATCCTCCTAAACTTAGTTTCTTGCTTGACTTTGTCTTCATTGATGCTTTACTAACTTTGTTAAATTTTATCCCTAAATTTCAAAGCTAGTGCATTTGGAGAGACTGTAACGCCCCCAAATCCAGGTATCTTTTAACCCGACATATGGTGCTATACGGTACTACCATTCATACATTCATTCAATTGAAAAGCCTCAAAAAAACGAACATGACTTCTATATATTCAAAGTAATATTTACATCTCCCAGGCTCTATACCCATTATAAAGGTTCTTTGTCATAATATCAATTACATTACAACAATAAACCTATACTATTACATAGACCGATTAACGATCTGCCTTAGCCTTTCCTTTATCCTTATTTGATCCTTCGGAACGTTCAGTCTTAGCTGCATTCATATGGTTCAAGCAAGAGTGAGCATAACTAGCTCAGCAAGTATGACAATTTCAATAACAAAGTACTTGACACATAAGAATCATATATCTTCAATAACTGAACAATAGTTATGAAGTACTATTGATAATTCAAAATAGCACTTCATCTTTCTTTTAAACTATTTCACAATGAATAATATCCAGTAAAACATCAAATCCGGTCCAAGACCTTGAGTATTTCATTCTTTCTTTGAAAAGGACAACCCGACACTAGGTTCGTAAGTCCGGTATTACTTACGAGCACTTCTAGGTGATCAGCCTATAGTACTCTATGTTGATCAACACTACATTCATTAAACGTAAGTACATTTAATTTGTGGCAACCTCACGTGCCTGTCGTATGACGACAAAACATTTGTTTATCATACTCAGTCTTCTTTTGAAAACCATATCGAGTAGTTGACAAAAGATAACAACATTTAATAACAGTTGGATAGATTATCAATAATCCACCAAATGCATTAAGTCTAGCCGAAAGAATTGGCTTTAACTTTATCATACATCAATTCATGCGTAAGGATATATGAATTACAAAGCTTGTTCAGATTGAACTGAGACAAGGGTTAGAATACTTGCCTTTAGCGTCTGCTATGGTATAATTACTTTATGTTTGAGTCTTTCAAGTCTCTACAATACATGATCAGATAACGCCTCACATTAGGTTATATATAATCAAGTATGTATATGACTATATCTTACCCTTCATCTCAATCTAATCATGGATTAGATTTATTTACTATCAATTTCGGCTTGTCTTTCTACTTGCATTCATATTTGAATAGATTATCATAAACCTTTATGTACTATCCTTAAGGTTTAATAAAGTTTTAACAATGTTACTTCAAGTTCCTTAAGGTAGGTTCACTTTGAATTAATCCCATTCCTTGCTTTGTGCTTATAATTACTCTTTACTATCTTTGATCAAGGGTATTGACATGCACGCCAAATATAGTTTACATCTCTCATATATTGCACAAGAAAGTTAGCGATAGCTAGAACTCGACCTTTGGCCGCTGTATTTCCATTCTTTACTCTCTTGTTCGTGCCAACATGATGACTTTGCAATGTGTATGCATGTGACCGATATATGTATGCGCACATACCACCAATATACCTTGGGTTGGCCTTGGCCATGGCTGACTCAGGCACACCGAAAATTTTTGACAGTTTGTCAACTTTACGAACTTTCCGGGCTCATAACTTCTTCGTTATAAGTTCGAATTGTCTCGTTCAAAAGCCTACGGTTCACAAATTACATCCTCTACACGTTCATGGAAGAATTTTATCTATTTGACTTCGTTTGCTAAAAATTCACCTGTTGGTTCATTTTTAACGAAAACGATAACTGTTTGTGAACGTTCAACGCTCGTTTCTTCATTCTAAGTCGGAATTCAGTCATTTTCGAGTTCACAACTCTATAATTCCAAATATGACTTGTATCTATCGAAAACCAACATTTCCGAGTTTAAACAAAAAATTTGACTTCTATTCCGAGAATTTCACAAATTCAACGATTATCGTCTAATCGTGCAATTTCTGGAAAATCTTCATTACTTATGATTTGTTCATTACTTCAAATGAATTCAATTTATCATGTGAACATCTCAACATACTTATTACAACAACTTATTTTTTTCATGTTAGATTTTGACTTATTCTTATATGAGCTTATAACTTATTAAAGTATAAACTACTTATAGCTTCATTATTCACGACTTATGATAATTAAAGTCTTTTAATCATCATCCTTATATGTTCTCAACATATAGTTTCATTCATGTATACATGTTCATAAAAATTCTTTACTTTTATACAACTTTTTAAGGTAAACTCATAACAAGTTCATATAACTTCTTCATAAGTTTATAACTTATGCAAGTTTAAATGACTTATTTCTGACTTATGCGGCTTAAGTCCATTGATTAATCATTCTTCTTACTTCTTAACATCCATGTTCCTTAATCCATACTTTTCTTATCAACCTATCATGGTAGAGATAGAAGATTAATGGACAAGAAGTCTTACCCTTGAAGTTCTTTGGAATAAGTCTTCTTCTTCTTCTCACAAATGGAAGTAGCTTATTCTTGTTTATTCTCTCTAACACTTAAGCACTTTGTAAGTTATTAGATTAGTTGAACAAGTAGCAAATGGCTAGCAAACTCCTTCTATTTATAGAATTCCCAAGGTTAGGGTAGTTTAGTCATTATGCTATCCTACCTCCTTAAGCCACCTCCTTACTATTCATTACTTGATAATCACAACACTTATCTCTTGCTTGGCCATTACACCAAAGTCTTGGTCATCACACATAATACTTGATTACCAAGATTAACCATATTAACATGGTTTGCCCCATGGGTCACTACAACTCATCGATCCTAGCTCATTTAGATTAACTTAACTTTTGGGCTTAGATTAATATAACTTTGGGCATTAATGTATTCCTAACAAATCCTACAAGTCCAATACTATTCTTACAAGTCCAATATCATTGCTTAATACATAAAACGTATTGTCTATGTATTATTCTCGTATTCTAACTCGTATACAAATTCATTATATACGATTTTCCATCATTCATACAAATTCGTATAATACTTCATATTATACTCGTATTCATTACCTCGTACAATACTCACGTATCACACGATTATTACTTAACTAATTAATAATTTTCTTTCCTTAACATTCTAAATTTAAGTTCGCAAGCGAAATATTGCGTTTTCCATAGTTAGATTATTATTACATAATCCATCTTACCTTGACATTCTATCATTACGTATTTCTTGGAAATTCAAAAATAATTCCCGAGCAAATACCGATGAATAGTGTTTTTTGAAAAATTTCTCGGAAAACTTTCATTTTCGTCTTGGAAATTCAAACACTTTAATTCCTTCATGTAGCTAAAATACTATGACATTCCCACATCATTAGGTTATAAAATGACAACCATCTTGATAACACATAGAATATAATTTTATTTATTATTTAATTCAATAAAATTATTTTACAATAAAATCCGAATTTCTCGGTCGTTACATCCTTCCCCCCTTATAAGGATTCTGTTCCCAGAATCTCGTCTTACTTTAATCAAATAATTGAGGAAAATTTTTCTTCATCTTTTCTTCTAATTCCCACGTTGCTTCTTCGGCATCGTGGTTCTTCCATAATACCTTTACCGACGGTATAACTTTGTTCCGCAGAACTTGTTCCTTTCTATCGATGATTTGAATCGGCGATTCTTCGTACGTTAAATCTTTCTCGATATGAATCGGCACATACTCGATTACATGCTTATAGTCTGGCTTATATGGACGTAACACAGATACGTAGAACACGTTATGTATTCGTTCTAGGTTTGGAGGTAATGCTATCACATAGGCTACCTCTCCCACCAGTTTCAATACTTCAAAAGGTCCTATAAACCTTGGACTTAATTTTCCTTTCTTTCCAAAGTGTATCTTTCCTTTCCAGGGAGATACCTTTAGAAACACGTACGAGCTTACTTCAAACTCTCGATTTAATCTATGCGAGTCCGCATACTTCTTCTGTCTGTCCTGAGCTGTAACAAGACGCATCCGAATTAACTTTACTACATCCGCTGTCTGCTGCACCAATTATGGTCCTAGCATCCGGCGTTCTCCCACCTCATCCCAATACAATGGTGTTCGACACCTTTTCCGTACAAAGCTTCATAAGGCGGCATGCCTATGCTTGCATGATAACTGTTGTTATACACAAATTCTACTAGTGGTAGGTGATCATCCCAACTACCCTTGAAATCCATGACGCAAGATCTGAACATATCTTCTAACGTCTGAATTGTTCTCTCGCTCTGCCCATCGATTTGTGGATGATACACTGTGCTTAACTTCAGCTTTGTTCCCATCTGTTCTTGTAAACTTCTCCAAAAGTTCGATGTGAATCGTGGATCATGATCTAAAACAATCGATACTGGTACTCCATGTCTGGAAATAACTTCCTTAACATAAAGTTTAGCTAACTGGTCTAAGTTATACTTGACCCTAATTGGCAAAAAGTGAGCCGACTTCATCAATCGATCCACTATTACCCAAATCGAATCGTACCCTTTTGTTGTTGTCGGAAGTCCCACCATTAAGTCCATCGTGATATGCTCCCACTTCCATTCTGGAATCTCCAATGACTGTAACAAGCCACTGGGTCGTTGATGTTCAGCCTTAACTTTTTGACAAGTCAAGCACTTACTCACATACTCTGCTATTTCTCTCTTCATGTTCGGCCACCAAAAACTCTGTCGAAGGTCTTGATACATCTTTGTACTACCAGGATGTATCGAGTACCTTGAACTATGAGCTTCTTGTAACACTTTATCTTTTAACTCCGTCTCATTCAGAACCCAAATTCTTCCTTCAAATCTTAATAATCCCTCATTATCAAGACTATACTTAATATCCTTTTCATTCGCTAACATCTTTTTCACTTGGTCACACTCATCAGTTTTGAGTTGCACCTCCTTGACTCTCTCTACGATGGTAGATTGCATCTCCGTCGTAAAAAGTATCTGTCCCGATTCACTTGGCATCTTCAATTCTATCTCCATCCTAGCCATCTCTGTTATTAACTCATTTTGAGCCGTTAACATAGACAACTTTTCCCGACCCTTCCTACTTAAGGCGTAAGCAACTACATTGGCTTTTCCAGGGTGATACAGGATTTCACAATCGTAATCCTTTATCAACTCCAGCCATCTCCTCTGTCTCATATTCAATTCCTTCTGTGTAAAGATATATTTTAGACTCTTATGGTCTGTGTATATCTCACATTTCTCCCCATAAAGATAATTTCTCCATATCTTTAAGGCAAATACTACCGCGGCCAGTTCCAGATCATGAGTAGGATAACTTTCTCATAATCCTTCAACTGCCGTGACGCGTACGCAATGACTTTGCCATACTGCATAAGCACACAACCAAGTCCTCTATGCGAAGTATCACTATACACTACGAAATTTCCCGTGTCATCTAGTAATGACAAAACAAGCGCTTCACTCAATCTTTTCTTTAGTTTTTGAAAACTGTCTTCACATTTTCCGTCCATACGTATTTCACCGTCTTCCTTGTCAAGTTAGTCAATGGGGTAGCTATCTTCGAAAAATCTTGGATAAATCTTCGATAGTATCCCGCTAACCCTAGGAAACTCCGCACCTCAGTCTGCGTTTTCAATTGTTCCCAGTTCATTACTGCTTCTACCTTCACTAGGATCCACTGAAATCTCTTATTGGTCAATAACATGACCTAAAAACTGCACCTTTTCTAGCCAAAATTCACACTTAGTTAATTTCTTATATAACTTCTCCGTTCTTAGTGTCTCCAACACTATTCTTAAGTGTTCAACATGATCTTCTGGCGTCTTAGAATAGACTAGAATATCATCGATAAACACAATGATGAACTTGTCCAAATATTGTTTGAACACTCTATTCGTCATATCCATAAATGGAGCTGGTGCATTAGTCAACCCAAATGACATCACCAGAAACTCGTAATGACCATAACGAGTCCTGAATGCCGTCCTTGGTACATCTTCCTTCCTAACCTTCAATTGATGATACCCCATTCTCAAATCTATTTTAGAAAAATACTTTGCCCCTTTCAATTGATCAAAGAGATCATCGATCCTGGGCAATGGGTATTTATTCTTTATCGTTAACTTGTTCAACTCTCGGTAGTCGATACAAAGCCTTAACGATCCGTCTTTCTTCTTAACAAACAATACTGGTGCCCCCACGGGGAAACACTTGGTTGAATGCACTTTCTGTCCAATAGTTCCTATAACTGAACCATTAGTTCTTTTATTTCCACAGGCGCCATACGATATGGTGCCCTTGAGACTGGTGCCACTCCAGGCACAATGTCTATTACAAAATCGATCTCCCTATCCGGTGGTAAGCCCGGTAATTCACTTGGAAATACATCTATGAATTCATTTACTATAGGTATTTGTTTTATGGTCGCTCCCACTCGCTGGGTATCGACAACATGACACAGATAACCTACACACCCCTTCCTTAAAAGTTTTCTAGTTTGTGTCATCATAAGGCAACACAAACGTCCTGGCGATTTATTACCGTAAAATATTACAAGAGGTTGTTTCAACGTCCTAATGCTCACACATTTATTTTGGCAATCTATAATTGCACCATGGTTAATCAACCAATCCATTCTGAGAATTACGTCGAATTCTCCTAACTTTATCGGTATCAAATCTACCGATAACTTACAACCACGTATATCTACGCAACAACTCCTATGAATATCTTTAACAGGAATTATCTCTTCATTTGCTACCTTAATATGCAAAGGTATCAACAACTTTTTGGGAAATAATTCTATTCGTCTAGCAAAATCACATGCTATAAACGAACAAGTAGCACCCGAATCAAACAGCACGTAAGCATTTATGTTGTTGATCAGAATAATACCTGCAACTACATCCCCTGATGCCACTGCATTTTGGACCGTCATATTAAAGGTGCGGGCCATCGGCCTACCCGGCTGCGCTGGACTACCAATAGCTAACTTACCGCTATTAGTGCCCTTATTCCCATCCATCCCCTTCTTCGGGCAGTTCTTTGCTATGTGGTCAATTGATCCACATACAAAGCATCCATGATTTTTCTTTGGACTTGGACAGTTAGGCAAAATGTGCCCTTCCTGTCCACAGTTATAACATACTGCTTTTCCCTTGAGACAGACTCCTAAATGAGTCTTTCCACAGGTTTTACAAGCCTCCATCCTTCTATTAGGATCCCTTTATTTTACTCCGGTATTCCCAGAGTTATATCCCTTTCTCTTTTGACCGTCGCCACTACTGCTGGCTCCCTCGGTCTTCATTCCTCCATTAGTTTTATCTTTATTTTTCTTATTTTTGTGGCACTAGCTAAGAGCCTCATTCCCACCCTCGGCAATTATTGCCTTTTCTAGTATAGTTGTAAAAGAAGTACTTTGGAACACAGAAATTCGGCTATAGAGCCAGGGTTTCAAGCTCTGCTCAAATCGTCTAGCCTTTTGTACCTCTGTGTCCACTTAATGTGGAGCAAACCTTGCCAATTCGTTAAACTTGGCAGCATACTGGGGAACCGTCATATCCCCTTGCTTTAAATCAAGAAACCGCATCTCCATTCTTTCCTGCATGCTTGTGGGGAAATAGTTCTCGAAGAAAATCTACTTGAACCTCACCCACGTTAGATTTTCTATACCGGCCCTAGCCTGGTTTGCCTCCCACTAGAAATTGGCCTCACCCTTCATCAAATAGGTTGCAAAGGCAACCTTCTGACCTTTATCAACATTTGCTATTACAAATACTTTCTCAATCTCTTTCACCCAAGTCTGGGCTTCTATAGGGTCCGTAGTTCCTTTGAACTCAGGCGAACCAACACTTTTGAAATCATTAAAAGTAGTAGCTCGCACTACCCCAGGATTTGTGGGTATATTAGCCCCAGTTCTATTAAATGTGGCCGTTAAAAGATTAACGAACTCTTGCATTGGATTAACCGGACCTCCTTTCGGTTGATTAACATTAGAATCTTAATTTCGTTGTCTCCTTCTTGGCGGCATTTTGCTGTTAAGAAAACAACACTTTATTATTACTTTCTCCTGGTTGGTTAGTTATTATTTGTGATGAAACAATAACTCATACTCATTACTCAATATATTCATAAAAAGACATATATTATTTCATTACTTGTAGTATAATACTACATTGCTTACATTGTACAGCCTAAGCTGATTACATTACTATCCCGCAGTTGCTTTACAAAAATTGGGATTTACAAAAGACTACCCTTCGATATACAAAAGAGGATTTTACGTCACTACTAGATACATAATATTCACTAGACCTGGCAATACAATTAGTTAACTGTTGGGTCAAACCATATTAACTGGAACCAAATGGGTTGGTTAACCATTTTTATTTATTCAGGTTGGTTAAAGGTTGGACCCATATTTTTTAAAACAAATATAGTTAATTAACCGGTTAACCATTTTTTAACCCATATTCCATTCCCATAATCATCAAAGCATTAATGTGCGCACTTTTATAAAAAAAATCAACACTCATGGGCCGTGACACAACATGACCACAAGAAGCCTTCAACATTAAAGAATTAAAACAATGCAGTCCCGCTTTACGTAAATAAATAAATAGCTCAATTCAACTTTCTTTTTTTTAAGAGAATTTTTTTCTTCCTTGTTTCATTCATTTCATCTTAAGGTCTAAGGAGATGGAACTATTTACCATTACAATATCACCTTTCATTCCTCTATCTAACCACACAAATAATGTATTTTTAGACTATGTTTAGATTCTTAAACAAATAAATAATTAAAATTTTACTATTTGATAAAATTGTGTAATGAAAGTTTATTAAAATTGAGGTTTTATATAAAATACAAATATTTATTAAGATTTTCAAACAGAGTTTAATTAAATATAAAAAGTTGTTTGATAATCAATTTTTATATTAGATTCCGAATATAATATTTTTACTATTTTATCCTTATTATCAATTTATATAATCTTAATTAGGTTGAAAGTATAATAAATTTAAATAATTAATTCAAATAAATCACCAATATTTAAAATATTTCAAACCTAATTTTACATAATTAATATAAATATATAGACGATCATGAAGTACTACTTGTTTAAAATTTTATTAGTATAATTTTTAGCATTTAATTATTTATATTAATAATTTTTATATCATATTATTACTTAATTAATTTAATTGTGACGAGCACAATTTCATTTTCCAAAAGTTCTGTTTAAAAGTCAAAACATCTTAAAATATTTAATATGGTTAATATGGTTAATATGGTTTTTAACCATAATCATATAGTTCCAACCCACACAACCCATATTAAAAATGGTTAATATGGTTTTAGTTCTTAAATGGAACCATAACCATATTTTGAAAACCAAAACCAACCCATAACCATATTTTGCCAGGCCTAATATTCACATATCTAAACTATTCTAGCTATTACTAGATTACATCTGCCGTATGGCATTCTCAAAATCTTTCTTGGCAAGACTGACAATAATATCACGACTAATAATATGTCGGGTCTGCCCTTCTTCTATCGAATACCCAGCTACTTGCTGCTGGAAGTCCGCATGAGAACTCCTATGTATATAGGACATCTTTTCTATCTTCTGTTTCTCCTGCTTGAGCTCAAAGACTTCATTTTTCAGCTCGTGGACCTTTTCCTTAGCTAAAATTCGATCATCATGCTCCTCTTCCCACATACCCTCCATATTAGTCTTGTCCTCCCGGACAGCTTAAAGTTCCTCTTTTAACTCCTTTACTTCCTTACAATACTGGACATTTCTATCTAATACTGACATGAATAATGCCTTCATTAACTCCCCCGTAGTCAACTCTTCTGTAGGTGCTATCTGGTCAAAAGACATCATATCCACCTCTTCCTCTAACATGCCATCAAACACAGACATGTAGTCTAAGTTGTCCGAGTCTCCAGACTCGATTGCCACTACTTCGGGTTCTACTGCTATGGGATTTGGTAGTATCTCAACTCGATTTACCGAATCCTCGCTTACTACATGTATATCTCTATACATTTCGTTTTCTCCTGACATCTACAACAAAATAATATAGTTTGATTAGTACACGTCAGTAGAATAATAAAAACAAATAACATAATTATAATGCATTTTTATAGGGTTACTTTCCATCTTTTACTTCTTTATCTTTTCTTAAGGTTATGACTTAAGGTTCTAATTTCCCCCTTAAGTTTTATAACTTATGCTCTGATACCAACCTGTAACGCCCCCAAATCCGGGTATCTTCTAACCCGACATATGGTGCTATACGGTACTACCATTCATACATTTATTCAATTGAAAAGCCTCAAAAGAACGAGCATGACTTCTATATATTCAAAGTAATATTTACATCTCCCAGGCTCTATACCCATTACAAAGGTTCTTTGTCATAATATCAATTACATTACAACAATAAACCTATACTATTACATAGACCGATTAACGATCTGCCTTATCCTTTCCTTTATTCTTATTCGATCCTTCAGGACGTTCAGTCTTAGCTGCATTCATATGGTTCAAGCATGAGTGAACATAACTAGCTCAACAAGTATGACAATTTCAATAACAAAGTGCTTGACACATAAGAATCATATATCTTCAATAACTGAACAATAGTTATGAAGCACTACTATTGATAATTCAAAATAGCACTTCATCTTTCTTTCAAACTGTTTCACAATGAATAATATCCAGTAAAACATAAACTCCAGTCCAAGACCTTGAGTATTTCATTCTTTCTTTGAAAAGGACAACTCGACACTAAGTCCGTAAGTCCGGTATTACTTACGAGCACTTCTAGGTGATCAGCCTATAGTACTCTATGTTGATCAACACTACATTCATTAAACGTATGTACGTTTAATTTGTGGCAACCTCACGTGCCTGTCGTATACCGACAAAACATTTGTTTATCATACTTAGTCTTCTTTGGAAAACCATATCGAGTAGTTGACAAAAGATAACAACATTTAATAACAGTTGGGTAGATTATCAATAATCCACCAAATGCATTAAGTCTAGCCGAAAGAATTGGCTTTAACTTTATCATACATCAATTCATGCGTAAGGATACATGAATTACAAAGCTTGTTCAGATTTAACTGAGACAAGGGTTAAAATACTTGCCTTTAGCGTCTGCTATGGTATAATTACTTTATGTTCGAGTCATTCAAGTCTCTACAATACATGATCACATAACGCCTCACATTAGGTTATATATAATCAAGTATGTATATGACTATATCTTACCCTTCATCTCAATCTAATCATGGATTAGATTTATTTACAATCAATTCCGGCTTGTCTTTCTACTTGCATTCATATTTGAATAGATTATCATCAACCTTTATGTACTATCCTTAAGGTTTAACAAAGTTTTAACAATGTTACTTCAAGTTCCTTAAGGTAGGTTCACTTTGAATTAATCTCATTCATTGCTTTGTGCTTATAATTATTCTTTACTAACTTTGATCGAGGATCAGCGCAATACCTGGTCATATAATAAAGCTTATCTCATGATGCGGGCAGAAGTTAGCGATAGTTAGTAACCCGACCTTAGTCTTTGCTTGGCGCCATTCTTCACTCTCTTATTCGCGCCACGGCGTGACTTTGTAGTGTGCTTGTGCACTGTATATGGCGCTGCAGTGCCACCAATATACCTTGGGTTGGCGCCGCGGCGCCAACTTTGTGCACCAGAAAATTTTGAGAGTTTGTCAACTTTGCGAACTTCCCGGCCTCATAACTTCTTCGTTATAAGTCCGAATTGGCTCGTTCAAAAGCCTACGGTTTACAAATTACATCCTCTATATGTTCATGCAAGAATTTTATCTATTTGACTTTGTTTTATAAAAATTCACCTATTGGTTCTTTTTTAACGAAAACGATAAACGTTCGTGAACGTTCAACGCTCGTTTCTTCGTTCTAAGTCGGCATTCGGTCATTTTCGAGTCCGCAACTCTATAATGCCAAATATGACTTGTATCTATCGAAAACCAATGTTTTCGAGTTTAAACAAAAAATTTGACTTTTATTCTGAGAACTTCACGAATTCGACGATTATCGTCCAATCGTGCAATTTCCAGCAAATCTTCATTACTTATGATTTGTTCATTACTTCAAATGAATTCAATTCATCATGTGAACATCTCAAAATACTTATTAGAACAACTTATTTTTTCCATGTTGGATTTTGACTTATTCTTACATGAGCTTATAACTTATTAAAGTATAAATTACTTATAGCTTCATTGTTCATGACTTATGATAATTAAAGTCTTTTAATCATCATCCTTATATGTTCTCAACATATAGTTTCATTCATGTATACATGTTTATACAAATTCTTTACTTTCATACAACCTTTTAAGGTAAACTCATAACAAGTTCATATAACTTCTTCATAAGTTTATAACTTATGCCAGTTTAAATGACTTATTTCTGACTTATGCGGCTTAAGTCCATTGATTAATCATTCTTCTTACTTCTTAACATCCATGTTCCTTAATCCATACTTTTCTTATCAGCCTATCATGGAAGAGATAGAAGATTAATGGACAAGAAGTCTTACCCTTGAAGTTCTTTGGAATAAGTCTTCTTCTTCTTCTTCTTCTTCTCACAAATGGAAGTAGCTTATTCTTACTTATTCTCTCTAACACTTAAGCACTTTGTAAGTTATTAGATTAGTTGAACAAGTAGCAAATGGCTAGCAAGCTCCTTCCATTTATAGAATTCCCAAGGTTAGGGTAGTTTAGTCATTATGCTATCCCACCTCCTTAAGCCACCTCCTTACTATTCATTATTTGATAATCACAACACTTATTTCTTTCTTGGCCATTACACCAAAGTCTTGGTCATCACACATAATACTTGATTACCAAGATTAACTATATTAACATGGTTTGCCCCATGGGTCACTACAACTCATTGGATCCTAGCTTGGGCTTAGATTAACATAACTTTTGGGCTTGTATTAATTCCTAACAAATCCTACAAGTCCAATACTATTGCTCAATACATAAAACGTATTGTCTATGTATCATTCTCGTATTCTAACTCGTATACAAATTCATTATAAACGATTTTCCATCATTCATACAAACTCGTATAATACTTCGTATTATACTCGTATTCATTACCTCGTACAATACTCACGTATCACACGATTATTACTTAACTCTTTAATAATTCGCTTTCCTTAACATTCTAAATTTAAGTCCGCAAGTGAAATATTACGTTTTCTATACTTAGATTATTATTACATAATCCATCTTACCTTGACATTCTATCATTACATATTTCTTGGAAATTCAAAAATAATTCCCGAGCAAATACCGATGAATAGTATTTTTCAAAAATTTCTTGGAAAACTTTCATTTTCGTCTTGGAAATTCAAATAGTTTAATTCCTTCACGTAGCTAAAATACTACGACATTCCCACATCAATTTTATTATTATTGACAACCATCTTGATAACACATAGAATATAATTTTATTTATTATTTAATTCAATAAAATTATTTTACAATAAAATCCGAATTTCTCGGTCGTTACAAAGACTTTTTATTATTAAACCTATTTAACATGCAACATTTTATTTTATTTTTTTAAAATAATATTTTTTTGTGTTTTTTATGTTCTTATTTTTAATTGTAATTTTAATAAAATTGTGTTTTGCAAAATTGGAGAGTAAGGCCCTAGCTTGCACCAAGTCTTGTATTAGTCCCCCAATTACCTACAGTTTTGTCAGTCCAATTCTACAATCGATAACAATAAACAGGACAGTAAAGCCCCAGTTTACACCGAGTCTTGCACAAGGCACCAACTTACGCCAAGTCTTGTCAGCCTATTTATTGCAATCGAAAAGCACATACAAGTTTAAATTAAGATCAACTTGATTGAAATAAATATTAAAAAATATTAGAAAATAATTTCCCGACAACGACGCCAAAAATTTGTTGATTGATTTCACAATCAATAAATACATGTAAATATACATGGTCAACAAACAATATAATAATAAAAGAGTTGTCGATCCCACGAGGAATTAATTCTAATATTTTCTAAATACTAATTTTATAACAAGCCAATTTAATTTTAACTTTCCAAATATTCATTAACAACCATGGATAATACAAGTAAAGAAAAAGATTAGAGAAAAAAAAACTCTTATGAAGGTTTCCATTGCCAGGCCTCCTTCAATTCCTTGCCTCCATTGGTGTTAAAAGGGTTTGTTGCACTAGAGCTCCATCTTTGAATTCTAGCCGTCGCGATAAAAAAATTAATTTTCTAGGAGCCATTCAACAAGTATTTATAGGCCTCCTAATTTCTTAACCCATAAAAATAATAAATCCTAGTCTTAATAGAAATAATAATTTAAATTACATTCAAATTGGCTAAAAAAAGTCAAAAAACCAACTCTAGCCGTGTACTAGTGCACTAGGCACTAGGAGCTAGGAATAACTCTATCCAGGCGCACTAGGCGCTAAACTAGGACTATGAATTTACAAAAATTCCATTCAGCTCCAATTTTAATAATTTTTAATTCTTTTCTTCTCCCAAATGAACAATTTTTCCCTCCAGCTCCATCCTACAAAAAATAAACACAAAAACCAATATAAAGATACTAAAAAAATACTCAAAGATAACAATAATTAAGCTTAACAATACTATATTCGTAGGTATAAAACCCACTCATCACATGATGCATTTAAATTTTGAAAATAATAAATCTTATGACTATTAGTAATTTTTAGGTAGTTTATGATATTCATAATTATAATGACATAAACTAAATGAATTCATATTTAAAATATTTGAAATTGACTTTTAAAAAGTCAATATTGATCTTATAACTTGGAACAGAGAAAATATTACTTTTAGCGACTCTTTCTGTGACACAATTGTTTGGGATGAATTATATTATTTTGCTAATTATTTGTGATGAATTATATTTTGTAGCTAAATGTAATAGTTATATCGTTGAATGTGTATTGGGAGAAATTAGAGAATATGTATAATTAAACATGCACAAAAAGCCCTGGGCCTTTGGCCTGACCTTGATTTGGTCTGTGGAACGGTTAAGCCCGACCTGGTGGGCTGTAAAAAGGCTATTGTCTAGATGTAAAAATTTGGCTTGGAACGACTTGGCTAAAAACTTGTAATACTCGTGAATTTTATAAATAATATTAGTAATGAAAATAAAGGTGTTTGAAAATTATTGAGTGCATGTATGTATATGTTTCATGTAACTTAATAATTCAAATTGAATTGAATTGAGTATGAGATAATTGAAAAACATAGTGATGAAAATGATAAACTTGGTTATAAGTAATTAAGCTTAAGTGTTAAGCCTTGTGTGACATAATTAACTACTTAATTGGATTAATTAAGAGATTATTTAATAATGAATTGGACTATGGGATATAGCCAAGCCAATGTGAATAAATTTCAAGTATTAGGAGTTTGACCTAAATAATTGGTTTGATAGATTAATGTTTAAGCCCAAGTTGTATAGCTAATTTCATCTAGCCCAATTCAAATATTATTTGAACTAACCCAATGTACATGGATCATATGAATATTTGTATATATATGTGTGTGAGAATATATTAGTTAATATGCATATATATTGTAGACACTCGAAATTTTGTTTTCTTGTTACTTACCATGCAGGAGGGCAAAAATATTTTTTACACCCCGGAGATAGCCCCGGAGGACTACAGTAAAAATAAAACCCCAGAGACAGCCCCGTTGGATATTAAATCAAACCTCAGGGACAACCCTGAGGAAAGAAGGAATCAATATCTGTAAGACCCAAGAGATAACCCCGAGTGACAGCCAAAAGCCACCTTAACCCTGAAGACAACCCCAGGAGAAAAATGAGGGAATGTTGACAACTTAACATAAAAAAAAATAGTCATCTAGCTGCAGAAAAGGTCACAAGGTGCCATCGCAGCAATCTCGAGTGCAAATTGCGCAAGACAACTTAACAGACCGCCTACAAAGGCTTGAATATGCTATTCTGGTCATGGACCCATCTTCTTGGATTTGGAAAAGGTCAAGCCCTATGTCATTGCGTAGCTCTTGGAAAGAGATTTTCGGAATGGTATGACACACCTCCATAGGATTCTCAGATCGTAAGATATGAAAGCTTCAAGCCGACTACATGTTGATTGAGGGAACACACTTATATCTTGCTTGGTAGTGGTTAGATTTAGTTTTTAACCATTCAATTCTTGTAAATAGTCAAGAATTGAGATGTATTGACTAGATATGTACTAGATCTAGCTTTAAACTGGTTTATAAAAGCTATAAAATTTGAACCGTTGAGCTAGAATGTCTAAGACCTGGATAAATCTAGTTTTCTTTCTAGTTTTTATAAATATTTAGCAACCACGTGACCCTAGATCTGTATCTAGAGGGAATAGGAAGCTTATTTACTCGCGTACAAGGATTTTGCCGATAAATCACTTGTTCGAGTAAAGTTTGTAAGATATATATGTTTTTTTCAGTATCTATTGCATACAAGCTTTTAAATGATATGATGTGAGCCAAGGAACCATTCAGATAATGATTTAATCAATGAATCTAAAACTCGATTCCCGTGATGGACTTGTTTAAGTTGTATAGCCAGCTTGCAACCCTAAGAAATAAAGTAACCACTACCAAGCAAGATATATCTACTCGATTCCCGTGATGGACTTGTTCGAGTAAAGCTTACATAGGATTACATAGGATTACATAGGATCACCCCTAAGAAAGATAAATAAAGTAAACAAAAGACAAAGGACAGAAATACATAGGAAAAGAAACATGAAAATTTCCCAGTGTTGACAGGTGGTGATTCTGCTGGGGACAGTAGAGGGCTTAAGCCACATTTTAATATTTTCAATTCTCTTTTATCTGTATGTGTGTAAATTCTTGCTTTACATTGAATGAATGCGAATGAATAATTATTTACTGTTGGGTGTAATCTAATTAAGCACGACACACAAGTATACGTGATCAACAAGTAATATAATGATAAGTTAAGTATCGTTCCCACAGAGGCAAATATCAATTTTAATCTAACAATTACCAGCTTTGTATTTCTTGATTTTATTAAACTAACTAATTTAATGATAAAAATAATGAAAAACTAATAAGCAAAATAAAAATCAACTAACAACCACAAATTTTACTCAGATAATGGAGAATTAAGCCTACAACATCACTTTATACTTCAATCAGATTATAACACTTCCTTTTAATTCAATTTAACTATTCCATTTCATTAATCAAGAAAACGAAAGTAGAAATAGCATTCTCTCGATGCACTAAACCCATATCAATTTAAATCCATAAATGATAGAATTAAGTTGAACACCTTAATTAACTAATTCACTATATCTCTATGTGAATTACAGTTAAAGAAGGTTTAAATTCCAAGTTCTCATATGATTACATGCGATGCATAGGTATATCTCTATCCTAAACATAAATTATGAATTCCATCAAAATGCAAAAATCACAAACAAATGCTATTATGACTAAGTCTAAACTCATATTTCATCTCTTGAATTCATTCAAGTTCACATAGAATTGGTGATCAAGCAACTCATAGATTACGCACAAATCATAATAGATGAACTAAAAAGTAGCATCATTGAATTAAACTAAAAGCATGATAATCCTCATTATACATAAAGATGCATCATAGGCTTAATAAGATAAATTAGTTCATAACTAATGAAACAAAAACTGAATAGATCAAACAAATCAACATCCCAATTACATAACTAAAATTAAAGTAAAAGAACAATAATAGAACCACCCTTTTCTTCACTTCAAGTTGTAATCTTCGAGTTCCTTGCTCCTTGCTCCAATTCCTCCACAATCTTCAAAACTAGGGCTTAAAAGTTGTTGTGATGATTGAGTCTTGAATTCCTGAACAGAGTTGATGAAGTGTTTGTTATTGTTGTAACGACCCCAAAATTCATGCAATTTAATTCTCGACTTCGGTCGTTAATAATAAATTCAACCTCTAATTTTACATCATTAAACGATATTACAACCATTGAAATTTGCGGAATAATTAAAATTTTCTATTACAAACTATCTCCGTTCCCAAAACCTTCAACATTTACATCTAAATTTCTCAGAATCATTTTAATACTACAATAATTTACATCGCGAAAAAATATTACAATTCAACATTGATACATTATTCGGAACCTTAAACATGGTTCAAATAATAATAACACAACCAAAGTGTATAAATCTTTAAGTATCATATCTGATTCATGTCTTTCAAGTAACAGTAACACATAACTTTACCTTGAATCTTGAACCTACAAAAGTGGTTATTTACAAGGTTGAGCTCGACGACCAAAGAAAATCTAACAGCTTTTCACATCACATAGCATATAATAACATGCTCAACATATAACATACATGCTACAATTCATATATTGTATAAAGATTGAGTCCTTACTCAATCAAAGATGCTTTAATCAATCAACATAGTCATAAATTGACTTTAACATTTCATACTTTCAACATATATATAACACATCATGCTCTTTGCAATAAAGATTTAAAACAGTTAATCATCAAGTTCACATAGCAAATAGGAATTGAAAGACTTGCCTTGATTGTTGTTTACCAATAACAGTTTAACAGCTTACAGATATTTGCACTTCACGTACCCTACACAATTATATAATCATTCACATTAACTATTAGTCACATAGCAACGCATAGTAGTTGTAATGTAAACTTTACTCTACATCTCATAACCTTTCCTATTATCAATACACAATGTTCAATTTTATTGTGTTAACTTTCGACTTATAGCTCACTATATTTCATATTTGAAGTTCATTCAAGTGTTTAAGTCTTGCTAGGAATCATTATTAGTTTTATATTAAACCCATTTCATACCTTATAATGTTCATTTCATTTGACTTAAAACACTTTTTACGTTCATTAACATTTGTTACGGCGTTTCGACGTTCATTCGTCACACGCCCGATTTGTCTCCATTGTGTGTGCTTAGTATGCATATACAACTTATCTAATATATCATTTATTAATGTTAAGAATCATTATACTTCATAATATTCATGTTCTATAACTTAGAACAACATCTTTTGTAACGCCCTGGAAAATCGAATATTTTGTAATTACTTTTAATAATGAATAAAATAATATTATTTATTATTATTACGTGTTGATAAGATGAATGTCATTCTATAACCTAGAAATGTCGAAATGTCGTAGTATTTTAACTACGTGAGAGAGTTAAGGTGTTTGAATTTCTAAGACGAAAATAAAAGCTTTCCGAGAAATTTTCTGAAACACTATTCATCGATTTCTGGTCGGGAATTATTTTTGAACTTCCGAAAAATATGCAATATTATAATATCAAGGCGATATTGATTATGTAATAATAACCTAAGTATGGAAAACGTAATATTTCGCATGTGGACCTAAATTGAGAACGTTAGGTTTATTAAGCGTAAAGGAAGAAAGTTATGATCGTATAATGTGTATACATTGTATGAAGTGATGAATGTAAGTATAATATGACGTATTGTACTATTATGTATGAAGAATGAGATAACGTATATTAAGAATTAATATACGAGCTAGTATACGAAGATTATATGCGGGGTATATATATGTTAAGTTGGTTAACTAAAGATAATGGACTTATAGGATTATTAGCATAATAAGTATAAGTCCAATATAATGTGACAATCAAGCCCAAGTGTTTGATATATCATTAGTCCAAACTATGTAGTATAAGCCTATTAAGAAAGTAGTTAGATTAATTAACCAAGCCCAATAAGAAGCCTTGATCCATGGGTCAAACCAAGTAGGAAGTGGGTAAGCTTGATGGGCAAGGATTATGTGTGATGACCAAGTACTTTATGTGGTTAGCAAGTAGACTTAGAGGTCAAGCAATGAATAGTAAGGAGGTGGAGGATGAGGAGGTGGAATGAGGAGGTGGAAATGAGGAGGTGGGATATAAATAGAGAAGCCACAATTCATTTGTTGGTTGTTCAATAATCATCCAACTCTTCTCATTTATAAGCTACTTATTTGGTAGAGCAAATAAGCACTTTTAAGTTAAAGTTAGATTTTCCAAGAAGAAGAAGTTAGACTTCAAAGGTAATGATCTTGTGTCCAATGTTCTTTCATCTCTATTATAATAGGATGATAAGGGAAGTGTTATTAATGAACATATATGTTGAGATCATGTAATAAGTTAATAAGGAATGAACTTAAGCCGAATAATTTGGATAAGCAACTTGAACATTAATAAGTTGCTAGAACCATAAAGAACTTATCATATGTTGTCATATGATGATTAGTATGTTGAATATAGCATAAGAATATTGATTAGTGGACTTAAGTTATTAATAAGTCATGAGCATGAAGATTTATAGTTCATAAGATAAATAAGTCATTGACTTATGAGAATAAGTCAAAACCTACTTTGATTATAAGTTGGTGTAATAAGTAACTTGTGATGATCATATGTTGGTTGAAATCCTTTTAGAATCATTAAGAAGGTAGTTTTTTCGGAATTCATACGATTGGACGATTATAGTCGAATTCGTAAAATTCTCGGAATGAAAGTCGTATTTTGTGTTTGAAGTTGGAAACGTTTGTTTTTGATGGAGACAAGTCATATTTGGCATTATAGAGTTGCGGACTCAAAAATGACCGGATTTCGACTTAGAACGAAGAAACGAGCCTTGAACGTTCACGAACGTTTATCATTTTCGTTAAAAATGGACTAATAGGTGAAATTTTAGCAAACGAAGTCAAATAGATAAAATTCTTGCATGAACGCATAGAGTATGTAATTTGTGAACCATAGGCTTTTGAACGGACCAATTCGGACTTATAACGAAGAAGTTATGCGTCCGGAGTTTCGTGAAATTTTCAAAATTTTGCAAACTGTCTGAGGCACAGAGTCCGCATCACGCAATGACTCACGACCTTAAAGCCCGCCAACATGAATGATGGGGCGGGCACCTGCATACTACTAACTTCGCGTCATGGCGTGAGATGCAGAGAGTTAAGTGTGGTAATACCATATTTCCACAAGAAATTGCTAGAAAAGAATGTCTTCAAGTATAGAATGAAAGGGGACTTGATAGTAATGAATTAAGGTATATGCATAACGTTGTTAAGACATTGTAAGACACTAATGAATGATGATTAAGAGTTAATAATCAAGCAAAGATGAATGAAACATGAATGACGTAATGAAAGCCAGAAACCCATAATAGTAGATCTAAGTCAGGATTTACATTGAGAAGAAGGGTAAGATATAATAGTATACATACTTGATTATATATAACCTAATGTGGTATGTTATATGATCATGCATTGTAGAAACATAGAGACTTAAAGTGTACGTGTGTTAATCAGTAAGCAGACGTTGAAGGCAAGTATTCTAACCCTTGTTCCAGTTCAGTCTGGACAAGTTTTGTAATTCATGTATTCTTTCATATGAAGTTTTGAACGATGAAGTCTAAAGCCAATTCTTTCGGCTAGACTTATATTATGATTCTGTCAAGCATGATTTATGTTTACCGAGTTATATTGGTATGGTTTTCAATCGAGGACCAAGTATGCTAAAATGTTTTTGTCGTTTAACAACAGGCACGTGAGATTGCCACAACTTAAACGTATACACGTTTAATGAATATAGTGTTGATCAACATAGAGTACTATAGGCTGATCACCCAGAAGTGCTCGTAAGCTATGCTGGACTTACGGACTTAGTGCCGGGTTGTCCTTTTCAAAAGAAATTATGAACTGCTCATAGTTCCGAGCCTTAGTTGATATTTTATTAAATATTGTTGTTGGAAAACATTTTAAATGAAAAGAAGTGCTATTTTGAATTATCGATAGTACTTCGTAACTATTGTTTGTTACTGAGGATATATAAGTTCTATATCTTAAGCATGTTGTTTATTAGAATTGTAGTACTTGCTGAGCTAGTCATGCTCACTCTTGCTTGAACCATATGAACACAGCCAAAATCGAGCGGATTGAAGGCTCGGGCAAAGATAAGGGCAAGGCGAAGACGAACCCTTAGCTTAGTATGTAATAGAGTAGTTCAATGATTGTAATATATTGAATATTATGACAAGAACAAACGAATGGGTTACAAAGAACCTGGGAAATGTAATATTATTTTGAATATATAGAAGTTATATTGGTCCTTTTGAGACTATTTCATGGAATGAATGAATGAATGGTAGTACTGTGTAGCACCATCTGTCGGGTTGGAAGATACCCGGATTTGGGGGTGCCACATCTTTTGTTGTCAAGAGCACTACACTTGCATACGTACATGCCCGACGCCCTTCGATAGCCCCCGAAAACATAACAGTCCTACAAATGACTATTTTGACCCCTGTTCCCGACCTCAAATTGAAATACTTAAAGAATAAAAGTTGTAGGTCTATTCGTCTTCGTTCCGGATCATCTTGAATCACCTCAATCGGAGTTCGTATGAAAAAGTTATGGCCGTTTTACCAAACTAGGTTAAAACAGTCACACCTTGCACACTAGGGGCGCGGCCGCGCCCAATTCCTTCATAGTTTGAGCACACCCGCGCGACTTGGAAACGCCCAGCAGATTTTGTAATGTTTTTACTTCAAACCTTCATAACTTTTTTGTTTTAAGTCGAGAATTAGTTGGTTTTCGATTCTATGAACTCGTGAAACACTGAACTACTCATATACAGAATAATTTTAACATTTCAAAAACTTTAACAAATCAAGTTAAGGGTTCCAATTCAATGTTCATACTATATTTTTATGTTTTAAACACATTTAGCGAATTCATTCACTACGAATTTGTTTTACATCCGTTTTGTCTCGTTCAACTTGGGTTATTTTTGTTTTTCATCACACTAATCAATTTCAGATTATATCATGAATTCATAATCAATTTTTGATTCCAAAACAAATCCTAATGTACAAATATCTATAAAACTCAATTTCTTCTTGTTTAATCATACTTTCATGAACTTGATCACCCTAAAAACCACTTTTAGATGTTATAAAATGGGTTATACCAACCCATAAACATATTTATTCAATAATTTATCAAATCATACAACTAAATAACTTCTATAGAAAACTCAAGAATAAAGGTTTGAGGTTTTAGAATTGATTCTTATTTTGAATCTTCTTTAACATTGATAGAGGATAAAAATGGCTTGACTAATCCTTCTTTTCTTCCTTGATTCTCCAACTTTCTTTCTCTAACTTACAGAGAATTCTCTCCCTTTCTCCATTTCTCTCTTCTGTGTTCTTCTTCCCTTCTCAGGCTTAAGCCAAAATTTCTTACGTAAAATAAAACAGACGCAAGAATAAACATAAAACGTATAAAACAGTCATAATAATAAATATACTAATTATGTAATATTTATTATATTATATTATATTATTATTTTTTTTTAATTCAAAAGCCATAAGGCTTTGTTTGGCAAAACCAATTAAAATAAAGACTTAATCATTCCTTAAGCCTTGTTTGGCAAAACAAGATTAAAATAAGAATTTAAAAAGCTCTAAGGCTTTGTTTGGTAAAACCAAATTAAAACTCTTTTAATCTATTTTCATAAGTCATATTTATTGTCACACTTTATTTAAATAAATTCCCATATTCAAATTAAATTAAATCTAATAATAATTTATTAAATCCATTTACCACATAAACCAATAAAATAAAATTATAATTATAATTTTATTTAATAAATTAACACATCACTTTAATTACAAAAATAAAATTAAATAACATTATAACAAACTATATAATCCTTAATAACTCCCTAATTTAGTTATTGAGTTAAATTAGAGTATTATCTCATAAATTTAATTCATCACTCTTTTATCTTAATTAAGTTAATTTCTATAACTCATGAATTATTTACTTACTAATAAATAATCCAACAAATATCTACTAAACAACAAACACATCAATTAAAAATATTTATTTAATTCAATAAATATTTGAAATTATAAATAAAATTCTAGATTGTTACAATTGTAATTGAATACGTCCTCTTTCAAGTCCCAATCACGTCCAAAGTCCACAAAGTCATGCCACCACAGTAGTGAAATTGCATATGCGATATATATATATATATATATATATATATATATATATATATATATATATATATATATATATATATATATACATTTCAAAGTCCTACACAGAGTTTACTTCATGGAAGTTGATTGTCTATATATATATAAAAGCAAAGAAATGCCACGAAGTAAACTCCAGGCCAGACAAATATATATATATATATATATATATATATATATATATATATATATATATATATATATATATAATATTCTATGCATTTACCGCTTATATATATATAAAAGCAGTAAACTCTCTGGATATTCTATCTAGGCTCAATCGAGTTTCGAGTTCGATGATATATATATATATATATAAACAGTAAACGCTCCAGATATTCTATCCAGGCTTATTAGATTACGAAAATCGAGGATATATATATATATATATAAGTAAGAAAAAGCCACGAATCAACGATTTGGGCGTACCCACTCGACGAGACTCTCAATGTCAGTGTATATTTGTTGACTTGTTCATATTTTATCCTTAATATTTTGATGATGACTTGATTTTTGTACTAAATCATTTATTGTGAAATTTCAGGGAACTTGATAAAAGGATCCTTGATGATTTGTTCAAAGTAATTGAAGACATTTGTGTCCTAGAATTTAATGTAAGGTCGTTGAAAATATTTGATTTTTCAATTCAAGGCTCTAAGGTCATTTTATGTGCATTTAACATGATAAGTATTTTATGCATGCTTAAAATGAAATGAAATGTTAACTAATCTGTGATTTGCAAAATTAAAGGGATAACATATATATGTGTATTAGCATGTATGCTAAAAATCTTGGAACAATTCAAATGTTGTTATCACTTTAATATCCGAGATAATCCTATTTCAATGGGATAGTTAAATTAGCATTATACATATGTGAGGAGTTCTAATGGGCATCAGATTTTTTGTGCATATCTCATAAATGCTAAAATCTTGGGAAAGATAAAAAGAAGCTGTTTTGATAGCTTGTGACGACTGTTTTACAAAGAATCATGATTACACTCAAAATCATTTTAGTGGGTTATCTTATTGAAGGAGTCAAGCAACGTAATGATTATCCTGGAAAGTTTTTGATATCGTGATTAATACTTGTCGTTTATTACGAAACTGACATTAAGTGTTTTTTTCTAAAAATTGAGTGATATATGGCAATTGGTGCGGAACTATTATTTCACTTTAATAAGTTATGTTTGTAGAAGTCAAACAGATAAGGAGCTATCTTGAGAAATACACTGAATTATATCTTTGATTTGTTCCTAACAGAAATGATATTTGATTATTAGAATAGAACTTATTTGTTGGCAACGATAATATTTTTTGGCTATAAAAATTAATTGAGATATCAGTTTATAAATACAACACACAAATTATCTTGCACTGTTATACATTGAAAATCTATTCTATCATATTTGGTGAAATCATACCAGCTGCTGTGCAATTAAAATTCATATTATTTTCAGCGAATTTTCGTGAGCTTTAAATTGGTGATATCTCTTTACTCTTTGATCATTGTATATATTAGTTGAGTCTTATATTGTTAAATTATTTATTTTCTTTGATCATTAGACCTTTATATTTGTAATCTTTTTATATTAGACTAAGTGTTTTCTAAAGATAATTTAATCAAAGTGGATTAAGAATTGTTTACAAAAAGGTTCAAGGAAGCATAAGTGCTTAAGGAGTGCATTGGTGCACAAGGAACAAAATTGCTCAAGTGAATTTTATAATTCAAGTTTTTGAAAGAATTTGTTTTGTAAAAGGAGTCAATTTAAAGAAATAAAGTGATTCTCCAATACTAGTTGGTATTGGATGTAAGACCCCAACTGTTGTGAATAAAGATTATTTCTTTCTCAAAATATATTTTTGAATATTATGGTGTGGATTTGATATAATGTTATAGTTGTGGGTAATATTTATAAATTTTGCAAAGTAAGCAAATTGTTATAAAATATTCGAATGGTCGAGGAATATTCATTTTAACATGGAATATTCGTACGATGGCATAATCATTGGTGGACCTAACAACGGAAGTATTGTCGGAGTTAGAAAATGACAGAAATAACTTTTTATAAAAATAACGGCAAAATTTTTACCGTTAAACTATTGAAATACCCAGTGGTAAAATTACAGTAATACACGTGGTTGCATAGTAACATACGTTATTGTACAGTATCTTTGATTATTGATGCTTACGTGAAAAGTCACTCAGTTATATTCAATTATTGCCACAGTAATTGCTGCATAATATCTCTCATATTATTGATTCAATTATTGTCACAGTATCATCTGCAAAATATTTTATATTATTAAATTAATAATTGAGACGACAAAGTTATTCATATTATTATTTGCATTATTGACGATGTCTAGAAAGTTTTGTCGAGAAAAGGGGTTTGGTCACCTATTTGCGCGCCAATAGGAAAAAATCCTTAACGGAAAGCCCCCTTTTTCCTGAGAATGATCTGGTTGTTAAATATTATGAGTTATAATATTAATGATGAATAAGTTCGTGTTGATTAAAGATGGTTGTTCATTTAGTTTTTTTTAATTCTTCCGTGACCCAATTACCCTCAAATGAGGTAATTATGTGATGTGTTGGTTTTTTTTATTATTGACCAAATGGGCAATTAATCGGATAAATGAGCAATTAATTGCTATTGGTTCACATGCAAATTACTTTTGGTTCACATGTATGGAACTATTTATTCACATGCATGTACTATTAGGGGAGGTTGTGTAAGATTGATAATACTTGAAGGACTAAATTAAAACTGGAGGTATAGATGAAGGTACTATACTGTAATAATTCGAGCTCCTAAATGTGTAATTATCAAAACAATGTTTTCCTATAAATAAAAGATCATTCTTCTTTCATTCTCACCAATTCACTAAGACTCACAAGAGCAAATATAGAGAGATAAACTATAAAAAGGAAGAAGAAGAGTATTCTGCTACTTCACTATTGCAGTATCCATCCTTCTACTAAGGTAAGAGATATTACTTTTGTTGAATATTCGTATGAAATAATATTTTCTTCCATACTCTGTAGTATGTAAGTAATATTATTTCTTTTTCGTATTCCTAATTCTACACTCATTTTATTAAATTATTGCTTCTATACTCCGTGAAATTAGTAGAATATCTTTTAAATTTATGCTTCATCTAGTATCGTTTCACAAGGATATTTTTTTTGAACATTCTTGTTAAATTTTAAGCTTTTCATGCCAAAGTACTATTCACGGGATACTATTCATAAAGTAGTATTCATAGGGTACTATTCATGATATACTATTCACGGGGTACTATTCAAAAAGTACTATTTGTTAGAGTTTATACCCTAGAGGCCAATTATTTGATATAATTGCTTAACATTTTGATATTATATTTGATTGAATAAATGAATGATTTTATTATGGTTTTATTGTTAGGTTTGTAATATTCATAACGCAATCAAATTGCATAAATTAGCGGAAGCGAGTAAAAATCAGAGTTTAAAAAATTTACAAACCATATACCCGGATCATCCTTTATGCATAATTATTAATTAAACGAAAAAGATGAATAAGAATCATACCCTTGAAGATCGAGCTTCCTCAGGTACAAGTTCACCTCCAATCCTTTTCGCGTTCAACTTGAATCCACCGGGTTTGGTTCCTTCCTTTGATCAACATTAGCCACCCAAGCGTTTGGCCTCTAGAGGTGATCCACCAAGGAAGAAGAAAATTCAAGAAGATGGGTGTTTATGGCTCAAACCCTAGTTTTTCCTATCTCTATAGAAAAAGGGTACTCTCCAACAAATTGGAATTATTACGTTGTAAAAGTCAACAACCCATACCCACCCATAATAAGACTCCTCTTATTTATAGATGTGGGCAACCCATCTTAACAATTAAGGAATTGGGTTTTATTTAATTAATTAAATTCTTTTAATTAATTAAGCTCCCTAATCTTATTAGGGATAATTAATTAAACTCCTTTAACTAATTTTCCTTCCTAATCCAATTAAGAATAAATGAGAGTACTTATATTAAATTAATTCCTAAACTCTTTTAGAAATTAAAATAATAATAATTGTAATAATATTAATAAGACTCCTCTTATTAATTTATATTTAATATTTCTAAAATATTAAATAATAAATATTAAGCTATTTAATTTATTCTATCACCATAGATTAAATTAAATATACATAACATATTATTACGATTATGCCATTTACTTCTTAAATAATTATTCTTCCTTTTATGGTGTGACCCTTTAGGTTCTCCATATTAAACCTATTTGTGAATAAATAAATCAATTAGAACAATTCTAATCTTATTTAAATAAATAAATTAAACAATTAATTTATTTAAATAATATTTATTCTACAATAGGGATAAGCCTCCCTAGCGATTAACGACTTTCCAGATAATATAGATTTCAACATTAATCATAAAAGAACCTTTGAGTAAATAGTTACCGTACAATTCAATCCTTCCACCATACAATGTCCCAATTAAATATAAGACATGGAATTACTCTCAAGTCTTATTTTATTTAATTATATGTATTTCGATCCTTAAATGCACAACTCCAAATAATGTAAATTAGAAACTCCTTTCTAATTTCATTCTGCCTTGGCCAAGGACTACTGGGGTTGTCATTATCGAATCAAATAGGACATTTCTCTTCTTTTTTAGAAGTGGTAGATTCTTTATTGATCATACATTATCTCCATGTACAACTTATTATACCCAAGCATACCCTTTGATATACCCTAAGGGTCTTAAGGAATAAGTCAAAGTATAACTCATCATACACAAGATACTATGATGATCTCAAGTCCAAGGATTACTTGTACTACTATCACTACAGGAATTCCTATTGACAGAAAAATAAAACTCCATTAGGTATTCCTTAGCGAGCCACGCTCAAAGAACTTATTCTCTAATAAGCACCTACATACTTGCTTTAGTGTCTCCACACAAATGATCATGAGATCAATCATCCTCATCCAATGAAAGCAAGCAACGTATGTACCAATCTATCCTGGATTCACTAATCCCCAATTTAGTAATCCAACGATTGGGAACTATTTTAGTTTTAAGCTTTCTAAGAATTTAGATCTCATTAGAATGATCATCATCATTATTCTAAAAGCATTGCTTAAAACTATGGGTTTATCACATATTATAAAACAAGATCATGTAGATAATTAAAAGCCTTTAATAAATTAATACTTTTTATTAATAAATGAATAAGATTGTTACAAAGTATATGCTTTATCATCAAACATGATTGGCTTGTGTGCATATTACTTTCAATCTCCCACTTGCACTAAAAGCCAATCGTCATGGTATCTTATACTCTTCTTCTCTAAGTGACGATTATCCTGGCATTGTTGGATAAGCTTTAGTTAATGGATATGTAATGTTGTTCTTGAGAGTCCACTATCTCTATAGTGATTTCCCATCTTTCAATGATTCTAATAATCAAATGAAAGTGCCACAACACATGTTTAGATCCAAGATGAGACTTAGAACTATTCCTAGTTCAGTAATGAACTTTTAATCCAAACAATCAACTTGCGACTTCATTTATAGCTATATACTTTGTCTTTATCACTAAACCAAAGAACTCTTTCTTTGTTTGGAACCTTTCCAATTCAACGCACCACCGCTTCGAGGTAACACTTTACCTTAAAGTGGATTTTCCGTCGTCTTGATGCATCGAAAAACTTGAGTCCATTAAGCCCTCTAGTTTTAATTAAGACCCACTATGAATATGATCACATCCTTAGTGCTCTGGGTTAAGAACTTTAAGATGTTTTTCACCGCCTTACGTGATCTTCTCGAAATATGGTGATCAACATCGGTCTCGTACATTTCATTGCATACATGATTGTCACTCATGCAATCTCTCTTCTTTGGAGTCTATGGGGACTATTAAGAGAGATACACTCCATGGCTCATCAACATGAGACATCTCTTGGAGTTTGCCATGCTAAACGACTTTAGCATCAAATGAATATACGTTCCTTGGGTTAAGTTGAGCATCCTCTTAAATCTATCTATATAGATTTATATCCCCAATTAAGATACTCTTCCAAATCATTCATGGAGGAATGTTTAGACAACTTTATCTTTACTGATTATAGCATTGGTATGTCATTCCTTATCTGTAGTATATCAACATATAATATTAGGAATGTCACGACGCTCCCACTGTCCCTTTTGTACACACTAGAAGTCTTACCTCATCGAATGTAACTCTGGATCATCATCTTCTATGATGTGTACCTCATCATCATCATCCATGATGAATCCATACCTCCTGTATATCTTTGGTACTATTCCGTTTTATGATTCGGTTGTGGTACAATAGGTCTATCTACGTGTTCCTCTTATTTGACTTATAGTATTTTGTGGTTCTTGAACTCTTCAAGATCTATTATCCTCCCACTAGCCCTTCAATGATAAACACCTTTATCTTAGAAGGCGCGTGTTTTCGCAACAAACACCTTTTGCTAAGTAGGATTATAGAACATATACCCTAAACTTACTTTAGGATGTCCCACAAATCGACACTTGTCAAATCTTGTCCCAAGCTTATCCTTTGAAACCTTTTCACATAAGTTGGACAAACCCTTATCTTAACATACTTAAGATTAGAAATCCTCCCTGTCCATAACTTTTATGGAGTCTTGGGGCGGGATTTTGGGTTACCTTTTCGTAGATATGCAAGCCATTTCTAGGACATGATCCTAGAAGGATACTGGAATGTCGGTAAAATCATTATGGACCGCACCATGTCCAACAAGGTACGATTTTTTCATTCAAATACATCAATCAATTATTGCGTATCGAGGGGCGTCCATTATGAGAAAACCATTTGAGATGATCTAGAAATTTATTGCACAAGTATTTATTCCTTGATCTAATCAAAGAATCTTAATACTTTGCCAATTTGTTTCATTTCTGAATTCTTTGAACCTTTCAAATAATTCACACTTGTATTTCAGCAAATACACATATTCAACTCTTTGAATGATCATCTCATTTTCTTATACTAATTTGTTCAATATGCAAAATTATTTTCATGTAAGTCAAGTATACAAAATTTATTAAGTGATATTCCAGTTCTATACAAAACATTATTATTATAAATAGAACAACAATTGTTCTTAATTATAATACCAAAGATTTCATTGTCCAACAATAAAATGGAAATAATGTTTTCAACGAGAACTGGAATACAATAACAACTTATTGACTTAATAGATTTGCTCGTATGCATTGCTAAACTATAAGTTTCTATGGCTAATGCAACAACCTTTGCTTCATTTACCACACATAGGATTACTTATATTTGTTTAGCTTTCTACTTCTGCTTGGTCCCTTCATAAATCTATATTTATGATAACCAAAGTCGGTATCCAATACCCAAGTAGAACCTTGACTTAAAGAAAAATTTATTTTAAATTATGAACAAAATTATATTTGTAACTGAAACTTCACTAAGCTTCTTTTGGTTAGCCTCTGCAAGATGCTTCTCGCAGTTTCTTTCCAGTGTCCAGGCTTATTGCAGTGGAAGCAAACTCCTTTGCTATCTGTATCAGTTATGTTCTTATTATCCTTTATTTTGCCTTTCTATTTACCTTCTTTGAATCGTTCTTCTTTTCAGAAGATCCTTTGGCCCCTACCAGTAAGACTTGGTCTTTCTTGGTTGGAAAGTGACTCTTAACATTTTTCAATATGTTAAGCAAATCAAGAAAGTGATATCTAGCTTGTTCATATGAAAATTCATAACAATTGTGAAAAAGAGTCCGGAGTGAGTGCAAGATCAAATCTTGGCTCAACTCTCCATCCATGACAAAACCAGTTGTCCTAATTGATCAATCAAATTGATTATGTTAAGAACTTTTTATGCATACTATAGTGTCATTGGCCATTCTAGATCGGAAGAGCTCCTTAGATATCTCGATATCTATCGGTCCCCATTTTCCTCACCATCAACTACTTGATGTGCGGGAATATAGTAGGAGCATCCATAGTTTCATCTTGTGTTGAAGCTCGTTACTCATGGATGCGAGCATGATGCATTGAGCCAATCAGCATCATCTTGCCACTTTCTAAAAGTAGCAATGTCTTCCTCGGAGGCATTATGCGCAACCATTGCGAGGATAGGCGTATTAAGGACATAAGATAGCTTTTCAAACTATGAGAACTATTCTCAAATTCCTTAACCAATCCATTTAATTGATTCAGTTAATTTAGCATCTAATATGCTTCGCAGCGATAGTAATTTAGACATTGTAAAATTTTGTAAATGAATTTGTATTTAACAACATTTTAACATACATTCTTTATTAATTACCAAAATAATTTAGGTCTTGTTTTAAATTGGTATCTCTCTACTATTTTCTTCAAACTATATTACCCTCACTTATATAGTTCGGCAAAATCTAATTAAAGATTTGCTAGTGAGAATAAGGATCCCATTTCAAATGTATATAGCCTTGTGGTGACAACAAAACTATATATAAATAAATAGGTAGACAACTTTTGTCAATTACATCAACTATCTGACTCCTTGTATTTTGCCTCTTTAGATTATTTTGATCAAGTGGTGGCACATCCGAATCAAAATTATCCAAGTTAAGTCCGACCTAGCACTCCATATATTCAAAAAGAAAATATCATCCTTGTGGTGACACAACAAAACAATATTGTTCAATTTTCTTTATAAGCATCAAATGTGATAAATTAACATCTTAAATACTTAATACTTGCCTTGTGGTGACACAACAAACTCATATTAAATATTTAATACTCTATTAATTTTATCATGCTAGAAAGCTGACGCTCGATATTCCAAATATCTTTGAACGCTTAGGACTTAATATAAAATTGAGGGTTTGTTATTAATTTGTCTCATCTTGTTTAGCGCGCATATATATATATATATATATATAATATATAAATACGTCATATTAATGAACATCTGAAGCATGTTTGCATAATATATAATATATATAGTATAAGCATGCACATATAGAATACTATATTCTACCCGGATTGATTATGGACTTTTATTCTAGTTTGGTTCACTAGAGCCACCAAGTGAACCAAAAGGTCAAACCCCCCAGGGGTGCAAGAAATAATATTTAAATATAACTATTACATTTAAACCCTGGCTCCATTACAAATGGGTCTTCAAGCGCGCTCTTGTCCCTTGATCTCCAATTCTTCAAAATAATTCTAATTTTTCCTATTACAAAACTATTTAAAATAAATAGAAACCTTGATCGTGATCGAGGGAAGTACATAGGAGGAGATAGAATTTACATTCGAGAAAAATTAGAGAAGACGAGGTACACATGCAGACCCCATTTAATAAAACCCATACATTCATGCATCCAACTAAAATAAAATCCAATCACATTGTCAATAGTCCATAATCAATCCCATTTATTATCATACACATCACCATATGCATCAATAAATAACATTCATCTTATGAATAATAAACATTTAATATATATATTGATATCATTTAATGGGCAAATTTATTTAGTATAAAATCTAATTTTGAATTAAAATAAACTCCTTTATTTTAATCCAAATTTAAATCAAAATAAAACTATTTTATTTTAATTTATCCTATTTTGAATAAAATAAACTATTTTATTTTAATCAAAATTTTAATCAAAATAAACTCCTTTATTTTAATTAATTAATTATGGAATCCAATTCCATGTAATAAAAATCTTTAATTAAAATAAACTCTTTTATTTTAATTAATTATGGAATCCAATTCCATGTAAAAAAAAATTTATTAAAGGAAACACGGATATTCTTTCCTATTCACAAATAAACTCCTTTATTTTGAATAATATGAAATCTTATTCCATATTTAAATAAACTCCTTTATTTAAGGAAACACGGATTTTCTTTCCTATTCACAAATAAACTCTTTTATTTTTGAATAATATGAAATCCTATTTCATATCTAAATAAACTCCTTTATTTAAGGAAATTAGGCAATCCAATTTCAACTCCAATTAGTTAGCATGGAATCCAATTCCAACTCTAATTAGTTAGCATGAAATTCTAATTTTAAAATTAAAATAAACCTTTTATTTTAATATTAAAATAAACCTTTTATTTTAAGATTAAAATAAACCCTTTTTATTTTAATTATAAAATTATTTAAAATTAAAATAAAACTTTATATTTTAATATTAAAATAAACCTTTTATTTTAAAATTAAAATAAACTTTTTATTTTAATTATATAATAATTAAAAATATATATATATGTATATATATATTCGTAATATATATTATATATATATATAACCATCCGTTCCTTTATTTTCCAAAACCGTGGCCTGCTGTCTTGATTTGCGTGCAAGCCATGAACAAAAAAAATAACAACTCATTAATGACATTACTCTCATTGCTTGAATTTTGATCAAAATGTTCAAAAAAAAAAAAAAAATTGAAATTTGTAGAATCAACTCGTTAACTTTGTAGCTTCCTTCCGGTTTTTTTTTTTTTTTTTTTTTTTAAAGAATCATGTTCAATTAAGAAGTAATGAAACTCGATTTCCGTGAACATGCCCATTAAAAAAAAAAAAAACGTGCGCCGCCCCTTGAAAGCCGTGCATCACTTGCATAAAAAAAATTCCTGCTAACCAGCTTCTGGCCTTTTTTTTTTTTTTTTTTTTTTTCGCTATCTACTTAAAAAAATGTTGTTCTTAGGTTTTTTTTTTTTTTTTTTTTTTTATTTAATAAATTTTATACAATAAAATTATACCCAATAAAATTGTTCTAAACACATATCAATATACATATCAAATCTGAACAATTAATAATTCGCATAAAGGTTTGGCTCTGATGCCACTGTTAGGTTTGTAATATTCATAACGCAATCAAATTGCATAAATTAGCGGAAGCGAGTAAAAATCAGAGTTTAAAAAATTTACAAACCATATACCCGGATCATCCTTTATGCATAATTATTAATTAAACGAAAAAGATGAATAAGAATCATACCCTTGAAGATCGAGCTTCCTCAGGTACAAGTTCACCTCCAATCCTTTTCGCTTCAACTTGAATCCACCGGGTTTGGTTCCTTCCTTTGATCAACATTAGCCACCCAAGCGTTTGGCCTCTGAGGTGATCCACCAAGGAAGAAGAAAATTCAAGAAGATGGGTGTTTATGGCTCAAACCCTAGTTTTCCTATCTCTATAGAAAAGGGTACTCTCCAACAAATTGGAATTATTACGTTGTAAAAAAGTCAACAACCCATACCCACCCATAATAAGACTCTCTTATTTATAGATGTGGGCAACCCATCTTAACAATTAAGGAATTGGGTTTTATTTAATTAATTAAATTCTTTTAATTAATTAAGCTCCCTAATCTTATTAGGGATAATTAATTAAACTCCTTTAACTAATTTTCCTTCCTAATCCAATTAAGAATAAATGAGAGTACTTATATTAAATTAATTCCTAAACTCTTTTAGAAATTAAAATAATAATAATTGTAATAATATTAATAAGACTCCTCTTATTAATTTATATTTAATATTTCTAAAATATTAAATAATAAATATTAAGCTATTTAATTTATTCTATCACCATAGATTAAATTAAATATACATAACATATTATTACGATTATGCCATTTACTTCTTAAATAATTATTCTTCCTTTTATGGTGTGACCCTTTTTAGGTTCTCCATATTAAACCTTGTGAATAAATCAATTAGAACAATTCTAATCTTATTTAAATAAATAAATTAAACAATTAATTTATTTAAATAATATTTATTCTACAATAGGATAAGCCTCCCTAGCGATTAACGACTTTCCGGATAATATAGATTTCAACATTAATCATAAAAGAACCTTTGAGTAAATAGTTACCGTATAATTCAATCCTTCCACCATACAATGTCCCAATTAAATATAAGACATGGAATTCTTCACAAGTCTTATTTTATTTAATTATATGTATTTCGATCCTTAAATGCACAACTCCAAATAATGTAAATTAGAAACTCCTTTCTAATTTCATTCTACTATTAACCAAGGACTACTGGGTTGTCATTTATCGAATCAATAGGACATTTCTCTTCTTTTATTAAAGTGGTAGATTCTTTATTGATCATACATTATCTCCATGTATAACTTATTATACCCAAGCATACCCTTTGATATACCCTAAGGGTCTTAAGGAATAAGTCAAAGTATAACTCATCATACACAAGATACTATGATGATCTCAAGTCCAAGGATTACTTGTACTACTATCACTACAGAATTCCTATTGACAGCAAATAAAACTCCATTAGGTATTCCTTAGCGAGCCACGTTCGATGAACTTATTCTCTAATAAGCACCTACATACTTGCTTTAGTGTCTCCACAAAATGATCATGAGATCAATCATCCTCATCCAATGAAAGCAAGCAACGTATGTACCAATCTATCCGGATTCACTAATCCCCAATTTAGTAATCCAACGATTGGGAACTATTTTAGTTTTAAGCTTTCTAAGAATTTAGATCTCATTAGAATGATCATCATCATTATTCTAAAAGCATTGCTTAAAACTATGGGTTTATCACATATTATAAAACAGCATCATGTAGATAATTAAAAGCCTTTAATAAATTAATACTTTTTATTAATAAATGAATAAGATTGTTACAAAGTATATGCTTTATCATCAAACATGATTGGCTTGTGTGCATATTACTTTCATTTATTTACTGCGTTATATAAATGTTAACATAATAAAAATCCTTAGAATAGTGATACAAATTATATAGTTTCAAGTATGTGACTTGAACATGAGATTATATATAATTTCAATTAGTATCATTATTCTTAAATGTCCCTAGTCGAGTATCATTGTTGATGGGACAACAATGATGCATTAAGACTAGTATGTGGATTGACTGATGACCAAATCTCATTGGTCATAAATATATGAGATATTAAGTCAATGCATAGGTACATGTTAGAGAACGATGTACTGGACAGACCCACCATGAGAATTCTACGTGGAACATTTTGCAAAGTGTCATTAGCGATTCTCATAGTGACAATGATGTAATGGTCCTCCGACCTGAAATCACTATATTACTACACGGGAATTTATGTACTTTGATATCATCAAATGTCACCTTTAATAGGGTGGACTATAAAGGTGATTATTGGGTACATCATGAATCGCGTGAGGAATATGAGTGATCTAGATGGAATTTAACCATCCTATATATTAGTGGTGATATCCATAGGCCTCTTGATTGAGTAGGACTATGAAATGCATGGCCATGCTCAAATAGTGATTTGTTTCATATAGTCTACTCATTGATCAAGAAAACTCAGATTAAATTATGAAGAGTATGATACATTCCATGACTCGAGTTTAATCTAGGATATTAAGGTTAAAAGGATTAAATTACATTGAAACATTGGTCACTAAAAGGTTGCATCGAATCATCGATCTTATTATTACTTGGGTAGCGATGATGCATTACTAGATGCCTCACTTTTATAATTTTATAATATGATTTTAAAATTATTGCCAACGTAATAATAACTTATAAGTCACACACATAAACGTAATTAAAAGGAATTAATTTAGATTGTAAAGATTTAAATATATCAATATGATTGATAGTATTTAAATTAATAGGATAATTTATATATAGGTATATTAATTAAGTAAGACTTAATTAAGATATATATATATATATATATATATATATATATATTTTTTATTAAATTAGGTTTTGAATAATTCCTTTTAATCGCTATATATATGATATGTAGTAGCCATTTTAGGTATTATTCATAAACCAAAAACCCTAGCCGCTTTTAGAGAGAGACTAGAGAAAACCTTTCAAAATCCTGCTCCTTTGGTGGCTAGTACTGCAAAGTCCTTTTTTTGAGAATCGTGCGACGGTTCGTGCTACGTTCGTGTGGATACCATAGAGACGTAGTTTTGTGAGGAATTGCGTTAGAGATTCGAAGAATTTCAGAAGCACTTTCATATTCGGTATAATTTCTTTACACTGAATTAATTGATTTTTGCATGGATCCTGTTTAGGGTTTCGGAAATTGCTTTGATTACTTTATTTTTCTGTTTCATTTTTGTGCCGAAATCCCTTCACAATGATGATATGTTTTTGAATATCTTTTGTGACGCCCCCAAAATAGGTATACCTCACCCATCTTGAGTCGCCAATTATATGGTACAAAATTCAAATACAACTAAATTATACAACAGTCGTGTATAGTACGACAAAATACATGCTGTGAGTTTTAATACAAATATTGTCTTCTAGACAATATCCACTCTCAGAAAAAGTCCTCATTACATTTATTGTCAAACTATTTAACGTAATAGTGAGGACTACTAGCTAATACTATCATCCCACCATCACTCCGCTCCCCGACTCGTCCCACTCGTTCTCATTTCACAAGAGAATAAAGAAAGAAAGGGTGAGCTCAACTAGCTCAGCAAGAAATATTATGACTAAGATAATGCAAAATAAATTATCATTAGCCTTCAACAATGTTAAACTGATAAAATACAATAGACATCAAGTTTAACTGCAGTGGATCAAGCAATCCATTAAAAGAGTCAAGTAGAGAATAAAATCTACTATCTTTTATGATTTAAAAGTTTTTCATCACTTTTATCGCTGAGACTCAAACAATAATTAATCCACATCATCCCCGCACTTTCGACCAAGGATATTCATTAGGTCACGACCACAAATTCCATTCACTACTACCAAGGATATTTGTGTATTCATCAATGGTCATGATCATGCCAACAACTCGTCCATCAATGCACTACACGGCCAACGAGGACTTTTACCACATCATTTGTAATATTACGGTCATGATTATACCGAATAATCCTCGTCATAATCATACCAAGTCCATCTATGCACTACGAATACGATGACTTTCAACATAATATAAACATGAGGATGATGACAATGATATAAGAATTCAATAAAGCAAGTTCACGAATTAATTTATCTAGGAACTAATAACGTCCAAATTGTCAACATGATACTTCTTTGTAGAGTAAAATTCAAGAATGCTCGTAAGAATATTTCCATGAAAAGATATCTTTGGATGAAGCGTAAATATCAAGGATATTCCACTAATTTCATGGAGTATAGAAGTCAACTTTAACCAATTGAGTATAATTAAAAATGGAATAACAAAAGAAATCACCATGCGCAGGTACTTTGCATAGATGGTTATTCTAACGAATAACAATAACGAGCCAAAGTTAGGCAAAATTTTGCAATCGCGGGGACGTTCCAATGTATAATAAAAAGATGGAACCAGTCCTGTAAAACACACAAACATGATATTCCAATGAAATTATAAAGACGGCGGAACCGTGTCCTAAAAAAACACTGCGGACATGATATTCCAATGTAATAATAAAAAGACGGAACCAGTCCAAAGTAAAATGAATGAATAAGATATTCCAAATGTAATAATAAAGACGGAATAATAGAAGAATGTCACCAAGTATAGGGTGAATCACAGATATCTGAGTTTATTCCAATGAATAATAAGAAATGGAATAACAACAGTTCTCTTCATGAATAAGAAAGAATAACACCCCTTACCGTAAAAGAAACTGAATATAAGAGTAGGGAAGTAGCAGAATACTTTTCTATAGTTTCTCTATAATTTCTCTCTCTGGAGTTTCAGTGAATTTGTAAGAAATAATGAAGGAATGAGCTTCTATTTATAGGAGAATGGAAGTGTACTGTTTATGAACGAATTATTTCTGCAGAATTATTTCTTCAACCAAATACAATAAAGTCAATCAACTAACCAATAAAATCACAACAAAAATTAAAATATAATACATATATATAAACACATGTTTTTAACTTATATATATCAATATTATATATACACTGTTAGGTTTGTAATATTCTAGAACGCAATCAAATTGCATAAAAGTGCGAAAGCGTGTAAAAATCAGAGTTTAAAAAAAAATTTACAAACCATAAAACCCGGATCACCCTTTATGCACAATTATTAATTAAACGAAGAATAAGAAATTATGAAATCATACCTTGTAGAAACGAGCTTCCTCAGTGCGAAGTTCACCTCCTACTTCTCATGATCTCCTTGAATCCAATGGGTTTGGTTCCTTCTTTTGATCAATGTAAGCCACCCAAGTGTATGGCCTCTAGAGGTGATCCACCAAGGAATAATAATGATTCAAGAAGAAGGGATATTGGCTCAAACCCTAGTTTTTCCTATCTCTATAGAAAAAGGGCGTACTCTCCAACAAATTGGAATTATGTCATTGTAAAAGTCAACAACCACCACCACCCATAATAAGACTCCTCTTA